>CAUJRU010000350.1:0-600000 GCA_963277665.1 Viscum album | reverse complement strand
GTACTCAGTAGGGAACCCTGAGACCATTGATGGTCTCCCAGAAATTCACAAAGTAAAACACCACAAAACAAACACGAAGTAAACCACAAATCCAAAACCACGAAGTAAACCAAAAATACAAAACCACAAAGTAAACCGCAAAGAAAAAACCATAAATTAATAAAAAATTATTATGCATAGTCATCTCTACTTAGGTATATTCCCATACATATACCTAGTTATTCTAGATATACTCTTCTCAGCCATAACAAAACATAAGGCTCTAACCTCAAATCCATTACAAGGATTTCCAATGAAGGATCAAAGCGTAAATCAAGGATCAAGAGTACGCGTTCCATGAGATATCCATCCCTAATGGAACCCATCTGAGAGATATACTGCATGAGGTATAACTCAACCATTCATAATGGTATGCCCAAATTGACATGATCCATTGGGAACTTTATACTAGAAATGCCTCTAGTTCCCGACACTAGAGGTCCCGCTGTCACGCTCTTGCACCCGAGGCAAGACCATGGGAAACAAAGTGAAGAAGCCCACTCCTCGACACTGCATTCAGTTGGGGGGAGAAATGCTCCAGTCTAACCCACGATATCTCAGTCTATCCATTAAGAAGTGGCCCGTACCTCAATCCATCGAGGGATCACTAACTTCTACCTTGGTATCGATTACATTAATCATAGGGGAATGGTACTTGTAATTGTGTCCTTTAATCGACGGAGATCCAACTCCCATGAATGAACCACTACCCATCACTACTTAGAGATAGGGGAGTACTACTCCATAAGTGAGGACCCGCACCCTACCTGGTAGGGGAGTATAACTATGGTAGTTTGTTTACTGTGGGGGGCCCACACCCTAGTTTTTCAGGGGAATACAAACCCCAGGCTAGAGGACCCACACCCTCGCACATTAGGGAGAACTGAATCTGCAAGAACATGGTGTAAAGAGGACCCCCAAAATAAATCGGAAGGGGAGTACAACTCGGGGACTAGAGGACCCACACCTTGGTAAAGTGGGTGAGTAACCAACTCTGTCACAATACCTGCTGTGGGGGAACCACACCCTAGTATGTCAGGGGAGTACCAACCCCAAGCTAGAGGACCCATGCCCTGGAATGGTGGGAGAGTACCGACTCAACAATACCACTATGTAAGGAGGACCCACACCCTGGGTCAACAGGGGAGTACCGACTCCTAACATAAAGGAACCACAACCTATCCAGTAGGGGGTACCTAACTCTATGTGAGTTATGTATGGAGGACCTACACCCTAGTCCAATAAGGGAGTTCTAAATCCAAATATAAAAGAACTTTCTTAGAGAAAAAATATCTTATACCCATGACAAGGGGAGTCCCATCTCTATTGGAGAAGAGAAGTAAAGAATACACACGCCTTGAGTTGTCAAGGGAGTAGTCATCCTAACTCTCACCACAAGAAACAACCTTGTTCTTATCCTTAGTCTATCGGTCATACCTCAACATCCACGAAGTTTAATAAAGAAGTGGCCCGAAGGACGACCATTTCATAAGAGTTCCAACACGACCGATGATGCTTCAATCGGACACCCGGTCTATAAGTTAATAACATTTTAGTACTGAGGGCCCGGTTAGATTTGTGTTTGATCCAACCTGGACATACTTTAAATTTCTCCAAAACTCAAGTGGAGTATCTCAAAAGGACCACCTCATCCCAAGGGTTCCAAAATTGTAGATGGTTCATCAAATAGACGTCTGGCTGAGAAGATAAGGACCTTTAAGCGTAACTGGGTCGAAATGGTTCTGGGTCTGGGATGACCTGGTCGGGCCAACCCAACCTAAGTCTGCCCAAACCGTGTCGACCTGGACTACTAGGCCAGCCTTATCGGTCCGGCCTGCCTGGTGGTGTGGACCATCTGGCTCAGCCTGGGCACTGCTGAGGGCTGACCCCCTTTTGTCCAGAGGCGAAATAACTACATTCGACAACTGCTCACGCGGTCAGGCCCACTAGCTGCATCCCCTGTGTCAACCAGCATGGTGGATTGACTTCTCCATGCTGTGCCACACTGGCACTGTGGAACTCCAGCGCCGCTGCCCGTCACACCTGTGGCTTTCACCACCAAGGCACACCGCCTGGGCACGCCTCCTCCTCTAGCGGCCAACGGGGTTGGCGGCCCGCCTCTTCTCTACCGGGCATGCAGATAGCGTCGCCGTGTGCTGCCACTGACATGCGGACCGTTGCTTCACTGGGCTGCCAAATGCACTCTGGTGGCCCGTTTTTCACACTGTTTGCACATGCGGCCTCTAGGGGACTCCCTATTCACTGCGATAGATCCAGATCCGCCTAAACATCAATTTCAAAGAGCGGATCAAAATGAACAATCATGAAAAGGGGCTCATGACTTGTTCTTCTCAGACCACGCTCTCCGTGTTAGAGGATAAAAATTGGGGAGGTTTTGGGGAGTGTAGTTCAAACCGAAATAAATCAATCCCAACATTGAACCCCTAAAGATACCCTTCCTTATGAACAAGCAACTTGTGGATCAACCTATTCGTGGGTTGATCCACATCCATCATTTTAAAAGAACGAATAATGGGGAAGATCTTTAGATAAAACAAACCCCTACCTCTTACTACGTCCAATGTCGAGACGTTCATTCTCAATCAATTTAAGACATCGATGTCGCTTTCTGGCTCTGATCATCGAAAGGCGTAGAAGATGAAGATGTCCTATTGGTTTTCATCATTCCTCGCTGGGGTGGAAGTCCGTCAGAGATTCTCTATCAAATCCTCAAAATATCTAATCCCTATTTCTTGAGCACGTAGATCTATAAATAGGAGCACATATTAGTGTTCCTGTTATGATATGATGCCGCATCGTTACACTGTTACATGCCATTAAAGCATCATTATGCTGCAAGTTTAACAAGCCATTGATGAGCCTCACTAATGCACATCGTCATCACCATGTCATTGACCCGCATCATCACCATCCGACACTCAATAGTGAAAAAAATTAAATAATTCTATTAAATTATTTTATTATTTTTCTTGAAAATTCCAAAAAATAACTTTTTCGCTCAGCCCTTTCCGGCTGAAATTAAGTCATTTATAAGAGAATCCCAGCATTCGGAATTCAACGGTGCCCTCATATTTTCGATTTGAGTGACGATTCCAAAAATAGAAAATCCAGCTCGCACATTTAATGAACGTACCTTAAAAGAAGTTCAATATTCTGTTCCGGTCTCTTCAGACCTCGAAATCACATGCCGTCGAATTTCACGATCTCAGAATAATTTTAAATAAAAAAAATTACACAGAAATTCAAATACATTCCATGGAACCTATCATCCATCCCTCAAATTGATTTTTAAATAAGGGTTTTCTTGTATATCATTTCAAAGGGTAGCACAATGTGATGGTTCATTGTAGAGGGGGTGACACATATAGTGATTAGTGAAAACAAGATAAGATAAGTGATTCATATTTTAATGTAGTTTGTTATCTATACATGTAGGTGTTTTAGGGTTGGAATATCAAAAGAGTGATGGGTTCAATAAAACCTATCATGTGGAACTCTTCCCAGATTTGGGTTAAATGGGGGTGTTGTTTCATGACTTCACAGTGGGGAAGTGCAGTGAAATAGTTTCTGGTAGTGCAGACATTGTAGTGAGAAGACTGGGATCATGATTTGAAGTTTGGATACTCATCTTAGTTCTTCATGTCAACTCATTAATATTTTATGCCACATAAGGTTTTAGCCATAAAACATTAATGGAACTTTAGTCACTGGGCCTTTAGAACAAGTAAGGGTTACTCTCAAACCATTTTAAAAGTTAGTAATCTTTCCTTAATGAAAAGGGGAATCAAACCCATACTGATTAAAAATTTTCATTTAAATCAGCATTATGATTATTTTTTGTATAAAAACGTTTTTATAAATAAAAATGAATTTATCTAGAAATCATTTTCATTACTTTTTGTAGGTTTATTAGAAAATTAATTCAAGCAACTTATAGAAATTAAATTTGATAAAATAGAGTCAATATTTGTAATATTCATGTCTAAATTTGGGGAATAGGTCGACTTTATTTCTGTCCAAAATGAATATTAACCATTGTAAAATTTATCACTACAAAAAAGGGAAAATTGGGTTAACTATAGTTAAAACAAATGTGGAAAGGATTTAAGATCACCATAATTTTTTTTAAAATAATTCAGATTAGAATAGTTTTACCACCACCTTTATTTATTAAAAAAATGTCATTTTGGTGTCATTTTTCTTTGATAAAGATATTTATATTATTTAATGTAAATTATAATTCCAAAATGTCACTTTCTTTATTTTAATATATGTAATATGTTTTAAGAAGAATAAAAACAAGTCATGAATTGTTATAAATGTTTATATAAATATGAATAAATATTGGTTATAATGGGAATTCCTTTTTATTTCTTAGTTAAGAAGTAATACCCTTAAATTCGTACACAATGCTAAAACAATGCTTATTTATATAGTAGAATAGTCATGTAAATGATTTTAAAAACATACAAAGTAATATTTTTTGGGTGATTTATGGTGTTCCAAAATTATTTATACAAATAGAATGTATTTTTGATGTTATAAAAATTTATATTCAAACTACATTACTATGTTGATAAATTTTTAAACATAAATTATGTTAATTGTCCAAAAAATGAAATTAATGGTATTTTATGTGAAAAATTATTTTATTAAATGGTTTCTAATTCTTCAAAAATATTGTATTTGTCCAAGTAGATTATATATGGTCAATAATATCAACCACTATCTATTTATGATACATTTTTCCTTTTATATTAACATTATTCACCCATAAAGAGTAAAAACAATTATTGTTAGAACAATAATTCAAATGGAAAATAGGAGGTTAAAACTAAAATCTAAGGATTAAATCATCACTTAAACATGTCTAAATTTTATAGGATGAGATTATTTAAAATTATATTCACCATATATTAAAAATATTTAATTTTTCCCACTTGGAAATGAAAATTATTTTATATTAATTTAAAACTTTAATTAATTACAAGGGCGAACCTCTCCTCTCTTATATAAGGACCCCACCCCTCCCCACTTCCTTAAACTTCAAGAGCCATGTAGATCAAACAAACCCTAAAAAAATGTATTCTTAAAAAAATTAGAAATATTATATAGGTTATTTTATTTTTAAAAGACTATCCCAAAGATCCTTAAAGAGATATACATAAGAGGTTCTTAAAAGAGGATGTAATCATCTCAATTGATAGTTTTCATTTTACTTTTTATTTCAACTCATTCAATTATTCCCTAAACATTACAATATAATAACATAAGTTTACCTAATATAATTATATGTTATTATTTAATTTCTTAACCTTATTAATCTCATTTTACATTAAATGGGAAATGAAACCATTGTTCAAGCTTACGTGTAGACTACAACCTCATAAACTTATGTAATTCAATTTCTCATCATCACTATTAATGGATGATTATTATAAATGATTTAATACTTTTATAAGATATTAATGAAATAATTATTATTATTTAAATATAAAAAATCATCCATCTGGATGTTATTCCCATAATAAAAAATTTAATCATCACCCATGCATACGTATGGACCATCGTCTCCATGTAGATATGTACTTGAATGAAAAATGTAAACATTAATTATGCATATGTACATACTACTATCTCTTTGTTGTAATTTAATTCATTTTTCATATCCACCTTACATATTGGGTTATAAAAATATAATTAATGTATAAAAATGATAATTATATCATGTTTAATATTTTGTATATGATTTAACAATTAAATCATCAACCATGGTCAACATAATGAATTCATTTTAAAATTATGAACTGAACATCGTCAAAACACCAACTATAGACTCCACCAATTAAGTAATTAAATCTATCATCCAAATAAATGAAATAAATGGTTTAATTATAAGGGATAAAAACTATAAATGATTCTTAATAAAATAAATAATTGTTATTTCATTATATATGAGTTAAATAACATACACAACATGTCAGATTTGAGGTAATGAGTTTTATTTAAAACCATAATTTAAATGTTTTAAATTATTATTTTATATTCCCTCTATATCCATGTTATTTAAAATGATTCCATTATGTTATTATTATAATGAAATGTATATTTAAAGTCATCATAAAGCGTGTTTTACTTTCTTTAAGATTTTTTTTAAATATACAGTTTTAATATTTTTGCAAACAGGTTATTTTTAACATTTTTACAAAAGTGTGAAAGAAATATCTTTTTTATTAGTTGAGTATAATTTCCCACAATTATGACAATTATAATTTAAGAAGTTTAATATAAATATTGGCAGAGGGTTTCAAAATAATATCTTATTTCCCATTCATCTAGGATTTTTTATTTTACCAATTTTCAAATAAAAAGGATTATAATCATTATTTTTATGCGAAGCCCAACATTTCATCTACATATGCATTAAATAGAATAATTCATAATATTTTATGATGTATATGAAATATTTTATGCGTTTTCTATATGTTATGGTCCTTTTACATTGTTTATGGTGATCGATGAGCCATATATAACTATTCAATGCATTACGTAATGCTTGTGTTCTCCATATAACTATATTTGAATTAACCAAGTAGGTTATTATATTTTTAAGGGTTACTATAAGGGTTTTATGAACATTATGTGACAAGGAAACTATAATACTTTTCAATTATTTCAAATATTTTTTAATGAATGTAATTTTATTTTATATGGTAAGATAATTTCCTTTTATTTAAAGGAATGAATATTCCCTTTAAAAATAAAATATATATTTTTAAGAGAATGTTATTCGTGGGTAATCATGTTTTCTAATAAAATATCATGGTTATTATTTTGATTTTATGATTTCTTACATGGTGTTTTATGAAAAACATTGGGAAGTAAAAGTAATTTAAGGTGTAAGTAAATGATCAATAGAGTTCAAAGTTTATTATGATAAAGTAAAATTTTCTTATATTATCTTCTGTTTTATTAAATAGACTAAAAAATTTATTTTATTTTTTATATATGTCCCTTACCAATATTTTTTTAGTGTTCCAATGTATGAAAATGTTTTTAATAGGGTTTAAGGATGATTAGGAACAATTCTGAAGATTTAATATGGGAAAAGAAAATCTGGGTATAGTGGAAAAAATACTCACATAAAGACATGGGCATTATTTTGTCATATTTTTTACTAATTATCTAAAAATATATACCTAAAAGTTCCTCTTTTATATAATTGATCCAATATTTACATTTGATGTAATATATAAAACTATGTTATGTCTATCAGTATCAAATCATGAAATGTAAAGATTATCTTTTTTGCACCGGATCTGGGAGTACAGGTTCAAGGATTTTATAGTTATATTATATTATATTTTTTAAGATTCCAACGTTCATTAAAATGATTTCCTTTCAATATTATGTCTATTTAAATTTCCCATGATGTATTTTAAATGTATTTCATATTGTTTTCATAATTTCATAGAGTTTCATCATGCTAAGTGTTTGATAAAATGATCGAGGAATCTTTATAAATAATTCAATTGTTGAAAATGAAATTTAGTGATTTTAAAGGGGGAGTATGTGGCCCATATTAATTTTTTTAAAGACTTGTTAATCTTGTGACACATTATAAAATGATTTAAAGGGAATGTGATGGTTTTTAATTATATTTCAATGAACGTTTTCATGAAATAATTTTAAAAAGTAAATAAATTGCCTTTTCACTAAAAGTGGGTTTTCAAAGCCCCATTTTTAATTTTATTAAAAATGGTATATTTGAGATTTGGTTACCCTCAATATTAATACCATTTTATTTTATGATGTTGTTATGGATTTTGTCATAGTGGTGGTTTTTTACCATTAATGTTTATGCATTAATATGAAATGGGGTGTTTCATGTGTGGGTGTTAGAGAGGAGATAAGGTTTATTTATTTTTATTTAAATGTTGATTTTTTAGATGAGTATGATATTCATTTATTTTTCTCACATATGAATATTAATATACTCGGAAACTTTTTTTTCCAAGTATAAAGTCTATATGTGTGTTATGGTAGTATAGTGTGTATAGACTGGCTAGTTCCCTAGTAATGTTATTCCCACCTAGGATATTATTTAACACACAATAACCCAAAAAGGTTCTAAGAGGGATGTTCCAATTTCACAAAGGGGCTCCTAGAGATAGTGACCTGACGAACTGGACCTATTATCATTCATGTTAGATATTAGTGAGTTTACAATGATGGTTATATACATTTGATGATGAATTTTGGGAACCTAATACATATACCTCATTTGTATCCCCTTAATTGTTATTTGGATTCATGATACCATGGCTTGGTTGTGGGTGGTTTTATTTTACTCCATTTGGATCTTGGTGTTTTTGTGTTTATGAATTGTATTTGGTTGTGGTATTGGGTAATTTTTAAAATCATTCATAGATGGTTTGTAAAGTTTTTAATTAAAAAAAATATTTAAATTAATTTATAGGGTTTAAATTGATATTTTTAGTCCAGATGATCTTTATTCATTTTTAAGGGTTTTCCTTGGTTTTAGAATGAAGTAGACAAGGAATGATACTTTTTTTTCATTATACTTTTTAATATGAAAAAACTATTCTATTAATTACATTAAAACTATAATTTATGAATTATATTATGAATGGGGATATATATATATATATTGAAATCCTATTAGGAATGTTGGAGTCACACCCTGTATATACACCGATGTGTGTGCGTGTATGACACTCACACGTTTTCACTCAAGTTACCATTTTTTATCTAGTTTAATGGATATGAGGATAGATTAGTTGGGAAGTAGTGGGTTAACATAGGTTACATGGATGTTTTTTTGGATCTTTTTAGGTTTTGTATCATTTTTGAGACATTATATCAGCCAATTCAACATGGTTTTTATTTTTTTCTCATAGTATCTTCTTTTAAAATATTTTTTTGGGATTTAGTTGTATGTTTTATATGGGTGGTTATTTTAATATTTCTTATTTGGTTTCTTTATTTTTCTATATATTTACTAATATTTTAATATCCAACATCTCAATAGGTCATTTCAAAGTCTAGGTACTTTCCGTTTCTTGTTTATATTGTAATATAAGGGTGAAATGATTCCCCAAGTGTGCATTTATGATGACAATGCACTAGTTTTTATGCCCATGGGGATGAATGATTATGTTAAGTCCTAGTGATTGGATAAGTTTAGTGATGCTTCTGGTATACTCATTCTAGTTGTTTTCCAACATAACTATATATTCTAACACATTCATTAGAAAAACATGTTCTAATTTTGGTCGGTTCAACCACCTATGCGAATGATGATATAATATCTTCATCATTTCCAATATGAATGAGTAAAAAACATTAATAATATTAATATATGACATTAAAGATTAATTATTGTTATTAACATGGTTATCTAATGGTGGCACCGTAAAGACCCGGAAATTTCAAGGGAAATATTTTTTTCCTAAATTTTCTTTGGAATTTTACAAGAACGCAGTTTCTGACGGCACCTGATTCCGAGGCCCGGTGTGCCCGGAATCATTTTCCTAAGTTTGGCTCGGGTACGTTCAGTAAACGGACAAGCGGGTTTTTATAACTTTTGAGCTGGTGCTTGGAATCGAATTCTGAGGGCACCGATGAAATCGCAGCGCCGGTATTTGCTTAGAAACGCCTTTTCCGGAGATGCGTTTCCTCGGGTGTGGTTTTAAATTTTTTGGGCTTAAAGTTAAGAAATAAAATAAATTGTACGACAAACTTTATTTTATTTCACTTAAGACACTTAAAGCTACTTAAGCTGAGTTGTTGCGGATAGGGTACTATCCAAAAATATCCTACCCTCTTGGTAGGATATTTGTGAGGTGGGGCCCGCACGAGCCCCACCGTTTCTTTCCGCTAAGTAACGCACCCACGAAAAACCGTCATTATGGAAGTCAACTGACACGTTTTCTTAATTTCTTAACGCACCAATTAATTGGGCGGTTTTATTCGTTGAATTAATTCTCTGAATTAATTTAATCGTTTCTTAACCTGTTTTCAATCCGTTGGCGTAATAATAAAATAAGACCAACGCATGACTTCTGGAAAAATGTTCGTTGAGAGGATTTAACAGACACCAAGAGTTCTTTATCCTACTTCGCGAAGAACGCGAAGAACGCCGAGCCCTCGAAAATCGACGACGCGACGCCAAGTTCCGCGACGCCGGCGATTCTTCTTCCGCAACGTTCTTCCGCGACAATCCAACCCCGCGACAACCTTCGATCGATAGCGACAAGGTAGGGGGTTGCGCTTTTTTTTTAAATTTTCTTTGTGGATTAAAACAACAATATAGATTTAATTATTATTAATTAAATCTGTTGTTTCTTGGTCCTTGGAGTTCGTCGATGCAACGCCGGATACCACGACCACGCGACGATTCCCTCCTTCCGCGATGATCATTTCCGCGTAGAATGCGCGTGCGGCGACTTGGCGAGGTTGGGAATTGTTTATGAAATATTAAAGAACCCCATACTACTTCCTTGTAAATCAAAGAACACAGATCAAATAACCATTAATTTGATCCGCGAAGATTATGTTGCGGGTTGGGATTTTATTTTGGTATTCTCTTATATTTTGAGAAAAGAACGACGAGTGCGGACCAACCAATTCCGGTTTGATCCGCAGATCGTTCATACATGTGAATCGATGTAGGGGTTGTTGTGAATAATTTATTTTTTCCCGTGAACGTTTCTTTTAAATTAAAGAACCGGTTTCATAAGAACAATTTTAATTTATTAAAATTGTTGTTTGATGTGTTTTTTAATCCTCTCAATTATTATCGCCTAACGCGGAGGGTGCTGGCCAAACGAACACGGCCCGACAACCCTCCGCCGTTCTTCATTGTTGTGCGGATTTGGCGGGTGACGACAAAACGTGACGCAAGGGCGATTTGATGATCCTGTAGTGAAGAACGGAACCCGGGAGGAACAGCGGCGCAGACGGGAAGGAAAACGGACCACCGAAGCAACTCCGGCGGCTGGCAGCACCAGCGGACCCACGACCGCGCGGGTCCGGCGCACACGCGGGACACGGCCTTTTTCGCGTCCGTTGACCAGGGCGGCCCCCCGCGGGGGCCGCGGTGCTATCAAGCGGGGGCAGCGAGCCCCCCGTGCTGCTCGGCCGCTCGGCCGAGCCGAGCCGGACCGACTAGCCGAGTCGGGCCGCGCCCTGGCCTGGCCGGACCGGGTCCCGCTGGGTCGGACCGGGTCGGGTCGACCCGGTTCGGCCGACCCAGGGGGGGTCGGCCCGGGTCGGCCCGTGCCCAGACCCCCATCTTCGGACCGTTTCGGTCTTTTGCCTGTAACATGAGCTACGGGCCTCCAAACGACTCGCCGTCAATGGAAACACGATCCTTGGATCGAGACAGTTGTTTCGGTATATCGCACTCAGGGTTTCAGAATACTTTGAGTTCGGCCGGGTTGGTTCATCCACAAAACCAATCGGGCCCTCGGAGCGGAAACACTAATATCTTGAGCTCCAGACGTCCGAATGACGTTCCGTCGACTTTGTTGAATTCCTCTAAGTGAGATGGATCTTTTGACTTTCTCCGCTCGAGGTTTGGATGCCGTCGGAGTACGGTCGGGTTGGTTCGCTCATGAAACCAGCCGGGCCACTGGAATGAAAAAGCCAATAACTCACAGACCAGGTGTCCGATTGACGCACCATCTGTCTCAATGAATTTCTATTGATGAGACAGAAATTTTGGCATAATACTCCCGAGTTTTGGATGCAGTTGGGTTATAGCTGGGTTGGATTGTACCCGAAATCCAAACGGGCCCCTGGAACGGAAAAAGATGATATCTTTCAGACCGGACGTCCGTTTGACGAACCGTCCGCGGCGTTGGTGATCTCGTCGAGAAACAGTCCCTATGAGTATACCCTATGAGTGTTCGGGGTACAGTTGAGATATGGCTAGGTTGGTTTGCTTATGAAACCAACTGGGCCCCTGGGACGAGAAGGCTAATAACTCACAGACCGGACGTCCGATTGACGCGCCGTCTATTGTGTTGAGACCCCTGTGACGAGGAAGTCCTTTGAGATACTTCTTCGTGGGACATGTGATTTTTTGGAGTATCGACCAGTAGCTCGTGGAGTGGACCCTCCTGAAGACGAGCGTACAGAGTATGAAGACCGTGTATCCGGCTGAGACCTTATGACTGCTTGTCTGATTCGATTCGGAGTGACTTGCATAGCCCAGTGGGGAGCACTACTTTGTGAGGTGGCAGACCAACGGCGGAGGAGCACTACTGTGTGAGGTGGCAGACCCGCGGTACTCGACAGGAGGAGTAACTCTGTAGGCTATGAGGGGGAGCACTACTGTATGAGGTGGCAGACCCATGGTAGGAAGCACTACTGTGTGAGGTGGCAGGCCCGCAATACTCGACAGGAGGAGTACCATAACAGTCTTAGGTTAGTGAGCAGTACCTCGGAGTCGTGATAGGACCACTGTACACTCTAGAGATGAGGTTCTTCGGCAGTTACAGTTTCGATGATGAAAATCCTGGTTTGAGCTGAGACTTTTGACCTTTGTGTTTCCTCATGATTGATATGGGTTACTTGATAACTTAGGTATATGTATGGGCATATACCTGTGTAGTGGTTATCCATTGATTTCACAATCCTTGTGTTTCCTCATGATTGAGATGGGTTACTTGATAACTTAGGTATATGTATAGGTATATACCTAAGTAGAGGTTATCTATTGAGATCTTCTTTGTGGTTATCCTTGTTGGTTTTTGTGAGACCTTGAGGGTCTCGGGGTCCCTACTGAGTATCGTTATACTCACCCCGGCATGGGCTATGCCCACACCTCGTTTTGTTGGTTGCAGACGACGACAGTACTGATGGAGGCCGAGTGTTCGAGGACTGGACGGTACCCAGAGGTGGACTACACGACGAGTCAGTATCTGGAGGTGGACTTCGCGACGAGACGACACACGGAGGAGGTTGACGGGCGAGGGCATTGTGGAGGCTATTTTTACCTACCCTTCAGGTATAATACGTGGTAGACGACCAGGAGCTGCTCCATCTGTACCTACCCTTCAGGTAGGATCCGAGGAGGATGACCCAGGAGCCGCTTCCGTCCTTCTAGCTGTTGTCTTTTCTGTTGTACTTGTTCAGTTGTAGTTGTACTTTCTTTTGGGTTTGTATTCTGGCCCATTTACTTTTCAGCACTTCTTTTTTTTTGTACTTAGTGTTTTACTTCCGCTTGTACTCTGTGGTGTTTTGTTCACTTTTATAAAGGCAATGCCTTCCCAGTTATCAGGATTTATGCCTTTGGTGCTAGTCGCCAGCCCCTGGCCTATGGAAGGCGGGCTTGGGGTGGTCACGGCACGGGCCCCGAGGACAGGTCATGAAAAATTGGTATCAGAGGAGTCGGTTCTACCGCAAGAACTTATAACTCTGATATTTTCTTTCTGTGAAGCAATAGTGTTAAGGGTACCAAGTGTGGTCTTCAGTTCAGGGAGTCCAGTGTTGGTGCGGGCGGCCGACCTATCCATACACCAGGACCCTGACAACTGGTTTCCGACTTTGTGCACGAAAAAACCGATTGCGTGTGTGTTTCCAGAAGTCTTTAAATATCATCTCAAACCAGGTCATCTCACCAGGAATAATCTTTTGACCGTGTCACGTTGTTTCTTTCAGGATGCCTCCCCGTGGATGACTAGCTAGAGCCCCAAGAGTGGTACGTACTGACAGCCCGCTGAGCGACGAGGCCTCAGTACAGGGCCGTATCCCACTTGAGGCACCAGCGGAGGCACCAGCGGTACTACTACCCATTGGGCCACTGATTCCACCAGCCCCAGCAGTAGAGGATGCACGTCGCTTGAGCGCACTGCATGAGTTCCAGCGCCAGAGGCCACCCAGGTTCCAGGGAGGGACGGACCCGCAGGCGGCTGAGGATTGGCTGGAGGCTGTGGTGAGAGTCTTCAGGCTAGTGGGGACACCGACAGAGTTTATGGTGATCCTTACTGCCATCCTTCTTCAGGCAGCAGCAGGAAGATGGTGGAGCCTGATTCTTCAGATGCATGACGAGGTGACACTTCTATGGGAAGACTTCGAGAGCCTGTTCCGGGAAGAGTTTGTACCAGCCACCCTTCGAGCGGTGCGTATACAGGAGCTACTTCAGCTGCGGTAGGGAAGCATGTCAGTGACATAGTACTCAGCGAGATTCACGGACCTCTCGCACTACTCAACAGACATGGTACGGGACCCATTCTTCAGGTCCCGAACCTTCGAGCAGGGGCTCAGGTGGGAGATCAGAGCTTCGGTTGTATCGCACAACATTATGACACAGACAGGGGTGTTGGAGAGTGCCCTCTTAGTGGAGAGTTTCCTTGCTGAGCAGTCTCCAGCAGCAGGACCCACCACTAGCCGACATGTGCCAGAGTCTTCTACAGTAGGCAGTAGACAGATAACGCAGAGGTCCAAGAGGACTGTTGACGCTCCTTTCGTCACAGAATCTAAAGATCGGAAAAGGGGAATATCTGAGCTCAATGTGATTCATCCTTTGAAGAAACATCAAAAATCGACAAAGGGATGAACAAGGAGAACATTACCCATAGGCCGCGCAAGTTCCCTCATGGTCGCGCAAGTACACTTGCGCGCCGCCTAGTGGTCGTGCAAGTACTTGCGCGACACCTTATGGTCGTGCAAGTGACTTGCGCGACCTAAGTGATAACCGCCCGGTAACCGCACGGTAACCGCCCAGGGTCTTCTTTTGCCTATAAATAGACCCTGTGGGCCCCCCATTCGAGAGGATCTCTTTCCAGAAACTCGGATCAAAGCTCCCGACGCCCAAGTCTCTTCTCAAAGCTTCCAGAACACTTCTAAGGTAATTTCTTACCTAGAATGGAAGATCTAAAGGGAAGAAGGAAGGCCAAGTGTTGAAACTTATCAAACACGTGCGCGCCGACTTAATTCCTTCAATATAACATGCGCGTCCCCTCTCTGGAAGAACCTCAAGAGGATGATAAAGGGTTTTATAAAGAATCGCTCAAGTATTTCAACTCTGGTTGTAAATCGCGCAAGTATCCCTCATGTCGCGCAAGTATACTTGCGCGACCAATACTTGCGCGCCGCCGCAGGACTTGCACGACTTTTAATACTTGCGCGCCCCTATCTTTTTGGTGCCCATCTTGCCCATTTTACCCCTCTTAAGCCATTTCACCTTTCCTATTCAAGATTCAGTCTTCAAGATACTCTTCAAAAGCCATTTACGGCATGATTTCTTGATTTGACATCCTTATCTGAAAGGAATTCTGTGAAATACCTCTCAACACCCAGTGATTTAAACATCTTTATGTCACCAAAGATTGAGAGTTCATTCATTTCAACCTCATCCTTTAAGATGAGAAAATTCTAACCTGGGTCTCCTTTTCAGGAATAAGACTCAGTCATAACCTTGGGCTTCCTTTTTAGGAGTAAGCCCCAAGTCCACTAACCTAGGCTTCCTTCTCAGGAATAAGTCCTAGTCATAAATCTTGGGCATCTTTCTTAAGAATAAGCCCCAATCAAGTTCCCAAACTTGGGCATCCTCCTCAGGAGTAAGCCCCAAACCTTAATCCCTAACCTGGGTCTCCTTTTCAGGAATAAGACTCAGTCATAACCTTAGGCTTCCTTTTCAGGAGTAAGCCCCAAGTCCCCTAACCTAGGCTTCCTTCTCAGGAATAAGTCCTAGTCATAAATCTTGGGCATCTTCCTTAGGAGTAAGCCCCAATCAAGTCCTCTAAATCTTGAGCATCTTTCTTAAGAGTAAGCCTCAACCCCAACTTTGGGCATCCTCCTCAGGAGTAAGCCCCAAATTCTTAAAAGTTCCCAAACTTGGGCATCCTCCTCAGGAGTAAGCCCCAAACCTTAACCCCTAACCTGGGTCTCCTTTTCAGGAATAAGACTCAGTCACAACCTTGGGCTTCCTTTTTAGGAGTAAGCCCCAAGTCCCCTAACCTGGGTCTCCTTTTCAGGAATAAGACTCAGTCATAACCTTGGGCTTCCTTTTCAGGAGTAAGCCCCAAGTCTCTTAAAATTTCTCTTAACCAGTCATAAATTACCTTTTTGGGTTTCCTTTTCAGGAATAAAACCCAATCATAAGTCACCTCCTAACTTGGGCATCCTCCTTAGGAGTAAGCCCCAAGATTAGAGTATTCAAATCTCCATGAAGCACATATAACTTTGTGGACCCTGTTCTTGGATTTTCTCCCTAAAAGTAAATCCTAAACTTTCGTCTATCTGGGCAGTCATCTATACATAAGCCCCAAAACAAATTCTTATGATTGCATCTTTTATGGCACAATTGTCTGAATTTTACAAATACCTCTTGTTTCTCACACCGAGCATGACTCACGTGAGCTTAGAGTGTAAAAGTAATTATGACATTCATCTTTGAGCCATCAATCATAAAACATCATATCCCATTCCTCGAACTACGTGGGTTCTGATTCCTTTTTTCAAAAACAAAGGATACGTAGGTATCCCATTCATGGGTTCGATCCCAACATTGAAATAATCTCTGTCCTTCTGAATGACGATAAACTTCAAGTGCCCCACTGAGTGGCTTTAAAACCAGCCTGGTCATCAAAATGACCAAGAGACTTTTATATAAATGTTTTGAAGGATACCATTGACCAAGAATCTCTAAACAAATATAGATGATTCTATATTGATGAAGAACCTCGAATACATATAAAAGATTCTCTAAATTTCTTGCATATTTAATCATTGATTGTTAAAACTAAAGGAAAGCTCATTTTATACTTGGTAATGTAATAAGGATTCACGAACTTAACTTAAATCTATAAAGAGAGTCCCGGAGTAGACAATAATTCCCCTCAAAAAGGTGTGATGAGTCTGACCTCCCATCCTCTCGACCAATGCAAATTCCTAAGCCTCATTAGCCCACAAGCTAATGAGCGCCTGCCTTTGGAAAGTAGGTCCGAACGGATGTGGAATCATTGGTGTAGTTTAAGGTCATACCGGACCTTGGTGTAGTTTAAGGTCATACCGGACCTTCGCGACATGAGGGATACTTGCGCGATTTACAACCAGAGTTGAAATACTTGAGCGATTCTTTATAAAACCCTTTATCATCCTCTTGAGGTTCTTCCAGAGAGGGGACGCGCAAGTTATATTGAAGGAATTAAGTCGGCGCGCAAGTGTTTGATAAGTTTCAACACTTGGCCTTCCTTCTTCCCTTTAGATCTTCCATTCTAGGTAAGAAATTACCTTAGAAGTGTTCTGGAAGCTTTGAGAAGAGACTTGGGCGTCGGGAGCTTTGATCCGAGTTTCTGGAAAGAGATCCTCTCGAATGGGGGGCCCACAGGGTCTATTTATAGGCAAAAGAAGACCCTGGGCGGTTACCGTGCGGTTACCGGGTGGTTATCACTTAGGTCGCGCAAGTCACTTGCACGACCATAAGGTGTCGCGCAAGTACTTGCACGACCACTAGGCGGCGCGCAAGTGTACTTGCGCGACCATGAGGGAACTTGCGCGGCCTATGGGTAATGTTCTCCTTGTTCATCCCTTTGTCGATTTTTGATGTTTCTTCAAAGGATGAATCACATTGAGCTCAGATATTCCCCTTTTCCGATCTTTAGATTCTGTGACGAAAGGAGCGTCAACAAAAGTCCCCCCTCAGAGTTGGATCCGGAAAGAAATGAGGATTTGACTCTGAGGAAATTGAATTCATTCAAAGGAAAAGGGGGCGCGCAAGTCTTCAGGGCACAGAAGGCAGCACGCAAGTGTGCTGGAACTTGAATTTTATTCAAAGTTCCTTTGTCTTTTGTGTGGGCAGTTTAAAGTCATGCACGCCGGACATAAAGTGGCTAATGTTTAAGGTCGAAATAGCTTTGACCGAAAATGGATTAAAATGGATTCAATTCCTTGATAATTTATCTGAAAACAAATTACCATACTCAAGTATGAGAGAAAATATGTAAACTATGACTTAAGAATATTTGAATCTGAGGAATGATATGAAAAAGAGCTAAATAGCATTAGAAGAAATAGTTTCCAAGAATGAAGTTACTATTATTTAACAAAACCCGTTAGGGGGTTGAAATATGTAGGGCCACCTATGGGCATTGGCTGCATAGTCAAATAAAATAGCATCTTTTGGCTGACAAGTCTGTTATGTGGACTGTTTATGCAAGGCCACCTATGGGCACGTGCTTCATAGTTAGGCAAAAGAACTCTCAGAAATTTACTTTCCTAGTGCTAAAAGCCAGTGAAAGTTTATGGAGATTCAAATTTTCTAAAGCATAGAGTTTGTTGTATGGAAAGAGGTACTTGAATATGGAGAAGATATTTTCAAACAAGAATATCGAAGAACTGGATGAATATCACTCCTACGAAGGTCTGACCCAAACGTAGGGAAGAAGAATAAACCATAGACTTGAATACTTTCAGATCATGAAATAGGATATGGGACAAATATGTTAAGGATGGCTATTTTTGCGGATCCCTACATACTGTCGTTTAAGACAAATAAGGAAAAAAGAGGCATTCTTCCCAAGAATGAAGTTACTATTATTTAACAAACCCGTTAGGGGGTTGAAAACATGCAGGGCCACCTATGGGCATTGGCTGCATGGTCAAATAAATAGCATCTCTTGGCTGACAAGTCTGTTATGTGGACTGTTTATGCAAGGCCACCTATGGGCACGTGCTGCATAGTCAGGCAAAGGAATTCTCAGAAGTTTGACATTTTTGTGACCATAAGTCATGAAAAGGGTTATGAAGATCTGAAAATATTTAAGGTTAGGATTATAATACATAAAGATGGGTATTTTCCAATGTATATAGAGATACATAGGTCAATGAAAACCATAATCATGTTGTGGCTGGGTCCTGAATTGAAACTTGGACTTCACTACGTATCTCATAAGAATGAGAATCAAGCCATACGTAGTTCTTGAAATGCAGTTTAACGTCGTGCAGGACGAAAGGATGAGTGATCTTAGTTTTTGGGGTCATAGAATTCGGACCATAATAATGAATACACAGTGTGTGTTTTCATGAGGACTTTTCAGCCAAGGGACTGAAAGTGAAATTTGGGGTTAGGCCCAAAAGACTTGGGACTGGATTCGAGGGACACTCGAATGTTCCTACGTATCCCATAAAGATGGGAATCAAGTCCACGTAGTTCTAGAAACTACCCTTTGTACAAATTTGGTTCGTACATGTGAAGGGTGAAAAGGGACTTTAGTGCAATGATGGTTTTAACCTAAGATAAAAAGTTTAGGCATTACCATGTATGTACGTAGTCTTTTTGAAAATGAAAACCATGATTGAAAAAGAATAAATGTTAATAATGGTTCCTTCTCAAATGAGGAAATCAAAGAATATTGTAGTTTATTGTCGTACTGGACAAAAGTGTTGTATAGTTTAACGTCATATAACAAGGACGAAAGTGAATCAATGTAAAGATATTGATTCCAAGGGTGGTTTCACAAATCATCATCATATGAGATTGTGGTGAACCAATGTGAAGAGATTGTTTTTGGGCTTGAACCTTTGGGAGGTTGCCTACATACCCAGCCTGGAGGGCAAGGATCAAAGTCTGTGTAGTTCAATTAAAGAATGAATTAATGATCAAGTTGTTCTTGTGGACAATGATCTAAAAAAAAATGTTGTTGGGACTTACACATGGTTAGTGGCCCAAAGGGAGTGTTATGGTTGATGTTCGCTCTAAGCTCACGTGAGTCATACTCGGTGTGAGAAACAAGAGGTAATAACAACCTTAACGATGCACAGTTTAATGTCATGTAGGACATATCAAGGATTTTCTGTACAGTTTAGTGTCATGTAGTTAGGACGATGGGGACAATATAGTTTAACGTCATATTGGACGAAAGGGGGATTGTGCAGTTTTAATGTCATGCTGGACTTTTGATGATTATATAGTTTAACGTCTTTCCGGACGTGAGAGACTTTTATACAGTTTAGCGTCATGTAGTTAGGACGTCACAATTTAACGTCTTGCTGGACATATTTGCAAATAGTTTATGGTCGTATACATGGACCAGGAATGATGCAGTTTTAAGGTCATGCTGGACTGTTTATGGAACTTTTTCACAGTTTTAATGTCGTGTGGGACGAAGTTGCAGTTTAAAGTCATACTGGACCATTGCTGTATAGTTTTAGCGTCATATAGCAAGGACGAACTGATGCTGTACAGTTTAAAGTCATGTAGCTAAGACTAAGGTGAATCAATATGAGGATATCAGTTCTAATCTTTTTATAGTTTATCGTCATGCTGGACGTTGGAAGTGCCACACAGTTTAATGTCATGTTGCTAGGACACAATATAGTTTAATGTCATCTCGGACAGAATACAGTTTAGTGTCATGTAGGACAATAAGGGACTTAACACAGTTTAACGTCATGCTGGACGATGAAAGTGCCACACAGTTTAATGTCATGTCGCTAGGACAAAATATAGTTTAATGTCATCTCGGACAAAATATAGGAACTTCTTATACAGTTTATTGTCATGTAGGACAAAATCAGGGACTATGCAGTTTAAAGTCTTGCAGTTAGGACTATTGGTGCTGCACAGTTTAATGTCATGTTGCAGGGACAAAATTTAGTTTAATGTCATCTCGGACATTGAAGGTGACACAGTTTAACGTCATGTTGGACGAAGTTGTAGTTTAAGGTCATACCGGACCTTGGTGTAGTTTAAGGTCATACCGGACCTTGGTGTAGTTTAAGGTCATACCGGACCTTGGTGTAGTTTAAGGTCATACCGGACCTTGGTGTAGTTTAAGGTCATACCGGACCTTGGTGTAGTTTAAGGTCATACCGGACCTTGGTGTAGTTTAAGGTCATACCGGACCTTGGTGTAGTTTAAGGTCATACCGGACCTTGGTGTAGTTTAAGGTCATACCGGACCTTGGTGTAGTTTAAGGTCATACCGGACCTTGGTGTAGTTTAAGGTCATACCGGACCTTGGTGTAGTTTAAGGTCATACCGGACCTTGGTGTAGTTTAAGGTCATACCGGACCTTGGTGTAGTTTAAGGTCATACCGGACCTTGGTGTAGTTTAAGGTCATACCGGACCTTGGTGTAGTTTAAGGTCATACCGGACCTTGGTGTAGTTTAAGGTCATACCGGACCTTTGTGTATTTTAAGGTCATACCGGACCTTTGTGTATGAACCAATTGTAAGTCTTGGTTCTAGGAACAATATTTTGTGTTTATACAAAATACTTCTTCAGAAATCTGGCATTAGTTGGAGTCGTGATGTGTTCTCCATCCATTGAAATCAGAGAATACGCTCCATTGGAATAGACCTTATGTACTGAATAAGGCCCTTCCCATTTTGGTTCAAGCTTGGGAGGTTTTTTTCCTGGTATCATTGGTGTTCTGAGAACCAATACCAATTCTCCCTGAATGAATGAACGAAGATGAACTTTTTTGTTAAAAGCTCGTGCAATTCGATTCTGATAGATTTCCAAGTGGTGCAAAGTGCACAATCTTTTCTCATCTAACTGTTCCAATTCATTCAAACGCTTTTGGGATTGCTCATCTGTTGATAACTGATCACAAATGGCTATTCTGAGTGAGGGCAATTGAACTTCAATTGGCAAGACTACTTCTGTTCCATATACCAATGAATATGGAGTAGACCGCGTTGCATTGCGAGTGGTAGTCCGATAAGCCCATAAAGCATGATAGAGTTTATCAGGCCATGACCTCTTATCTTTATCCACCATCTTTTGCAGTATATTTGAAAGAGTCTTGTTGAAGGCCTCTATCTGGCCATTAGCCGCTGCATGATATCGAGATGAATGGTTGGACTTAATGTTGTATTCTTGATACAATCTCTTTACCTCAGAAGAACAGAAGTTGGTGCCGTTGTCTGTCAATATGGTATGAGGGACACCAAATCTAGTAATGATGTTAGACTTGATGAAGCTAACAATGCATTTAGAACTGACTTCTTTGAGAGGTACTGCCTCTGCCCATTTGGAAAAGAAATCAGTAGCAGTAAGAATGTACTTAAACTGCTTGGCCGTAGCTGAAGGGTAAGGTCCCACCACATCCATTCCCCATGTGGAAAATGGCCATGAGTATTTAGCTGTATGAAGCAACTCTGGAGGTTGATGAATGAAATTGGAATATACTTGGCATGAATGACACTTCTTTGTGAAATTAACACAATCTTGTATCATTGAAGGCCAGAAGTATCCAAGTCTTCGAATTTGATCAGACAATCTATGTCCAGACTGGTGGTCACCACAGACTCCTGCATGCACTTCTTTTATGACAGCCATTGTCTCTTCACCATCAATACATCTGAAGAGAACTCCATCAAAACCACGTTTGTAGAGAATTTTCTCGAGGTGGTTTGGACCATCATAAAGAGTAAAATTGACCACACGTCGCCGAATTTGTTCTCTCTCGGCTCTATCAGGTGGAAGTGTTCCATTTTGAAGGTATTCCCTGATAGGTGACATCCATCCTGTAGTATGACCATATGGTTCAGGAATGGGACTAATTTCATTAATTTCCTCTGTTCTGACTTGAACATAAGGTGAAATTGCACGACGGTGGGCAATACAGATGGTTGTCTCGTCCCGATTTGGATCTGCTAAAGCTGTGGCTATATTAGCCAGTGCATCAGCTTGAGCATTTTATGATCTTGGGACATAAGAAAATGTCGGTTCTGAAGGGAATTCCGACATTAACTCTCTGACGTAATCATACAAAGGGATTAATTCTTCTTTTCTGATGGCATAATCCCCATTGACTTGTTTGATTACCAGGTCTGAATCACCTTTTACCTTTAAGTGATTCACTTGTGCTTGAAGCGCTAACTCCAAGCCTGCAATGAGAGCTTGGTATTCAGCTTCATTATTGGTACCACCTTCCCACAACAAAAAGGAATAAGGTAACACTGCCTTATCTGGAGAAATGAGCACAATTCCTAAACCAACTTTGTTGAATTTAGGATTTTCCATTTTCTTCCCTGTTGGACTTCTAGAAGCACCATCAAAATACATTTCCCATGTTTGAGGATTCTCTTGAATAGAAAAAACTTCCTCATCAGGGAGTTCGATATCTGAATACGTGTCTTCCACTGAAGGGTGTTCAGCCAGGAAATCAGCCAGAGCTTGGCCCTTAATTGCCTTTTGAGACACATACTGGATGTCGAACTGCTGTAAAATAACCGCCCACCTTGCCAGACGTCCTGTAAGCATTGGACGACTAAGGATGAATTTGAGTGGATTATTACGAGATACCAATTGGACCTCGTGATGTTGCAGGTAGTGTCTCAGTTTCTGAACTGCAAAGATTAATGCTAGGCAGCATTTTTCAATACTCGAATACCGGGTTTCTGCTTCAAGCATAGTTCTACTGAGATAGTAGAGACTATTTTCATTCCCAGCATCATTCTTTTGAGCGAGAAAGGCACCCAATGATCGCTCTAAAGTTGTCACATAGAGGATAAGAGGTCTACCCTCAACAGGTGGCATGAGTACTGGTGGACTTAAGAGGTATTTATTGAGAACATCAAATGCTTCTTGACATTCTTTAGTCCACTGGTAAGTGACTCCTTTCTTCAATAATTTGGTAAAAGGTAAACTTTTGCCTGCCAAATTGGCGATGAAACGCCGAATATAGGCTAAGTGTCCTTGAAGTCCTCTTAATTCTTTCAAATTCTGAGGAGGTGACATACCAAGGATTGATTTGGTCTTCTCAGGATCGACTTCAATACCACGATGGCGTACAACAAAGCCGAGGAATTTTCCTGAGGTTACCCCAAAAGCACATTTTAAGGGGTTCATCTTCAAATTATGTTGTCGAAGCTTGTGGAATATGATTTCCAAATCAGACAAGTGATCAAAACGTTGTTTGGATTTAACCACCAAATCATCTACATAGCATTCAACAAATTTCCCTAAAAAAAGGTTTGAAGATACGATGCATGGCGCGTTGATATGTTGCACCTGTATTCTTTAAACCAAAGGGCATCACCCGGTAACAAAACACACCTTGAGGAGCTCTGAAGGCTGTATATTCCTCATCTTCTGGGGCCATTCGGATCTGATTATATCCAGAATATCCATCCATGAAAGAAAGTACTTCATAGCCAGCCGTCGCATCAATTAAGAGTTCTGTAATCGGAACTGGAAAATCATCTTTGGGACAATACCGATTAAGATCTCTGAAATCGATGCAAACCCTAATTTGTCCGTTCTTTTTCTTTACTGGGACAATATTAGCCAACCACTTGGGATATTGAACTTCTCTGACGAAGTTAGCTTTGATAAGCTTATCCACTTCAGCCTCGATTTTGGAAGCATAGGTTGGGTGTGTTCTTCTCGCGGCTTGCTTGAATCCTCGATGTTCTTTTGGCAAACCCAAATGATGGGTGGCAACATCAGGATCAAGGCCAGGCATCTCTGTATAATTCCAAGCAAAAATATCTTTATTTTGCTTTAGAAAAGAAATATACATCTCTTGTTCTTCAAGGGTCATGGCCGCACTAATTAAAGTGGGGCGTGGATCTTTCTCTGTACCCAGATTTACTTCTCTGAGTTCATCCACAGTGGTAGAGATACCCTCTTCAAATGATGGAGGAGAATCTCTAAGATCTTCCTCTTCCTCTTCATCATGTGTTATATCTTCCGTTTCTACTTGCAAAGTAGATGAAAAAACGAAATTCTCATGATCATAGGAGATGTCAAAATTTTCACATTTTTAAGAAGAAGCTTCCATTTCCGTCCCTATTGATGAAAAAGGGTCTTCTTTGGGAAATAAAGAGGAGATGATGGATTGAGAATTGACATCAACATTCACCTCTAGTGTTGCTATAACTTCTTCTGGCCTGATTAGCGAAGTATAGACTTGTTGGATTTCAGCAGACGAAATGAAAACGTCACCACTTATGCTTTCATCATTGCTTGGTAAGTTACCAATTTCTCCCATGTTGTCTGGCTCGATTGCCGTAATTGACATTATGGATATTTCCATAAGAGTATTTTGATTTGGGCCTATTTTGTCAATTTGACTGATAGGTAACACATAATCTGTACTCACATGTGAAAATGGATTTATTGGAATTTTTTCCAAACCATATGGAGAATTAACTTTGGTAATTTCCTTCATTGTAGATTTTTCTCTTCCTTTCATGTGATAAAATTCCGCCTCAATGTATTGAGACTCACATGTTTTGAACGGGGCCTTATCACCATATAATGTTCCAACTTGACCATCGAAACAGTATTTGAGACATTGATGGTATGATGACGGAATAGCTGCATGCTGATGTAACCAGGGTCTTCCAAGCAAAATATTGAAAGCTGAGTCTTGATCAACAATCATGAAATCTGAATTAGAAACAAGATCTCCAAACTGAGTTCTGAGCGTAACTTCTCCCAGTGGTTCTTGTTCATTTTTATCATATCCTTGCAACATCATGGTAGAAGGAGATAAATCAGATTCCGTGAGGCCCAATCGACGAAGTGTGTGAATGGGCATGAGGTTGACTCCTGAACCATTGTCAATAAAAGCTCTTCGAACATCTATACCATTGACTTTGCCAGATAGGTACAAAGGTTTTATGTGCCCATGCACAACATCATCTTCATCTTTATCAGTAAAAGATATCACTGCATGGCATTCTGCAGGATTATTCTCTATGTGATAAATTTCAGCTACAGCAATTTCAGCTTCAAACTCCTGAGGACTTGACAAAGCTTCGATGAGTGCTTTCCGAAGATCTTTTGATAGATTCAAAGCATCCAAAATTGATAATTTGGCTGGTACTTGGGCCAAGTGTTTCAATATATCATACTTTTGATCTAGAGGCCTGCGTTTCCCAATAGGAATATGTGGTTTAGCAGGTATCTTGGAAGCAGATGCTTTGGAAGCTGATGCCTCTTGTATTGAAGTTGGCAACATCTTTGGTTTTGGAAAATTAGACTGATTAGATCCATTTACTTGCTGAGATAAAGAAGATGGAACATTTAATCGGTCTTCCAAAATAACTGTGCCGAAGCTGAGTTGGCCATTGGCAGAAGAACTTGCTTGTTCATTTTGAGCTCACTGAAGGGCTCTACCACGAGTTTCTGCTGCATATACAGTGCTAGCAGGGGTAGAATTAGAGTAGTGGCTTCGGAAAGATCCACGTCTTCCCCTATATCCTGAACCTCTAGAACTTCCTCGGGTTCCTTTATTTGATACAGGGAATTCAGGCTCATCAAGACTGGAATATGAATCTGTTAATTGAATCATATTAACAGAACCAAAGATCAATTCTTCGTCTGATAAAGACTCTGCCAAGTTAGCCTGTTTAGGCTGTGCCGTTTGGTGGGACGGTGCCCGTGGCTTTGAAGTAGATGGCATGAAATCTTCCAGAGTCAAAGACAATTTAGGCTTTGATACATACTCATCTTCTCCTGATTCCTCTTTCTTCTTTGAATTGCGCTGCCCTTTTGAGGATTTGTCTTTTGATGGAGGCTTTACTGCAGCTTTTGTAGGAGACACAATTGGCTTCTTCAATTGTGTTCGCAAAATGGAATGGGTCCGATTGATTGTCTTTCTGACCATCCAATCATCATATTTTTTCGCAGTTTTGCTTTTGACTTCCTGCCACTCGCCTCCTTCCTCTGGATCTGTAGCGGTAATACACGCTACATGAGCTGAAGAACCCTTCAATTTGACTTGTCCCAAGTCAACCATCTTTTGTAGGAGGTCTTTAAAGACAAAACACTCCTGGATGGGATGTCCCAACATTTGATGAAAGGGACAATAATTGGGACGGTCTTCATCTCCTTCCTTGTTTGGTCTCTTCGGCACTGGTAATTGAACCAAATTATTTTCCAGAGCTGAAATGAATTAACCAGGAACTTGCTCACTTTGGAAAGAGTATGTTTTACTCTTCATATCCTCAAATTGTTTTCGTCGTTGATCTTTTTGATCATTTGGACGAAACAGCCTTTGTTGTTGGCGTTCAGGAGGTGGAGCCCTTCGAGAAGATGAAGGTTTTGAAGTAGAAATAGGTATAGGTGCCTGTTTAAGCATAACTGTAGCAGTTTCTGCTTTACCCATTCTTCTTCCTGGAGCTGATGGAATTACACGAGATTTAACCTTAGCCTGCATAAGGGAATCTTCAATCTGTTGAGCGATTGAAGTAAGGTCTCGAAACCCTCCTGTGTATTTCACAGGGATCAATGGCGTGCGTAATTCGTCACGCAAATTTGCCACACAGATTGGCAATAATTCCTCCTGAGGGAGTGATAAACTCAAGGAATACGTTAATCCCTTCCAACGAGCAATGAAATTAGAGACTCTTTCATTCTCCCTTTGCTTGCAGTTTGTAAGATCGAAAACTGTCGTTTTTGGCAAAGTTGAGCTGAACTGAAGAAGGAATTTTTGACGAAGATCCTCCCATCCGATGACTGACCGGGATTGCAAGCTTGTATACCAGACAAAAGCTGGTCCTTGCAAGGTTCGCACGAAGCATCTGAGTTTCACTGCTTCTTGTTGTTCTGGAGTTCCCATCATAGGATCACAACAAGACACGTAATGCGTCAAATGTTGTTCAGGGTCGCCTGATCCATTGAAAGTAGGGAAAATAGGGTTTCCAAAACTGGATGGAGGAGAAATTGAATCTACCCATTCAGGGTAAACTTTCTTTTCAGGTTGAACTTGCGCCCGTTTCCCTTCCATAGTTTCTAACCGAGCTGTTAATGACTCAATAGTAGTTATTAACTTTTGAGAAACGTCAGGTTGAACTTGGTTTTGGGTAGGTGCAATGAATGGAGCTTGGACAGCCGTGGAGGTTGGTGCTGCAACTAATGGTAGTGCTGCCAACCGTTGTTGCGTTTGACCCGTAGGATTAGACCTCTGTGGGTGTACTGATAAAGGAGGATATTCCTGATCCATCTCAGTAGTTACAACAAATTCCTTCGGCTGTCGGACTTCAGCATTCTTAAGAAGAGGACTACTCTGAAGTAGTTCTGCATTCAACCTTCTTAATTCTTTCATTTCTTCCTCATGTTGTGCAAACCTTTGCTCTAATGAGAGCGATTGACCTCCTTCAGAGGAAGGGTGATAAGTAACCTGATTCTTTCCTTTCCCCTTATTGGATCCTTTTCGGAGAGGGGGAAGTGGGTTACTTGAAGGAATACCCAGATTTTGGGTAAGCCTTTGATTACGTGTGCGCACACCTTCTTCATTTATGTCTGTGTGCGCAACTTCTTGAGCAGGAACCTCTTCATCTGATCCCTCTGATTGAGCCTCATTTGGTGAATCAGCAGCAACGGCAGTGATGACATTAATGGATGCATATTTCATGGAATCCTTTCTATCAGCATTTCTGTGATATTGTCTCCTTTTATGTCCATGATAAGGCATGGCATTCCGTTGACTTGACCCCTCAGGAATTTCTTGGAGAACCGTCACTCGGAGAGAATCTCCTGACATCTTGGCTCTTCGTTCCTCTTGAGGATTATTCCCTAATCGAGAGAATACTGACTTTCTCTGAGGGAGGGATTGAAGATTTGAAAAAGTCCCTAGTCCGATGGACTGGGGGTGTTCCTGTTGCTTCTGCTCAACTCCTCGAATCCCATTCGTTGATTCTGAGGGTTGGGTTAGAGAAGTCCCCAGTCTGGCAAGCTGGGGTATCTCTTGACATGCTATGTCTGAGATCTTCTTGAAATCTCTCTTGATCTTGCGGATCTTAGTTCGGAAATTAGCTGGATGCATTAACCTGTATCCACTTTTATCACCTGGTTCAACAGACCGTTGGATGATTTCCGAAACTTCTGTCATTTGATGACGTGTTTGCTCCAGACGAGAGGCTTGTGCAATATTCTCGCCTGCTTGATGTAGGAGCAATTCAACAACCTGTTCTCTATATACTTGACTTTGAGAGGAACTAGTTGAAGCTTGATCTCGAGCAAGATTTTGATTATGAACAAAGCCCATTGACTGTGGCCGGCCATGGGCAATAACATTGCATGAGACCATTTTCGGCGGGCTCTGCTGACCGGAAAGCACTGTGAAATGTAGTGCTCCGTGAATACCCCATCCTCTGATATGAACATTAGATGGAGCATTGGAAATTAACTGACGCAACCTTCTTAGTGCGCCAAGGCATGAACGTTGAAGGGTTCTCTGTTGCTTTTCAGCCTTCGGATACCGAGAGACTGATAGAGATGCCAAATCAATCTGGCGTTGTAACCCTTCTATTATCTTAAGATGATTTTCATATTCATCGTAAGATAATACCTTCTTCTTTAATTGACAAAGAGTTTTCCATATGTTAAGACGAATATCATGGATTCCATCATCCGTCAACATCTTTGGAATGTCATACTGTGAATCAGCCAAAGGCCAAAACATGACTGGTACTTCACCTTTTGCCAGTTTTTTCCTCATGTTCAACATTTCCTCTTTATCATTAAATGAAGATTCTTCTACCTGTTTGGACCAGAGTTGGTGTTTCCTTGTTGCTTCATCGGATTCAACAAGATTGGTAGAGGAATCACTATTTATGCTGGAAGATGAATGACCCAGGGAAGGTTCGGAGAATAACCTGAACCCCAAGCTATCTTCTGATGGAGAAAGAGTTTCACCTGCCGATAGTAAAACTTCAGACATGACTGGTTTTACGTTTGCAAGTGCCTCGAGATAGGAGGGCTTTCTCGTCACTACATTGCCTTCTGAAGAATTTTCGAGACAATGTGAATCACTACTGCGGAGAGGACTTTCGCAGAGAAGTTCATCACCATGAGGAGGACCTTCATGATGGGTTACAGCAAAAGATGAGATCTCTTGCTCCTTGGTCTTCTGACCACACAGAGGGTTCCTGTGGTTCTCATCTGAAGAAGAAACTTCAAGATTGACCGAATTTTCATGAAGCAAGTCTTCATGAGGAAGTGTCTGTTGAAGACCTTCGGGATTAATGTTCCTGTTATTGGGAACTGAGGGAGTAGAATCTTGAATTCCGACAGATAAATGTCTGAGGGCTTCAAGAACTCCAGCATCGAGCAAGGCCTTGTTGCAGATTGGCCTTTGATCTCCTGACTGTGCTGGGCGGATCTTTTTCTTAGATGCCTTCTTACTCGCTTTAGAAATCACTTGATGACGAAAGTGATTGCTCTGAGCAGGTGTATGTGCCTGATCAGGAAAGATGGTCAGGTTAGGCTGACGATCATCGCTCAAATCAGGTGTATGTGCCTGACTTGGTTGTCCATATGATATGGGGGAGTAGGCCCCACAACCCTCTTGGACTGGAACAGATGTGTGTGTCTGTTCCGGAGTGAATTGTTGATGTGTCACTCCACTGCTAGGGATAGATTTATGTGTCTGTCCCTGAGATGATGCTGAAGCTGTTATGATATCCTGGCAAGCATCCAGAATATGAGCAGGAATTTGCTTCTGCTCTTTCACCATTGACAAAATATGTTTGGTGACTTCAGCCGCCGGAACAGGGATATACGTCCAGTCCGGGCTTGGAGTAGGTGTATGTGCCTGCTCATGTCCTCCTTTTCCTGTCATTGAATCCTGACAGTACTCAAGTGTGGAGGCAGAGAGTTTAGTCTGCCTCCTGTTTGTCGTCGGGGCTTTCCGACTGACTTCTCCGTGCGCTACCAAACGAGACTGTTGGTATACTTGATTAGTATTAGCAGGTGTATGTGCCTGCTGATTACACTTCGCCAAACGCGGTTGACGAGATCCATCATATATAGTCAGACGAGCCTGCTGACTAACTGCTGATGTATAAGCAGGTGTATGCTCCTGCCTATGGTACTCCGCCGGAATTGCCTGGCGGGATCGGCTTGATGCTGCCAGACGAGTCTGCTGGACAGCGGGATTAAAACGAACAGGTGTGTATGCCTGCTCATTATTTGCCACCAAGTTAGGTTGGTGGACTTCTCCGGAGATGACAGGGATGACAACCTGCCTATTGTTAACCGGGTTCCGTCTCTGGCGATTCATCTTGCCTGCTCGGGTTCGAGGAACCTGAGCTGAACGCCTGGAGTCGGTACCCTCATCATGTTGAGGGCGCACTACCGCACGAGTCTGGCGGCGATTGTTGATGGGAGCCCTTGAGAAGGACTCCTGTCTTTTTGAATTAAGGTCCTGCGGGACCTGCTCATTCACTTCCTCGGAGTAAGGGAGTGAATGGAAATTGCGTTCCGGGGATAACGACCCGAAACGGTTGGAGACGGTAGTCAGCACCGCCTACTTCTTGATTGCTGGTCGCCTTTGTCCGGACAACCAGGTAGAATTGTTAACTTGGAGGGCTTGACGAGCGGCCTCCAGAGTTGGGATAGTACCGTTGCGACGGTACTCCCTAACCAGTGCATTAGAAACACAGCGTTGAAGACGCTGAGTTGGTGATGTCATCCTCAGAGCGGATGACGTTCCAGCAGGAGTAGCAGCATTGGTTTTCACAGCAGCAGACCTCACAGTAGAGGTGTTCCCAGCAGCAGTATTCACAGGGGTGAATTTAAGGAAAGCCATTTTTGTAGAAGATCTTGAAAAAAAGAGTGCCTGTTCCATGTAACAGACATAATCAAGATGAATCCGGCCACTGCATCTTTTGGATGAGCACATGTCAATGATTGCCTTGTTGGCCCAAAGGGCCTAACAGATAAGAAGAACATCACTTTAACTTGGTTAAGGATTCACGTCGGGTTCACCATTTTTGTTTCGCGCGGAATCCGGGGATGACCTCCTGGACGGGAGATTCAAAAGTTCCGATCGGTTTCTAACGGGTTTGTTCGTAGAACCGGAAACATCCAATGATTCCACATCCGTTTGGACCTACTTTCCAAAGGAAGGCGCTCATTAGCTTGTGGGCTAATGAGGCTTAGGAATTTGCATTGGTCGAGAGGATGGGAGGTCGGACTCATCACACCTTTTTGAGGGGAATTATTGTCTACTCCGGGACTCTCTTTATAGATTTAAGTTAAGTTCGTGAATCCTTATTACATTACCAAGTATAAAATGAGCTTTCCTTTAGTTTTAACAATCAATGATTAAATACGCAAGAAATTTAGAGAATCTTTTATATGTATTTGAGGTTCTTCATCAATATAGAATCATCTATATTTGTTTAGAGATTCTTGGTCAATGGTATCCTTCAAAACATTTATATAAAAGTCTCTTGGTCATTTTGATGACCAGGATGGTTTTAAAGCCACTCAGTGGGGCACTTGAAGTTTATCGTCATTCAGAAGGACAGAGATTATTTCAATGTTGGGATCGAACCCATAAATGGGCTACCTACGTATCCTTTGTTTTGAAAAAGGAATCAGAACCCACGTAGTTCGAGGAATGGGATATGATGTTTTATGATTGATGGCTCAAAGATGAATGTCATAATTACTTTTACACTCTAAGCTCACGTGAGTCATGCTCGGTGTGAGAAACAAGAGGTATTGGTAAAATTCAGACAATTGTGCCATAAAAGATGCAATCATAAGAATTTGTTTTGGGGCTTATGTATAGATGATTGCCCAGATAGACGAAAGTTTAGGATTTACTTTTAGGGAGAAAATCCAAGAACAGGGTCCACAAAGTTATATGTGCTTCATGGAGATTTGAATACTCTAATCTTGGGGCTTACTCCTAAGGAGGATGCCCAAGTTAGGAGGGGACTTATGATTGGGTTTTATTCCTAAAGAGGAAACCCAAATCAAAGGTAATTTATGACTGGTTAAGAGAAATTTTAAGAGACTTGGGGCTTACTCCTGAAAAGGAAGCCCAAGGTTATGACTGAGTCTTATTCCTGAAAAGGAGACCCAGGTTAGGGGACTTGGGGCTTACTCCTGAAAAGGAAGCCCAAGGTTATGACTGAGTCTTATTCCTGAAAAGGAGACCCAGGTTAGGGATTAAGGTTTGGGGCTTACTCCTGAGGAGGATGCCCAAGTTTGGGAACTTGATTGGGGCTTATTCTTAAGAAAGATGCCCAAGATTTATGACTAGGACTTATTCCTGAGAAGGAAGCCTAGGTTAGGGGACTTGAGGCTTACTCCTAAAAAGGAAGCCCCAAGGTTATGACTGAGTCTTATTCCTGAAAAGGAGACCCAGGTTAGGATTTTCTCATCTTAAAGGATGAGGTTGAAATGAATGAACTCTCAATCTTTGGTGACATAAAGATGTTTAAATCACTGGGTGTTTGAGAGGTATTTCACAGAATTCCTTTCAGATAAGGATGTCAAATCAAGAAATCATGCCATAAATGGCTTTTGAAGAGTATCTTGAAGACTGAATCTTGAATAGGAAGGGTGAAATGGCTTAAGAGGGGTAAAAATGGGCAAGATGGGCACCCAAAAAGCTAGGGGCGACCAACACTTGCGCGCCGACGCAGGACTTGCACGACCTTCAAGACTTGCGCGCCCCTAGCTTTTTGGGTGCCCATCTTGCCCATTTTTACCCCTCTTAAGCCATTTCACCCTTCCTATTCAAGATTCAGTCTTCAAGATACTCTTCAAAAGCCATTTATGGCATGATTTCTTGATTTGACATCCTTATCTGAAAGGAATTCTGTGAAATACCTCTCAAACACCCAGTGATTTAAACATCTTTATGTCACCAAAGATTGAGAGTTCATTCATTTCAACCTCATCCTTTAAGATGAGAGAATCCTAACCTGGGTCTCCTTTTCAGGAATAAGACTCAGTCATAACCTTGGGGCTTCCTTTTTAGGAGTAATCCCCAAGTCCCCTAACCTAGGCTTCCTTCTCAGGAATAAGTCCTAGTCATAAATCTTGGGCATCTTTCTTAAGAATAAGCCCCAATCAAGTTCCCAAACTTGGGCATCCTCCTCAGGAGTAAGCCCCAAACCTTAATCCCTAACCTGGGTCTCCTTTTCAGGAATAAGACTCAGTCATAACCTTGGGCTTCCTTTTCAGGAGTAAGCCCCAAGTCCCCTAACCTGGGTCTCCTTTTCAGGAATAAGACTCAGTCATAACCTTGGGCTTCCTTTTCAGGAGTAAGCCCCAAGTCTCTTAAAATTTCTCTTAACCAGTCATAAATTACCTTTGATTTGGGTTTCCTCTTTAGGAATAAAACCCAATCATAAGTCCCCTCCTAACTTGGGCATCCTCCTTAGGAGTAAGCCCCAAGATTAGAGTATTCAAATCTCCATGAAGCACATATAACTTTGTGGACCCTGTTCTTGGATTTTCTCCCTAAAAGTAAATCCTAAACTTTCGTCTATCTGGGCAATCATCTATACATAAGCCCCAAAACAAATTATTATGATTGCATATTTTATGGCACAATTGTCTGAATTTTACCAATACCTCTTGTTTCTCACACCGAGCATGACTCACGTGAGCTTAGAGTGTAAAAGTAATTATGACATTCATCTTTGAGCCATCAATCATAAAACATCATATCCCATTCCTCGAACTACGTGGGTTCTGATTCCTTTTTCAAAACAAAGGATACGTAGGTAGCCCATTTATGGGTTCGATCCCAACATTGAAATAATCTCTGTCCTTCTGAATGACGATAAACTTCAAGTGCCCCACTGAGTGGCTTTAAAACCAGCCTGGTCATCAAAATGACCAAGAGACTTTTATATAAATGTTTTGAAGGATACCATTGACCAAGAATCTCTAAACAAATATAGATGATTCTATATTGATGAAGAACCTCAAATAAATATAAAAGATTCTCTAAATTTCTTGCATATTTAATCATTGATTGTTAAAACTAAAGGAAAGCTCATTTTATACTTGGTAATGTAATAAGGATTCACGAACTTAACTTAAATCTATAAAGAGAGTCCCAGAGTAGACAATAATTCCCCTCAAAAAGGTGTGATGAGTCCGACCTCCCATCTTCTCGACCAATGCAAATTCCTAAGCCTCATTAGCCCACAAGCTAATGAGCGCCTGACTTTGGAAAGTAGGTCCAAACGGATGTGGAATCATTGGATGTTTCCGGTTCTACGAACAAACCTGTTAGAAACCGATCGGAACGTTTGAATCTCCCGTCCAGGAGGTCATCCCCGGATTCCGCGCGAAACAAGGACCAGACCTACAAGTGGTCGACCGCGTGACTTAGGGTCGGTAGTGCGAGGCACCAAGGGAAGTGATAGAGCCAGACCAGCCATGAAGTGTTACTCCTGTAGCGGGATTGGTCACATGGAACGTGACTGTCCGACCTTCCATATAGATGACCAGTAGTTAAATGAAGAACCTCCAAGGCAGAGGCAGGGGTTCGATCAAGGCAGAGGAGTTGGCCGAGCAGCAGGTGGTGGACGACGCTTTGAGTTGCTGCCACCACCACCACCAGGAGGTCCGCCCCGACCACAGGGAGTTGGTGGACATGCGAGAGCTCAACTTCAGGCAGCTGAGGCCTTTGATCATAGAGCTCTTGGAGCAGATGGACAGGAGCGGAACTAGTGGATACGTCCTTTGTACTTCTAGTTCCTTATTGCTATTGTGTAGCGTCCTTATATTATGAGCTGCAATAATAAAAGACGCATACCTTGGTGATGTTTTCATTCCTGTCCTCTTTTGTGTTGTTACTAAGAGGTTCCAGTTTTGACTGTTGACTTGACCCTCACTTGTGAGACATCTACTGGAGGAGACCCAGTTACCACACACTGATGCCGACAGTGTGACTCAACCCTTGGAGGCGAGAGTAACGGTTGGATCTCTTGGTTGTAGCGTTGAGGCCTTACGATGTCATCCTTGGTATGGATTAGTATCATCCATGTCGGGATTGACAGTATTAGGCAAAGAACGTGGTTCATCCAAAGGATGAGACTGGATTTCTCTTATCGGCAAAGAAGAAATCATAGAAGATCTTGTGGGACTAGAGGTGGTCCAGGCCACAATAGAGAAGGTCCAGGTCATCTAGGAGTGGGTGAAGACAGCTCAGAGCCGACAAAAGTCTTTCGCTGACAGGAGGCAGAGGCCACTAGAGTTTGAGGATGGCGACCACATCTTCATGTGGGTCTCACCATGACATGGATTATAGAGATTTGGCGAGGTGGCTTAACGCCTGGCTCTGCCACCTTAGTTGCACCGGGTGCACGACCCGATGCATATCATCGACCATGAGGAGCTGGACGATGGCGATGGGGTATCATTCATGGAGGTTCTAGTAGGGATCGAGGATCGACAGGAGCGGATCCTACGAGGACGATCGATTCCTTGGGTGCACTTTCATTGGCAGTACGGGAACCTCCAAGTGAGCACATGGGAGCGGAAGGCTCATATGCGTGCTCTGTACCGCTTTTGTGACCCTAGTTTAGGTTGAAGCTTTACGGGGACATAAAGCCCTGTGGTGGGAGTAATGTAAAGACCTGGAAATTTCAAGGGATATTTTTTTTCCTAAATTTTCATTGGAATTTTACAAGAACGCAGTTTCTGACGGCACCTGATTTCGAGGCCCGGTGTGCCCAAAATCATTTTCCGAAGTTTGGCTCGGGTACGTTCAGTAATTGGACGAGCGAGTTTTTCTAACTTTTGAGCCGGTGCTCGGAATAGAATTCTGAGGGCATCGATGAAATCGCAGCGCCGGTATTTTCTTAGAAACGCCTTTTCCGGAGTTGTGTTTGCTCGGGTGTGGTTTTAAATTTTTTTGGGCTTAAAGTTAAGAAATAAAATAAATTGTACGACAAACTTTATTTTATTTCATTTAAGACACTTAAAGCTACTTAAGTTGAGTTGTTGCAGATAGGGTGCTATCCAAAAATATCCTACCCTCTTGGTAGGATATTTGTGAGGTGGGGCCCGCACGAGCCCCACCGTTTCTTTTCGCTAAGTAACGCACCTGCGAAAACCCGTCATTATGGAAGTCAACTAACGCGTTTTCTTAATTTCTTAACGCACCAATTAATTGGGTGGTTTTATTCGTTGAATTAATTATATGAATTAATTTAATCGTTTCTTAACCTGTTTTCAATCCGTTGGCGTAATAACAAAATAAGACCAACGCATGACTTCTGGAAAAATGTTCGTTGAGAGGATTTAACAGAAACCAATAGTTCTTCATCCTCCTTTGAGAAGAACGCGAAGAACGCGAAGAACGCCGAGCCCTCGGAAATCGACGACGCAACGCCAAGTTCCGCGACGTCGACGATTCTTCTTCCGTGACGTTCTTCCGCGACAATCCAACCCCGTGACAACCTTCGATCGGCAACGACAAGGTAGGGGGTTGTGCTTTTTTTTAAATTTACTTTGTGGATTAACACAACAATATGGATTTAATTATTATTAATTAAATTTGTTGTTTCTTGGTCCTCAGAGTTCGTCGACGCAACGCAGGATACCGCGACGACGCGACGATTCCCTCCTTCCACGACAATCATTTCCTAGAAGAACGCGCGTGCAGAAACATGGCTAGGTAGGGAATTGTTTATGAAATATTAAAGAACCCCATGATACTTCCTTCTAAATCAAAGAACGCAGATCAAATAACCATTAATTTGATCCGCAAAGATTATGTTGCGGGTTGGGATTTTATTTTGGTATTCTCTTATCTTTTGAGAAAAGAACGACGAGCGCGGACCAACCAATTCCGGGTTGATCCGCGGATCGTTCGTACATGTGAATCGATGTAGGGGTTGTTGTGAATAATTTATTTTTTCCCGTGAATGTTTCTTTTAAAATAAAGAACCGGTTTCATATGAGAAATTTTAATTTATTAAAATTGTTGTTTGATGTGTTGTTTAATCCTCTCAATTGTTATCGCCTAACATGGAGGGTGCGGGCCAAATGAACACGTCCCGACAACCCTCCGCAGTTCTTCGTTGTTGTGCGGATTTGGCGGGCGATGACAAAACGTGACGCAAGGGCGATTTGATGATCCCGCAGTGAAGAACGGAACCTGGGAGGAACAGCGGCGCAGACGGGAAGGAAAACGGACCACTGGAGCAACTCCGGCAGCCCGCGGCCCTGCGGGTCCGGCGCACACGCGGGACGCGGCCTTTTCCGCGTCCGTTAACCAGGGCGGCCCCCTGCAGGGGCCGCAGTGCTGTCACGCGGGGGCAGCGAGCCCCCCGCGCTGCTCGGCCACTCGACCGAGGGCCGGGCCGCGCCCTGGCCTGGCCAGACCGGGTCCATCCGGGTTGGACTGGGTCGGGTCGACCCAGTGCGGCCGACCCAAGGGGGGGGGGGGAGGGGCGGGCCGGGTCGGCCCGGGCCCAGACCCCCGTCTTCAGACCGTTTCAATCTTTTGCCCGTAACGTTAGCTACGGGCCTCCAAACGACTCTCCATTAGCAGAAATGCTATCCTTGGATCGAGACGGTCGTTTTGGCATATCACACTCAAGGTTTCGGAATACTTTGAGTTCGGCCGGGTTGGTTCATCCACGAAACCAACCGGGCCCTCGGAGCGGAAATGCTCATATCTTGAGCTCCGGATGCCTGAATGATGTGCCGTTGACTTTGTTGAATTCCTCTAAGTGAGACGGATATTTTGACTTACTCCGCTCGAGGTTTGGATGCCGTCGGAGTACGGTCGGGTTGGTTCGCTCACGAAACCAACCGGGCCCTGGAAGGAAAAGGCCAATAACTCACAGACCGAGCGTTCGATTGACGCGCCGTCTGTCTCGTTGAATTCCTCTTGATGAGACGGAACTTTTGGCATAATCCGCCCGAGTTTTGGATGCAGTTGGGTTATATCCGGGTTGTATTGTACCCGAAATCCAAACGGGCCCCTGGAACGGAAAAAGATGATATCTTTCAGACCGGACGTCCGTTTGACGAACCGTCAGCGGCGTTGGTGATCTCGTCGAGAAACGGTCCCTATGAGTATACCCTATGAGAGTTCAGGGTATAGTTGAGATACGCCCGGGTTGTTTTGCTTACGAAACCAACCGGGCCCCTAGGACGAAAAGGCTAATAACTCACAGAACGGACGTCCGATTGACGCGTCGTCTGTTGTGTTGAGACCCCTGTGATGAGGAGGTACTTTGAGATACTTCTTAGTGGGACATGTGATGGTTTGGAGTATTGACCAGTAGCTCGTGGAGCGGACCCTCCGGGAGACGAGCGTGCGGAGTACGGAGACCCTGTAGCCGGTTGAGACCTGATGACTGCTTGTCCGATTCGACTCGGAGTGACTTGCATAGCCCAGTGGGGAGCACTACATTGTGAGGTGGCAGACCCACATCGGAGGAGCACTACTGTGTGAGGTGGAAGACCCGCGGTACTCGACAGGAGGAGTACCTCTATAGGCTATGAGGGGGAGCACTACTGTGTGAGGTGGCAGACCCATGGCGGGAAGCACTACTGTGTGAGGTGGCAGGCCCGCGGTACTCGACGGGAGGAGTACCTCAGCAGTCTTAGGTTAGTGAGAAGTACCTCGGTGTCGTGACAGGACCACTGTACACTCTAGAGACGAGGTTCTTCGGCAGTTACGGTTTCGATGATGAAAATCCTGGTTTGAGCTGAGACTTTTGACCTTTGTGTTTCCTCATGATTGAGATGGGTTACTTGATAACTTAAGTATATGTATGGGCATATACCTATGTAGTGGTTATCCATTGACTTCACAATCCTTGTGTTTCTTCATGATTGATATGGGTTACTTGATAACTTAGGTATATGTATGGGCATATACCTAAGTAGAGGTTATCTGATGAGATCTTCTTTGTGGTTATCCATGTTAGTTTTTGTGAGACCTTGAGGGTCTCGGGGTCCCTACTGAGTATCGTTATACTCACCCCTACATGGGCTATGCCCGCACCTCGTTGTGTTGGTTGCAGACGACAACAGTACCGATGGAGGCCGAGTGTTCGAGGACTGGACGGTACCCGGAGGTGGACTACACGACGAGTCAGTATCTTGAGGTAGACTTCACGGCGAGACGACACACAGAGGAGGTTGACGGGCGAGGGCGTTGTGGAGGCTATCTGTACCTACCCTTCAGGTAGGATCCATGGTGGATGACCAGGAGCTGCGCCATCTGTACCTACCCTTCAGGTAGGATCTGAGGAGGATGACCCAGGAGCCGCTTCCGTCCTTCCAGCTGTTGTCTTTTCTGTTGTACTTGTTCAGTTGTAGTTGTACTTTCTTTTGGGTTTGTATTCTGGCCCATTTAATTTTCAGCACTTCTTTTTTTGTACATAGTGTTTTACTTCCGCTTGTACACTATGGTGTTTTGTTCACTTTTATAAAGGCAATTCCTTCCCAGTTATTGGGATTTATGCCTTTGGTGCTAGTCGCCAGCCCCTGGCCTATGGAAGGCAGGCTTGGGGTAGTCACGGCACGGGCCCCGAGGAAGGGTCGTGACAGACACAAAAATGAATTCTCATTATAAAACAAACATATTTTTATATGTACATTAACCAAAACATGGTCTCTGTGAATTTCATTCTCATGAGATATACCCATACCTCCCATAAAATAAACATAGTATTTCATATATCTTTTAAAAAAAATTATTCCACTACCTTGAATAATCTAATAATCATGAACTTGTTATCAAAGAATGAGAATTGATATTTCTATACCAAAATTTATGAGGAAATAAAAATTATTAACATCTAATTATGAAAATAAAAAATAACTGACTAATATATTTGTAATAAATTATTATAATTTAATATAATAAAATTTAATAAAAATGAAAAATGTTATGAAATAACTGATTAATATGGTTATTTTTATTATATATAATGTTAAAGTTATTTTCTGGTACTTAGGAGTAACACTAAGGATTTATTTCAGAGTCTTACTTTGAAAACAATATTTTCAATGTATAAATTCCCTTTATGGGGAATTTTATATTTTTTATCCCAAAGAATTTTTTTCTTCTTATATAGTTATTTTTTGGGTTTTACATGTATTCTTACCATATCCCTATATATTGGTTTAGTATTCACTGAAAATTATGCTTTTAAGTGGAATCAACCTTATCTCTTCATTTTTACAACCAATATTTTTATTCCATGTCTATGTTTTTAATTTCGTTTTTTAGATGTAATTACAAATAATTCTATGATTTATTTAGGTAAATTTATATTTAATGTGACATTATTTTAAAAAAGTGTGAAATGAATCTTTTAATAATATTCTTTAATGTTTTCTACACTGTTACTTTAGAATTTTCTTCTTTAAAAAAAACATTTTTCCCATGTTTTTAATGTTACACAATGTAATTTTTTTTACATTATAAATGGTTTCATGAATCCATTTATATATAATATTTTTCCTTTAAAAAAGTTAAAACAACTTACATGATACTTATTCTTATTTCCAAAATTTTTTCTAATGTTATATTAAAATTGATTTTTATCTATTTCAATATATTTTTTTATTTATCATGATTCAATGGGATATGTTTTAACAAATCCACCCAATTTCTTTTTATAAATGATTAATTCATGAAATGTGTAAATTTTTATGAAGCCCATTTCTTTATAATGGGTAATTTATTTTAGGATTTATTTTTGAATGTGATCATGATCAAGTTATATGTATGTGTATTTTTTATCACTATATGATGTGGGGGGCCTATATATCCCTACAATGCATTGAGTAAAGATTTATATCTCATTAGATGTTATGTTATGGGTCATTATTGGACAACGTAGTCTATTATGTTATGGGATGTAGGTTTTTAGCCTAGTCCACTATGATATGAATGACTTGGTGGTTAACCATGAAAAAATTTAGTATTTTCTAGGCTTATGATTTTGCCACTATACTAATTTATATATCTTTATATAATGATTATTGTATTATGATTAAGAAATACAATTTTATGATAAATATTTATAATTCATTCCATTTTCTTACTCCTTCGGGTATGCTTTCATGATTATGTTTCCATGACTACATTTGTTTTATAATTACTCATTTGTGGTCATATTTATGATTACCTATGGAATCTCAATTGATATATATTATGTATTACCCATTAATAAGTATCAAGTATCACCCCTTTATCATGTTTAAATTTCCCAGGTAATGAACCGACTTATTAAGTATAATATTTCTATAAGTATATATTATATGGAGAATTTTGTGGGAGTTTTTGAGGGATTTAAGTAAAATAAAAACATCAAGTAGCTAATCTCCAATGATATTAAACCTATAGTTTCATGGGTGTGATTTATTATGTGATGTAATGGATACTAATGTAAGATGATGTATTATGTATTCATGTTATGGTTGGGTCATATCAATAACACCAAAAAGAAAAACTGAAAGGGTAAATACACAATAATATAATATGACAAAACTCAATATATGTGAGATAGGATAAAACACACAAACAATATAATAACTTTTAGGAAGATAAAATCAGAAACAACAATATCCACTATATACCACCTTAAACCACCATACACTATCTCTACCAAGTTCACCAGTTCCACATCCGTGAATCGCATTACTAATTTTTTCAATTCTTTCATATAAAAAACACATTTGGGTATAGATCCCATGTATGGGTAAGTATAAACATACATAGTAGGATTCCCTAAAAATAAAAAATATAGATAAAATTTTAGGTAATTTAAAAAATACTAATTTTAGGGAAAAATGAAAGGAAATACCATATGAATATATATTATTTAAAATTAAATACAACCATTGAAAATTAAGTATCCAAATCATCAAATATCATATCCTTTAAGGACAGTATTGAATAAAAAATAAGGACACTGATGTAACCAAAATCTTATAAAATGAAAATGAATCAACCCAACTATAAGACACATCTAAAAGTAATCTGATTATTCCTATCATAATTCAAGTAACCTAACTTATAAATCACAAATCATCCCAAAAAATCATACTTTATAACCTATAATTTATCTCCCTGCCTGTATAGTGTGGGACCCATTCCTTTCTATGATGTGAAATTCATTCAAGGGGGTATCAACACATATATAGGACCCACACCTCATCATTTAGTGAAAAAAATCATCCAATGGGGTTATTAAATTTGTATTTAGAGTACTTAAACCACTTCATAGAAGATCAATAAAGGAGGATTCCATATACTCATAATAAAATACATAACAAACTCAATGTGTCACACTACCAACCCCTCATTCCACTTCCTCCATAACTCCATATCTTAACTAATGGTTCACTCCTAAGAATGTAATCATTGTCCATACCTTCAAGACATATCCTGAAAATGTGAATCTAAATACACACCAAGGTGTGTATGTATGGTGTGATACAAATCCTAATAGGTTCCACTAAATATTCCATATATCATTTTTATTTCAAAATCCATACACACTGATATGAAATATAACGATAAAATACCATTGTTTTTACATCTATGGAAATAAAGTAACATGAGTTTGAATATTATAATTTATTTAAATATAGAATACATAAAAATTTAAAGAAATAATGAAAATGAGTGAACATATTCATTCATATAACAAAAAAATTATGAGAAATAGTTTATAATGAGATCCATGAATAAGAATCACATAGAATGACCTATGTGACTAATGTGGAGAGTCCTAGTATGATTATACTAATAAAATAAAAAAACATAACCATTATCATCAATTAAAAAATCATATCCAAATCCAATTGAATATCCATAACATGTCCAAGACCATATCCAAATTCAGAATCCATATTCACGTAGATAATCTTTCGCGCAAAGGCCACTAGTTAGAGTTGTAACCCAAATTAGTGTAAAACCATTCATGGAATAATTCAAATTCATATAATGAATAATACACCCTATTAAAAGTTGTAAAGTTACTAGGAGGGAATAATATAGGAAGGGTTTGCTCATTAAATTTCTAACACTTTTCCTAGGGATCCTCATAAGTACCCAAGGTTTCCTATGATGATTTTCATAACCGAAAAGTTTTTTATACTTGAAATAAAAGTTCATAAATAGAGTTATCAAATCATCCACTCATTTTATATACATCAATCAATGATAAAAAACATTCTTAATCAGATTTCACAACAATAAAAATAGCATATTTGTGGAATAAGAAAAATCTAAAAGATGAATAAACCTTTAAGAGGTCAAATACCACTTTATATTAAAGAAAAAAACAACTCACGCACAATTTATAACTCCTTTTAAATCATAATAAACAACAATATATATTTTATCTAGAAATATATTCATTTTTCTAAAGCATATATTTTTTAAAAAAATATCCAGATGTCATGAAAAAACCCTATTTAATAACTTAATCCACATCATTACATGCCAAACGAGCCCTTAATATTTTTAAATGTCATTTCATTTAATATTATAAAAAATAATTATGTTAATGTATTTGTTAGTTAATTAATAAAAATATGGTATTCATTTCGTAAAACACGTTGAGGGAATAAGAAAATAATAACCAAATTTTATACATATAATCTATGAATAAATCATTGGAATAATATGTTGTACCCCACTCTCTTGGATTTTAATGATCACAATCACTCTCATAGTGATCTAATGTTGTTTCAAGTGTTCTTGTTAATAGGCATGATTTCAGGAACAAGAAGTGGCAAAAAAAGGAAAAGTGGACTTTTTTCAAGTCCACCGGCCAGCCGGTGTAGGACCACCGGCCAGCCGGTAAGGGCACCGGCCAGCAGGATCCAGCCCATCGGCCAGCCGGTGGACAAGGCAGAAGGGCTTGCCCTCTGCCAGGTGCCACCGGTCAGCCGGTGTCTGGCCACCGGCCAACCGGTGGACCCAGACAGAATGGGATGCATTCTGTCCAGACCACCGGTCAGCCGGTGGCTTGTCACCGGCCAGCCGGTGGCATCATGGCTCAACAGTGAGACCTACTGTCTCACCACCGGCTAGCCGGTGGCCTTCCCACCGGCCAGCCGGTGGCTCCTGGGCAGAAGCTCTCTCCACCTTCCAAGGCACCGGCCAGCCGGTGGACAAGCACCGGTCAGCCGGTAAGCAAAGTCAAACTAGCCGTTGGAGCTTGACCAGACTTGTCTATTTGATCCCCAACGGCTCCAAAAGCCCTCCAACGGTCATATTGAAGTATTTGGGAGTATTTCTCCTATAAATAGACGTCCATGGATGCCGGGAAGACTACCGATCATATACCAAAGCATATCAAAGCTATTTTGATCATTTGAGGCTCCTACGACAATTCTCAAAGGCCACTTGGGATCCAATTTCCACCCTTGAAGCTTGGGCTGCCTCTACATCAACTACACTCACTTCTTGGCGCTCAAGGCTTCCTCTAGTTTGTTCTAACTTATTTACTTCAATTGTTTAGTTCTTAATTGGGTTTGTATTAAAACAAACCACCCGTTTTCTTTCTTCTTTCAATTTGGGTTTCTTGCTACAACCAATATAAAAAGCAAGCTGTAAGAGGGTGATCTAGCCTACCTTAAAACGGCTAGTGGGTTTCTTGCTATAACCATTAAAAAGCAAGCGGTCGTATAAATCTCCCAACGGTTGAGTTGGGAGCGGAGACGTAGGCTTGAGTTTAAAGCCGAACTCCGTTATCAATTGTGTTTTGCCATTTTACTTTCCGCTGCATTTAAATTTGTTTTAAATTGTTAATTAATTTTAAAAAGGCAATTCACCCCCCCTCTTTCCATCACCTCCGACCCAACATTTGGTATCAGAGGGAGCGTTTGTGTAATACCTTAACCGGTTACAAACGAAAAATCCATAGTGATGGCTTCTTTCTCACAAGCACCCGAAGGGTATTCCATGAATCGGGCTCCATACTTCGATGGAACTGATTACACATATTGGAAAACTCGAATGATTACTTTTCTTAGAAGTATTGGCTATCCTATATATAGAATAGTTATGCAAGGCTACACTCTTTCTAGTAAGGATGAATCTAAATGGACCCCCGAAGATATTGCCAATTTTGAGCTTGATGGCAAAGCCATGAATGCTCTTCATTGTGGGTTAGACCGTAATGAGTTTAATCGTATTTCTACTTGCACCACCTCACACGAAATTTGGAAACTTTTGGAAGTGACCCATGAGGGCACTAACAAAGTCAAAGACACTAGGTTAGATATGTATCGTCAAGACTTTGAGAGTTTCACAATGCACCCACACGAGTCAATCACCGAAATGTTTACTCGTTTTACTGATGTTTGCAATGGGAGAAAGTCCCTTGGTGATGATGTTTCAGCAGAAACAATGGTGAAGAAAATTCTTTGGGTCCTACCAAGCTCTTGGGCACCAAAGGTGACGGCAATCGAAGAAGCGAAAAATGTGAAGAAGATGCCGGTTGAAGAACTCATAGGGTCACTCATGACTTATGAGATTACCATGAAAAGACAAGCCGATAAAGAAGGAAAGATCTTCAAGGAGAAAAAGAACATTGCTTTCAAGGCAAAGGAAGAAAGCTCCTCCGATGATAGTGAATCCGAGATGGCTCAACTAGCAAGGAAAATGAGTAAGTTCATGAAGAAGAAGAAGAAATTTCAAAAGGCACGAAAGGAAGAGCCAAAGGCGGAGAAAGAAATCACCTGCTTTGAATGTGGAAAGAGAGGCCACATCAAACCGGAGTGCCACATTTTCAAGAAAAGGTTAAAAGAAAAGAAAGACAAGAAGGCCTTCAAAGCATCAACATGGAGTGCAAGTGATGACTCCATGTCATCAAGTGACTCAAGTGATGAAGGTGGAAAATGCCTAATGGCATTTGATGAGGTATCCTCTTCTCACTCTTCTTCTCACTCTTCTTCCTCATCTTCTTCTTTTGATAATAATATGTCTTATGAAGAACTCCAAAATGCAAGAGATCAATTAGAGGAAGGTTTTCACGAACTTACCTCTAAATTTTTGACCTTGAAAAAGAAAAACAAAACTCTTATTTCCGAAAAAGACAAACTTCTCAAAGAGAATGAGGAGCTTGCCCTTAAAGTCAAAAATATTCCAAATGTAGATTCTTTAAATTCTACCATTAAGGATTTGAAGGAATCTCTTTCCAAGTTCACCCAAGGTGAACAAAACTTAACTAAATTGCTAGGTTCTCAGCGTTCGGCTAGAACCACACATGGACTTGGCTATAACAAGCAATCCACTTTTTCTAGAGCACCCACTACTTTTGTAAGGGGGAGCTCTCAATACAAATTTTGTAATTATTGTAAAAAGACCGGTCACATGATTTATGAATGTGATTGTAAAAATGCTAGGTATGGAAGACCCAAATCTATTACCTACTCGGATGAGTATCATAGAAGGAATCCCTCTAGAACATTATGGGTTCAAAAGTCTCTTTTTGCTAATCTTTCCGGACCCAAACTTATATGGGTACCAAAATCTCTTCTTTCTTGATTTTGTAGGATAAACGCCAAAAGAGCAGGACCTCTAAAGGCTCATGGTATCTCGACAGCGGTTGCTCAAGGCACATGTGTGGCGATCCCTCCGAGTTCAACTCACTTGAAGAATTCGATGGAGGATATGTCACCTTTGGTGATAACTCAAAAAGCAAGATCGTCGGAATAGGTACCATTGGTTTTGGTAGCTCCTCTTTTATTAAAGATGTTTTATTAGTTAAAGGTTTAAAGCATAATTTAATTAGCATTAGTCAACTTTGTGATAGTGGTTTTTCAGTCAATTTTCAAAATGATTTATGCAATGTGTTAGATTTTCAAAACAAGTTGATATTTTCTGCTTCCCGTTTTCAAAATGTTTACATTATTGATTTAAAATCTCTAGCTAGCCAAAATGTTAAATGTTTAAGTGCTCTTGACAATGAGTCTTGGCTTTGGCATAGAAGATTGGGGCATTGTAGCTCTCATTCACTTCTAAAGCTTAATAAGAACAAGCTCATTCGTGACCTTCCTAAACTTAAATTTAAGAAATATTTGATTTGTGAGCCATGCCAACTTGGTAAGCAACACAAGTCTTCTTTCAAATCTAAGAAGGAAGTGTCCACCTCAAAATCTCTTGAACTCCTTCATCTTGATCTTTTTGGTCCTACTCCCGTAGCAAGCTTAGGTGGAAAATCCTATACCTTAGTTGTTGTTGATGACTTTTCTCATTTTACTTGGGTTTTCTTCTTAGCCCATAAGAGTGATGCTTGTAAAACCTTTTTGAAATTCTCTAGGAAAGTAGAAAACGAAAAAGGATATAAAATCATATCTCTTCGTAGTGATCATGGTGGTGAATTCGAGAACAGAGAATTCGATGAATTGTGTTCCTCTCAAGGATACAATCACACCTTCTCAGCCCCTAGGACTCCTCAACAAAATGGAGTGGTTGAAAGGAGAAACCGAACTCTCCAAGAAATCGCTCGAACCCTCCTTAGTGAATTCGACCTCCCTCAATATTTTTGGGCCGAGGCGGTAAACACTGCTTGTTATACTATTAATAGAGTCCTTGTAAGACCCCTTCTTAAGAAAACCCCCTATGAACTTTGGAAAGGCAAATTGCCCAAAGTTGGTTATTTTAAAGTGTTTGGGTGTAAATGTTTTATCCTTAACACAAAAGATAACCTAGGGAAATTTGATGCCAAATCCGATGAAGGTATTTTTCTTGGGTACTCCAACTCAAGCAAAGCCTATCGTGTCTTCAATAAACGTTCAAAAACCATCGAGGAATCATCTCATGTCAAATTTGATGAAACTCTTCCAAAACCTCACCCGGTCATTGAGGATGTTGAAGATAAACTTAATAAGCTTCATTTGAATGATTCCTCTTCTCCTCCCAAGGAGGATGACCATCAAGAACCCTCTTCACCTTCTTCGCCTTCCACCTTGCCTAAGGTTTGGAAACCCTCTAGAGACCATCCTTTAGAAAATGTCATAGGTGACCTTCAAGCCGGTACTCGAACTAGAAGATCTATCCTCAATGAAGTTGAACATCAAGCCTTCATTTCTCACCTAGAACCTCAAACCGTTAATGATGCTATTAATGATGAGAATTGGGTTCTTGCAATGCAAGAGGAACTAAATCAATTCTCTAGAAATGATGTTTGGACTCTTGTTGAAAGACCCAATGATCATCCAATTATTGGCACTAAATGGGTTTTTAGGAACAAACTTGATGATCAAGGAAACATAACCCGGAACAAGGCTCGCCTAGTAGCTAAGGGCTATAATCAAGAAGAAGGAATCGATTATGGTGAAACCTTTTCCCCCGTTGCTAGGTTAGAATCCATTAGGATCTTGTTGGCATTCGCCGCCCACTTAAATTTTAAGCTTTTTCAAATGGATGTTAAAAGTGCTTTTTTAAATGGTTTTATTTCTGAAAAAATCTTTGTTGAACAACCTCCCGGTTTTGAAGATCCAAAATTTCCAAATCATGTTTTTAAGTTAACCAAGGCTCTTTATGGCTTAAAGCAAGCCCCTCGGGCTTGGTATGAGCGGTTAACAAAATTTCTTTTAGAAAATGATTTTAAAATGGGTCAAGCCGATTGTACCCTCTTTTTAAAACGCACTTCAAAAGATCTTTTAATAGTCCAAATTTATGTTGATGATGTTATCTTTGGTTCTACCAAAGAATCTCTTTGTACTGATTTTTCAGATTTAATGAGAAAAGAATTTGAAATGAGTTTTATGGGAGAATTGAAATTTTTTCTTGGTTTTCAAATCTTACAAAATTCAAATGGTATTTCTCTAAGCCAAAGCAAATACACAAACGAGCTTCTAAGTCGTTTTGGTATGGATCAAGTAAAGGAAATTAGTACACCCATGAGTACTTCATGTAAGCTTACGTTAGACGAAGCCGGGAAACTGGTGGATAACAAGCTTTATAGGAGTATGATCGGGAGTCTACTTTACCTAACTGCGACCCGTCCTGACATCATGTTTAGTGTTTGCCTTTGTGCTCGTTTTCAAGCCAAACCTAAAGAATCCCATCTTAAATCGGTCAAAAGAATTTTTAAGTATTTAAAAGGATCCAAAAATCTTGGTTTATTTTATCCCTCAAATACTTCTTTTGAACTATCTTCTTATTCGGATGCTGATTTTGGCGGATGTCAATTAGATCGTAAGAGTACTAGTGGAACCTGTCATCTGCTAGGCAAGTCCCTTGTTTCGTGGAGTAGCAAGAAGCAAAATTGTGTTGCTCTTTCTACTGCCGAGGCCGAGTATGTAGCCGCTGGCAATTGTTGTGCCCAAATCATTTGGATGCAACACACTCTCTTGGATTATGGTCTTTCCTATGATCATGTCCCTATTCGGTGTGACAACACTAGTGCCATTAGTATCTCTAAGAATCCAATACAACATTCTAGGACAAAACACATAGACTTAAGGCATCATTTCCTTCGTGACCATTTTCAAAAAGGGGATATCACTTTGGACTTCATTTCCACTGATTTCCAACTAGCTGATATCTTTACCAAACCGCTCCCAGTTGACCGTTTTGACTTTATTAAAGGGGAGTTAGGAATGATTCGTCAATGAGCACTATTAAATATTTGACTTTCTTGGCTTGCCTATATTTTATTTTTATTAGAATTTTTTTAAACTTTTTTAATTCTGTTTTTTATATTTTTTATGACTTTTGGCACCACCGGTCAACCGGTGGTACACCACCGGTTAACCGGTGGTGTCGGGTTTTGCTTTTTGGGCCGACCCGAGGAAGGGTTAAAATCAATTTTAAAACCCTTCCTCCCTCATTTCTCTCCTCTCTCTCGGGCAGCTCCTCCCAAAACCGAAGCTCCTCCTAACCCTAGCCTCCTTTCTTGATTTTTGACCTCTCAAAACTCCTCTATTCTCTCAATCTCTCTCTTTTTAGCTCCTTTTGCCATCATGGGACCTCGATCTTCACGCAAAGGCAAGGGAATCGCTCAAGAAGCTCCTCCTCCTCCTTCCATCCCTCAACTCCCGGACATTTGGCATGACAAAGTCATTTTGCCGGGTAGAATTATTGATTATTCTTGGCTGTCTACTGCTCGTCTTGAGCTTTTCTCGATTATTGAGTATCAACATTGGCATTCTTTCTTTGAACCCCCTGAGAAGGATGTCATTTATCCTCTTCTAGTCAAAGAGTTCTATGCTCATTTGACATGGTCTGTTTCTGATGACATTGATACCATCTCCTCCACTGCTCTTGGGCAACCCATCACTATCACTTCGTTGGAGATTGCCCGGATGTTGGGGGTTCCTCATGTTGGACCCCATGCTTTTGCTCAGGGGGAGTTTCCACGGGACCGTGAGTTTGATGTAGCTGAAGCCCTTGAGCATCTCACAGGGCAGCCCACGAATCCTATTGTCAAGCTCTCCCAGCTTTCTCCTAATCATCGTATTGTTGAGCGCCTCATTCAAACTTCTCTTGCACCCCGTATCGGGGATCATGATAATGTCAAATTCATTGATATTTATCTTCTCTCATTTATCACCCGAGGCATACACTTCAATTTGGTCCGGTTTCTGTTCCGGGCCATGACTTATGTGGCTGAGCACCCGCGCCGGTCCAAAACTCTACCCTACGGACGCTTCTTGACTAAAATCTTTTCCTTTCTTGATGTGCCTCTACATGCTACTTCCTTCGAGCAGCCAACGAAGGATAGCATAGTGAATTTTATGATGGTGCAACGAATGAACATCCGTTGGCACCCTTGGCGTCAGGAATGGATTGTGGACAAGGACGGTCTTCTCAAGGCCTATTCTCCTCAAACTCATTCCCATCCTCCTGCCAATGCCATGCCTCCTGCTATCGCTGCTGCCTATCCCCTTTCAGACAGTGAGGATAGTGATGATGATGAAGAGGAAGGCAGTGGTGACAGCGAAGATGAGGCTGATGCTGCTGCTGATGAGGAGGCTGGAGAGGGTGATGATGCACCTGAGCCTGCTGAGGCTGTGCCCCCTCCTGCTGATACTGGTGGCTTGCTGGTGACGGCTGACCAGTTCCTACGCTTCCAGGATCAGATTGAGAACCGGCTGGACTTACAGTTCTCCTACATCAGCTCTCAGTTTGATCAGCTTCACTCACGGATTGATTCTCTAGATCGTCGCTTTGAGGCGGTCCAGGCTCCTCCGGCTCCTCCGACCTTCAGGCGCCGCCGTCACTCTCGGCCCTCTAGGAGTGAATAGAGCCGTTTCTGTTTTTTGGCTTGTATTGGTATTTGTATTTGTTTTTTGAACTTCCTTTGTATCGTTTCATCTTTTATGGAATTCAAGTTATCTTATCTTTCCATCCTTCTTTGTCATTACTTATTAGTATTTTTCTTTCATAATTTTTTCTCCTATTTTGATAATCCCAAAGGGGGAGAAAACCTCTCTATTACATAGTTTTTTATTAAAATGCTCTTTTTACAAGTTCCATTTTAAATTATTGATGTCATCAAAATCTGTTTTAAATGATTAAGTTATTGTTTTCAATTGATTTCTTTAAAAAAATGGCATTTGGTTGCAATTTCAAAAAGCTCCTTTTTCAGTATTTCAATGCTTTCAAGATCATTATATTTGGCACGTCTCTAAGTTTTCCAAGTTCAAATTGTTTATTTAAAGTTTTCAATTGACATACCTTTTTTTTTAAAAGCTTTCATACCCTTTTTTAAAGATTTTTTTGTGATTGTGATCATCAAAATAGGGGGAGATTGTTGTACCCCACTCTCTTGGATTTTAATGATCACAATCACTCTCATAGTGATCTAATGTTGTTTCAAGTGTTCTTGTTAATAGGCATGATTTCAGGAACAAGAAGTGGCAAAAAAAGGAAAAGTGGACTTTTTTCAAGTCCACCGGCCAGCCGGTGTAGGACCACCGGCCAGCCGGTAAGGGCACCGGCCAGCAGGATCCAGCCCATCGGCCAGCCGGTGGACAAGGCAGAAGGGCTTGCCCTCTGCCAGGTGCCACCGGTCAGCCGGTGTCTGGCCACCGGCCAACCGGTGGACCCAGACAGAATGGGATGCATTCTGTCCAGACCACCGGTCAGCCGGTGGCTTGTCACCGGCCAGCCGGTGGCATCATGGCTCAACAGTGAGACCTACTGTCTCACCACCGGCCAGCCGGTGGCCTTCCCACCGGCCAGCCGGTGGCTCCTGGGCAGAAGCTCTCTCCACCTTCCAAGGCACCGGCCAGCCGGTGGACAAGCACCGGTCAGCCGGTAAGCAAAGTCAAACTAGCCGTTGGAGCTTGACCAGACTTGTCTATTTGATCCCCAACGGCTCCAAAAGCCCTCCAACGGTCATATTGAAGTATTTGGGAGTATTTCTCCTATAAATAGACGTCCATGGATGCCGGGAAGACTACCGATCATATACCAAAGCATATCAAAGCTATTTTGATCATTTGAGGCTCCTACGACAATTCTCAAAGGCCACTTGGGATCCAATTGCCACCCTTGAAGCTTGGGCTGCCTCTACATCAACTACACTCACTTCTTGGCGCTCAAGGCTTCCTCTAGTTTGTTCTAACTTATTTACTTCAATTGTTTAGTTCTTAATTGGGTTTGTATTAAAACAAACCACCCGTTTTCTTTCTTCTTTCAATTTGGGTTTCTTGCTACAACCAATATAAAAAGCAAGCTGTAAGAGGGTGATCTAGCCTACCTTAAAACGGCTAGTGGGTTTCTTGCTATAACCATTAAAAAGCAAGCGGTCGTATAAATCTCCCAACGGTTGAGTTGGGAGCGGAGACGTAGGCTTGAGTTTAAAGCCGAACTCCGTTATCAATTGTGTTTTTCCATTTTACTTTCCGCTGCATTTAAATTTGTTTTAAATTGTTAATTAATTTTAAAAAGGCAATTCACCCCCCCTCTTGCCATCACCTCCGACCCAACATAATATAACGAAAACATGGAGATCATAAAAATATTCTACAAATTAATCATATATTGTTTATATAATAAATTAATGAGAAATAGATGAATTAAAACCCCACATGTACCCATATATTTAATAAAGTATAATTAATAGAATCATATTCCTATAATCATTAAAATGAGGATTCCATCATGAAACAATGATGGTATTGGGTTAGATATGAAATTTTCATCCCTTTAGAATCCAAATCCACATGATAATCAAGGAATTCACTTTAATATAGAAAACACCATGTTTTTCATAAACCCTAGATGTGAGGTGGGTGTGAGATGAACAATAGATTAAAAAAGAGGATGATAAATATGGGATAAGACGAATATAATATCAACTTATGATGGAATCCAATATGTAATTTTTGAGGGGGAAGGATATTGAAGAAAAAGATAGGTAATCCACCACTCTTGTGTCCTTGTCCATGATTAGAGAGAAAGGGATAATTTCAACCCTTATGTCAATTCCATTAAATAATAATAACAATAAAGTATTTTTAATATATATAACAATAAAACCCAATAATAATAATCTACACCCCTCCCCACACACCCTTATATTTTCTGTTAATAATGATCCTATATTAAAACAAAAATTTCCTATGATGATATTGAGGCTACTTCCAATACTGATAATGATTATCATGATAAACCAATAATACCATATAACTTGCTGAACTCATATGAAAAATGTAACATAAATATATGTAACCAATTTAATAAATTATGAAACTATAAAAATTATTCAATAACATCTTTATAATTTCCTATAAATTTATAATAAAGTGACACGAGGAGTTGAGATATGAAAAATGATGTTTTGGGTCATCATTATAGGAATTCATGGTCACAATACACAATTTATCAAAGTATGAACTAACCATTCATAACCTATTATTTCAACATCCTAGCGACACAAAATTATTAGGCATGATTTATTTTAATTTTTCATTAAATTTTCCATATTTTCATTCCAAAAATTATTTTTTAATAACATTTATTGAAAAACAATATTATGGTGGAACTATTATCCCTACTATAACACTTTCCACCCCCATGATACTACCTTTATGTATTTTTTTGGAACAAATTATATTGAATATAGAATGTATTACAAATTTTTAGAATGATTTTTATATTAAAAAATTCTATTTTCTTTTATGAAAAGAATATTGATTAAAAAATATCACCACAAGGAGTTTCCTATCAAAAATACTTATAAAGTATTAAAACATTGAAATCTTTGTGGGAACCCCATGCTTTAATAAATTACTACAATAATAATCAATAAAATACTATAGATGTTGTACCCACATGCCCAATACATCCTAAGAGGGGGGGGGGGGGTGAATTAGAGTGTTAAAATCTTCTTAGGTCTTACTAGATATTGTTTTCATGTTTACAAGAACAAAATTATCATATAAATATTAAAAAATGAACAATATTTAGATGTATAAAATAATAAATGTACACACAAGTATTACTTACTTCACCACAATGGTCTAGTCTCAAGAGAATACACCGATAGTGTGTCGATGTACCAATGATTAACACTACACAAAATGAGTGCTGATATAATTTCATAAATTTATACTACCAATACAGGTTCCCTCCATCTTAGTATCTCAATGTTCACTACTTTTAGATAAGGAGTTTTTTTGATTAAATACAGAAATATCTTAAAACAATTCATAATACAAAGTAAACACTAAAATATTACGAGTGTAGTCATCAATATTCTATTAATTAATCAAATAAGGATACTCAATGTTCCCCTTTTCAATATATTCCATATATATTTAATATGCCACAATCTTATAATAAATTAAGATATTAAATATGTTCCCAAAATATTTCATAAACACAATATGCTACATGTATCCACTTAATGGGTCTTCAAAAGTACTCATTAACCACCCATTGAGTTGATGGTTTTTTCCATCTATCCTACCGAAAAATAAAAGTTAGATACTATTTGAATGGTCATAATAGTACCAAAACATTTTTAGAAAATCACTATATAATGGTGACTACATGTAGATAAAATTACAACTAACACGACATCTACCATGTTCACCTTTTTGTGTTACACAAACTCCAAAAATTTAAATGCATGACATGACTTCATCTATGAAACTGTGTATTTAACTTTCCCATTTTGATCAACCATATAATATATTGGAATATTTCATATGAATTCTACCATGGAAATCAAATTTCCTATAATGAGACATCTCAATTCTCAGAGGTAAATTGTTTTTTGAAAACAGTTTCCACTATGATGTGGTGTCTTCTAGATTACCATTTTTTCCTTTAGCTCCAAATCTCCCATAAATCAACAAAGATTGAAAAATTCACTCAAAAAACCCATAGTGAGCCTCCCTATTTTTCATAGTGAAATAACTAATGTGAAATACTGAGATCCATGCCTTGCTGAAAAAATATTTTCCATTATGTAACCAATATAGTTTTGGTTCCCTAATCTATAGAGTAGACACTTACCTGAGAACCTACTTCAACTTAGGTAAGTTCTCTATGATATCCTCCATGATGTGTGCATAATTATTTTCCATTTACTAATTTAAATAATTATTTTCATCTACTAATTAATAAATTTAAGTTTCTTGGTAAACCAACTACTTAATAAGTTGGGAAATAATATTGATGGCTCATTATCTTCCTATGGTGCCACCCCACACTACGACCACTCTATCCCAAAACACCACACAAATTTACTATACTACACTCTTTCCAAAATAGTTTCAATCCATAATGTATATTCCTATATTTTTTCCATGTTATATATAGTCATCAATTTTTTTTATTATCTAGTGCTTTTCCTACCCTTATTGGACTACATTGGGTTATCCCATTTTTTCTATTTTTAATATAGTTACAATATGGTTGTTTAGGATCTCTATGGAAAGGTAAGTGGTTTTATTTCTAATTTTATCACCTATTTTCACACCAAATTCTCACATCACTCAATATTCTTCATAAGAATCTCTTAATTGAAAAATTGACAATAAATCTAACATATTATATCTTGTGGTTGAAAAAATATATCAACTAACCAATATTTCATATCAATGCGGGAACTGCTAATTATAATGAAATATCATAAAAATTATCACATCCATATCATCAGAAAATAATCCCAAACTCAATTTAATAAAAAAACATCATTATTTAAAATGGAAATCCATTTTCCTCCAAATCACAAGAAATATTTAATGAAATATTATGGTTATGATTTTAGATCCATTTAAAAATAACCATTAATTAATAAGTCAAAAAAATATTTTGAAAACAAAAAATTTAAGGAAAAATTACTAAATATAAAACCAAAGGCCCCATTTCAATTTTTTGAAACATTTCACTGAAAATGAAAAATTTGGTTCCACAACTTAAAACAAAATTATATAAATTTTATAAACCTCTTTTGATCAATAAATGTTTCTTTATAGAGAATCCATTATAAATTATTTCATATTTTTCTTAAAAATATTTTATTTTATAGGACATTGATCCAAAAGGTACTCCTAAAAAAATTTAGGTCCATTCGAAGTTGAATTTTTATTTCCAACTTCTCTTAGAACATTTTTGGACGTCCATAGTTCATAAAAAGACAAATATTATTTTATATGGTCAAAGGTAGACTACGAATTTGGTTTAATGGAACTTTCCACTATATATGTTTATTGTGAATTATTACCCAAATATTCACCAACTGTGTATAATGTTGTTAAATATTTTTGAAAATGTTTGGTTATGATACACAATATAATAAACCATGGATTTGGTTGTATCCAAATTACATGGTTTACCTATGAACCATACCGATTAGTCCAAAACTATACAACTTTTTATAGAAAATCACTAATCTTATTAAATAACTTTTTTAACCCAAATTTCCCATAATTTTAACCCGATACCTTCCCATGGAATATTTAATACCAAAATACCATTATTAGATGTGTATTTCAACTTTTAAAAACAAGTTTCAATGGGTTTAACCCATTTAATAAAATTTTTATTTTCAAAATATGTTGAATATCATAATTTCAATGGACATCCAACCACTAAACATTATATTTTCATAATTCAAAAAAACCCATTAAAGAACAACCCAATATGCCTATTTTGTAATAATACACTTGATCCAATATTGATTAAATAGGTTTGAATTCATATAGAACTAAAATTAACCAACACACCTAAAATATTATGAAATAAATAAACACTTTTCAATAAAATTCATCATCCAAATATTCCCCAACACCCAAAAACCAATATATATCATGATAAGAAATATAAAAAACAAAACAACTGGATATAAATAGAAACCATCACTAAACAATATCCCATGAAAACAGAAAATTTACAAATCAAAATACAAGATCAAAATAATGATATTTCAAAACTCTAAAACCATAATTCTAATTTTAGAAAAAACCAATCACTTAAATAAGGACATATTCCTAAAAAGGGAAAAAATTATCAAATAAATTTTACCCTAAACACTTTTAAGATAAAATAAACAATCCTAGAAATTTGAAATAAAATTTAATTTTATTTCAAGACCATTTCAAACATAATTTGTTTTTATTTACATGCCTCAGGAATATTTTATTACCTAAAAATCTATATGAACACTAATCTAAAAAAATTAATACAATAATTATTATTTTAACATAACACATATCAGTTAATATTTTATTAGACAAAGTATACATGAATACATAAACCTATAAACAATATCATAAATTTAATATTCTTAAACAAAAACGTTATTTATAAAAACAATTTTTCATCCTTCTAAAAATCACTTCATCATAATATTTCATCAATAATGACATAAAGTCCACTTTAAAAAATAGTACACTATAAAAATTGTATAATATTATTAAATTTTTATTTTGAAATACTTTTACACATAAAAGTGGTGGTTTTGAAAAAATAAATACATGAAAAATATGGAATTTTAGATGTATTTCAAGAAAACATTAAATGAACACATCCAAATTACTTATAAAAATTCAAAAGAAAAATAAAAAATATTTTAACCATCATAAAATTCAAATTATATTGGAATTTTAATCATAATAAAGAAAAAAAAAGATAAATAAATTATTATAAAAGATACAACCTAAAATATATGATGGGTTTTTAAGAGTAGCATAACAATTATTCTGATATAAAAAATAAGAAGAAATATTAAACCACCATGTGTATTGACCGAAACCATAAATAAATACACAATAAAGAAGTATATGTGTGTGTACATTACACCAATTCTGCCAAAACACCATCTTTATCATATGTATTTATGAATATTACATGATATGTAGTCAAATGAAATTCCTCCAATAGAGGTATCCACAGGTTGATGTTGAATCAATCATCAAATGAGCATGAATCCCATTTTCTAGATGAAATGATAATGCCTCTCATGGAAATGTAGGAAGAAGAATAAAGCTATGAGAGGGAGAGCATCTACCAAGGCATGGGTAAGCTCACATATACCCACTGTATAAAAGTATGACACTACATATAGATCTTAAGAAACCCCTAAATCCTCCAGGCATTTAATCATGCATTAGATAACAGAAGTGTAAATAGAAACATTATTAGCCGGATCTTAATATTTATTGAAACCCATCTTTATGAAATGTAAGTGATTGATTATATGGAAGATAAATTAAATTTTAAATCATTAACACTTAGTATTATCTTTATATCATTATATCATATATTTATGAGAATCCTAGATAATATGAAATATGATATTCCATGCATTAATTCCATACAATTATAATAACTAATAATACAATACTATTTGACATATATATGTTATATATATATAAGGGTTTCAATTATATCTCAATAAATTTCCCACTTTCATTAAATACTTATAAACTTTGTTCTATTTCACGGTATATTATGTCATTTATAATAGATTTTGAAATCATATCTAAAACTCCATTGGGATATATTTCAATTTTTTTGGAAATATATCATCAACATCACCATCCATGACAACATTTGAGATGAACTGTGAATAACCATCCAAAAATCCTTTTTGATAAACTCAAAAACACTTTTAAAGAATCTATATGAGTCAAAATCAATCTCCATTCACTCAACAATGAAGTGTAACTAAATGGGACTTTATAGAATTGATAAAAAAATATGAATTTCTAGATACATAAATGTAAGCAAAGATTAGAATCTGGAAAAGATTTAATTATACTTAAGTTATAAAGGGATATGGCATGATCTCTATCAAACACATGTATCTTAAAACATACATCCACCAATTGCATCATATGCTGGAATTAATTTTCATATGATCCCTTTATTGAATAAAAAGAGTGAACATGAGACATACATTATATTAATACCATTTATTCCACTCATATATTCATGATTATATGACTATGGACTATCCATGTCAATCAATACATCACATGTCATTCCCTATTATGGATGAGCACATCACAAAACCCTTACCTAAATTTATAAGAACATCATATGAATTGTCTATGTGTGGCCATACACTTCCACAATCTATCTCAATTGAGCTCCCATATGTCTTACAGAATATAAAAGTGGAATATTCCCATATTGGTTGAGATCCAATTGAGGAGAAGATAAGAAACATACCCAACCACCCCATGATTGCTAAGTATCAAGGACTGTGTATGAAATGTATCAATGTATAAAGGTTATCATGGTAGTAATCTCACCAAACATAGGTAAGGGGGCCTCCAAATATGAACAATTCACCCCCAATACACCAAATTCAATGTGAATGACACTCTATATAGAATACTTCATGGGATATCCAACATAGAATCCCCATTTCTTACCTCAAGATCTCATTATATATCCCGATAAAAGAATAGGACACATGATTACCTTAACATTTTTATAGTATATAATACTCTATGATGAAAATCACTTGGGGATAACTCAAATTCAAACATTGGGAGGTTAATTATCATTTCACGTCCTGAAATGTATATCCATTTATATATATATGCAACCAATGTGAAATAATCATAAAGTAGAGAAATATTTTTATATAGAATGAAAAATATTATATTCATAAAATCCATAAGAATACTTAAAAACCATATATAATAACTTATATAACATATCACATGTGATAGGATACCTAACCAACCTTTTGTTTTCTATACATTTAGGGTATTTGATATACACATTACATATCTATGTAATTCCTAATGAATTTCCGTATGAATAGTTAATAAAACTCTCCCATTAATCTCTTTAGTTAGTTTTATATATGATGTTAGAAAATTTTAATAGTTTTGAGACTTAGGAATCCTATTCTTAAATTTTAAATCATTAAGCATTGTATTCAATGTTTTTATCATCGCGACATCAAATGTTATGAGGTTAATAACTTATGATGTCAACTAATAAGTATTTCTAGTTTTATAATATACTTTTTTGAACCCCTTCTATGAATTTTTCCAAAAAATATTTGATAACTAATGAAACTATTTATATTAATAATTTATTAATATATCCTAAACTCCTTTATGTTATAATGATATTCACTTCCTCATTGTAACTAAGTCCAACTTGTTAAATTTATCTTTACCATCACATATTCTAAATTGATTAGGAATTTAATTGAATTGAAATTTAATTTTTATTTGGAATAATATTTTATTGGTAAAATTCGAATTTATATAAGTCATAAAATACTCCAACAGTCCTCTTAAACACTTTGTCATCAATAAAATATCATTCTAATAAAAAAATATTTTGTGTTAAAGAAACAAATCTTATTTTATTAGTGGAAATATTTAAAAAAAAACTATTGTAACCATATCAAATATGTTATTCAATGTTTTCTGATCAATTTTGTTGAAAAAAATATTATTCATTAAAATATCACACTAATGTTGGTGGAATCTCAATTCCTTATATTTTAATAATCACCTAGATAAATTTTGTTATTTGGGATAATTTTTTTACAATAATATTCTCTTTAGGTATGTAATTGGATATAGTACACCATAAAAAATATATATTGAACCCATCATATAAATTTTTTCATAAAAAATCATTATTAATAAACAACTTATATTATCATATAATATAAGTGAGGTAATAATACAAATACTATATTAATATCCATCTAAGATTGATATACTCCTTTACATTCAAAATTTACAAATAGAAATACTTTTATTTATCACATGAATGAAAACTACAAACTTCAGCTGTTATTCAATTAATTATAAACTACTTTATTTCTACAACATTTGAAAATATAAGTATTGTATCAAATTCCATTAAAAACTGAAGAATTAATTTATATAACAAGATTACCTTACATAGAAAATTCCATGTATTTTTATAAAACCCATTATGTACCCTAAACAATTGAAAAATATCGAATAAATTCCCTTATATTATCATAAACCTAGGTTTCAATGACCTTGAATTGATACTTAAAGAAATAATGTTGTACTCTCCAAATAATATTTTTTCTTCCAGTTTGATCTTTTACCCACATGTACAATCTACACAAAACTAGAATAATTCTAAAAATATATCTACAGTCTCACCTTGTCATTGGAATACACAATAACATTGATTATATGGGAGAAGACTAAATTTAATTATCCCATTTATTATCTAATGATTTTTAAAACCATAAGTGAATCAATATTTACTTCTCATAAGCATCTAGATTAACCTATGGACCAACTTCAATAGTTTTTTAATTATTGAATGACTTTATCATTTACATATAATTTCTATTTATTAATAAATTTTTTATATTGTTAATCTTAGGAACTGCTTACATTAAGCCTCTCCTTTTAAATGATCAACTTAAATGTTGATTTTTACGATGATAATGTTATTCATATATAATAGAATATTTTATCAGATGAGTATAATTTTTTAAAAAGTTTACTAAGGAATTTTATTAAATGTGTTAACATTAAAATTAGAACCCCTTATGAATACATAATTCAAATTAGTGAGACATGATCTATATTTCATTAAGAAAATGACCACACTTTGGAATGAACCATAAATCTTTGGTATTTAAGTAGGGCATATTCTCAATCATATCATATATGACTCCAAAATGGTTGAGCATAAAACATTTCCCCAATCCCTAACAAGGATAAAATAAACCCCATTACTATCCTAGAGTAATTCAACTAACACATGGGGTCCCCTAATTACTTGCTTACATTACGAAAGATAATCCAGGAGCTCCTAGATTTGGAATGAACCTACATAGTTGGATGATCAAGGTCTTTCCGAGTGTGCACTTTAGAAGGAATCTATCAAATACTATTTTAAAGGGTATTTAATCTCATAATATTATCTCATGTGTTTCCTTTATATTTATGCATGATTCTAATGATTTAGTTTGGAATTAAATTACTTCTGTAAAATCAATAAGTTAAAAAAATTGATTTTTACTCTTTACAAAACTCACAGCTTCTATTACTAACCCAAATCAAAGGCCAACTATATCCATAAATATCCAAATGAATCTAATGTACATTATAAATTTAAACCTTTAATTTAAATACTTAGAATCAAATTAAATCTAGAACCATGACATGAGTAATACTAGAGCCATAAATAATCAACCCTCAGTTTTATAAACAAGGAATAAGCCTTCACGTCAGTGTGTAGTCTAACCCAAAGTTCATCTACCGAGGTACACTTTACTCAAGAGATATTTCAATTACATGAAAACTATAAGACCTAATATTTATAAAATACAATGAACTACTTAATTCAAGATCACAACACAATAAAAGAAATAGTTAAGGTAGAAGAAAACTAAATCCGTTATCATACCCGACATGTATCTCCTTAGATGCAGGTATGATAATAATTACTATTAGTTTAAACATTTTAAATGAAATCAAAAAAAATTAATAATATAAAAATAATAATCTTGAATAGAAAACAAGGGAATAAACTAAATAAATAATAAATTCATGTATTTAAAAATTATATAAACTTTTTATAAACAACTCAAAAATAAAACTAACTATAAATTTTTTAAAATGTAGTTATTAATTTTATAAAATCCATAATTTTCAACTTATAAAATTTTCTTTCTATCCAATATGAAATATCTCATATTAAAAAATTTATGGAAATTAATTTAATATAAGTTATATTGCATGAAATATAAAAATTTCTTATTTTGATTCTTTTATAAAACTATTTACATAATCAAAATATTATATATTTATTATTTAAAACTTCATAATATAAAATTTTTGGAAACTCATTTTTACATGGTTCAAATAATTTATAAATAAGGCCTTAATTTGAAAACAAATGAAATAAATTAATTATGAATATAACATAACTATAAATATATTATATTTTATATTTGCAATTTTTTTTTAATTTAAAAAAAACTATATAAATTACCCTTATATTTTTTAAATAAACATTTTTTTTCTAAATTATAAGGCATGTCATATACTTTTGAAAAATGTAATTTAATATTAGAAATTAATCTTATGTGATATTTAATAAATGTTTCAAAATACTTTTAAACAAATAATGAAAAAAATAATATGATAAAATAATTTATAAAAACATTTATAAATTAATAAATATACCATTTTACTTTTTTCCATAATTTATAAACATTTTATAAATTATAAAATTTTATTCATAGTATAATTTTAAAGAATATCAATTTTTTTCTTAACCTGCATATGATTAAACCTACATTTCATTGGAATTAATCAATTGAGGTATCTTATCCATTATTATAGAAGTAACTTATTATGATATAAGCATGTGTACGATTAAAATATGGGTGTGTACGAATAAAACAAACCACACATAACAATAAATTAATAGAATATGGACCTATGAATGGTGAGTCTCAATGCCCATATAGTATTAAATTCATGTGGGTATAACTTATGTGAAATTAAAACTTTATTATTAGTACGTTTTTTATAATCATATTTGAATAATCTAGTTCCCATGTATGATTAATATGATCATTATGATAGATTACTCTCACGTGGTCCCAAATATATGTAGGATTAAATACGTGAAGCTACATATGATTAATTGAATTCTATGAGACATTAACACAATAGGAAATAAATTTTTTTAGATTAACATAACATAGAATAGTATTTAATTATCTAATATATGATGAAGAAACATTCACTTGTATGGTGAAGCAAGTGATCACATAAACATAGACTACACTACCAAGGCTTGTGTAAGAATGACATAAAGCCTATATAAGAATAAAAAAATTGTAATGGATTTTTTGTTACTAAAACATATAAGATACATATGATTAATCCATTATATAAAAATAATTAATACTTATAAATCATGTAAGAATCATTCAATTCACTGGGACTATATAGTATTAATTCCAACGACCCATTATGATTTTAGCTCAATCAAAATTTAGTTATGATGCTCAGTCTTTATAGAGACACAAATCTTCACTTTATAGAACAATTTCATGTTTCAAAGATCACGATCTATCAGTAATTTCACTAAAGGGGTTCTATGGTCTGTATAATACTTATAAAAGTAATTAGACTTAAAAATATACTCAAAAACTGGGAACACAAGGTGTAGAAATTGAAACCATGAAAAAAATATAAAACGAATAAACCATTATGTATGTTGCTTACAATAAAGCTACTATCGAACCATCATTATGATATGTCTTGATGAAGATCGCATGAGAGGAAACTGAATGAAATCCACCCCTAGAGGTATCCATGGGTTGATACCAAATCATTCATCATAGAAATAGGACTCTCCATTACTACATGACATGATAGTGATTCTCATGGAAGAATGTGAAGAAGAAGAGAGCTGCGAGAGGAAGATTATCATATGAGGAATTAGAAATATCACATTTATCCAATTTATGTAATTAGGCTTTTATATATAGATCATGGTACAATATCAAGTCCTATATGAATTTACATATCTGTTAGTTAATTCATGAGTAAACATCAACAGTCTTAGTAGGATATTACTCTCCCATGTATTCGATATTCATGAAATATAAATGATATATTATGTGGTAGATTAATTAAAATTAAAATTCTTAATATTTAGTTAGAAGTAGAATGATATCATAAATCATGAATTTATTATAATCCAAATCAATAGGGTATACGATATACCATACATGCATGCCATACCATATGACTTTCACTAATCATAAAATATGATTTATCTTACATATATCATATATATGAGGATTTAGTTCATATATCCATAAATATATATATGTAAAACCCAAACAAGGAACCAAATAATAATTTTATACACTTTTAAAAACCATTTTTAAAAACAAAACCCAATTGAAAACCCTTTCTACCTCTAAATACCTAATTTTCCATAGAAACACCATGAAATAAAATAAGTTTAACAAATAATTTTGATTACAAAATATTTAGTTAATTAAAGATTTAGATAAAGATAAACACTCATCATTTTGAATAAGATAAAAATATATTTAAATATATTACATGACCTCAATAAATCAAAATTTCAGAAAAATATTTTTTGAAGGTTTACTTAACAACAAAGCACACCCGATTTCATTCAATCAGAAGACATTGATAAATAAAATATGCTAATAAAAAAATTTATAAAACACACCAATCAATAAAATAATCCTTAAACCCATTTTAAATAAGGTGACTATACAAATTAGTCATTTAGCATTAGCTATGAAACTTATTTGATGACCATTAAATTGAGTAATGTTTCATTTAACATTATCTAATCCTAACATAATAAATAATAAACTTACTCAATAACCACTCCTAAAAACCATATATATATTTGTAATAAATATATACATTACATAATTACTACAAAAAATATAAGTAGTTTAATGATTTAAATCATACAATAAACCCCATGTATTTTCAAAGGATTCAATAATAACCAAAACCCTATTATTTCCAGTTTATTTCACAATAAAAATTTCAAATCATTTTTATTATTAGTTTTTGAAAATATAATACATAAAAATTTCCATTATAAATACAATTCAAATACATTGAGTTTACTATAAAAAATTTATTATTGGGTTGAAATCATATTCTTATTACAAAAAATTCATAAAACAAAATTTATAAATATATCATTTTTATTTTAAACCTAAAAAAATCTCATTCTTTATCAAGGATTCGACTTTTTTTTATGAATTATAAGAACACTTCCATATAAAATGGAACATTTTAAATTTTCCAAAATAAGAATAAATAATTCTATTTATCACTATATACCTGTATTACTCAATAAATCATGAAATAACTAGAAATTTTATAAGTCAAGTGATGAAAAAACATTCCAGAAGACACCATAAACTATTACAGTCAATGAGATTACCATCTAAAACTTTTTTAGGAAGAAATTAATGATCATAAGATACATCTAATCAATTTTAAATAAATCACAATGAATGAATTTCAAAATAATGTTCATCATATTGAACAATAAATAATAAGAAACCTAATTATGGTAAAATAAATACAATTATAGATATTTTAAGAGTTTATATATGAACTAAAATATCAAATTCCCATGATAACTTGAACTTCTGCAATAAATAAGTTGATTGATCTATTCAAGGATTACTTCCCATGTTTTTATGATCTTACCACCACCTACCACCCTAATTCATACTCATGATTTTATAAAATTTTATAACATACCAATCTATATTGTTGCTCATCATACTTTAATAAACCTGACACAAACCAAAAATCATGCTCCAAATCACATTGATAAAGAATCTATTTCCAATAAAATAATTCATGGTATGTGAACAATTTAAACTTAATTATATAATAAAATAATAAATTCAATAATTAAAATATTATACAAAAAATAGGGTCACCAACTTCAAATATAACAACTTAAAATCACTAATATAAATAAACTATACATGAAATAATATATTCGGAATAATATATAAAACTTTGTCCATGTGTCATTATTGGAAAAAAAAACTTTCATCTTGGGATTTTAAATGAGTGCTCACCCCAAGGTGAGGGGGAAAATCCTAGGGATCATTCTAGAACCAAGGTGGATCTTATACACAACTTTAAATGTTTCAACACAATTTTAAAATTTATTGTGAACCTCAAATTAACAATAAAGGTGTCACTAAATTCATGATGTTACCCAAATACTAGGAAGGACCTAAAAAACAAAGGGGAGGGGTTTCCCATAACTTTCCAATGGCATGTACAACTCCAAAAAGTTGTGAGTTACATGATAAAGGACATGTAGAATGGAAGTGTTTTTTGGGTAAACCAACCAACCTTTAGTGGAAAAGGCATGTGTGTCATGTAACACAATGTTGTGTGACACATGCTCACAATAGTAAGAAACCCCCATATAAAAAGGGAAAGTCCCATTTTGTGTGACATGATTAATGTTGCATAATACAATTCCCAACTAATCCAAAATTTCTATAAATAAGGACCCCCTATTTTTGGGAGAAACCTTTGGATATAAAAGAGTCTTGCTTTGATCTTATGTAACTCTCTATTTCAGGAATTCAAACAAATAGATCCTCCCATGGATTCCCATATGTGACAAACACTGAAAAAATCCCTAAATGGGTTTAAAATAACCTCAATTGTGATAGAGTGGATTTCATGAAAATTACCTTGATTAATGGGAGATTTTGTGAAATATTTCAATAATTTGTCCAATCCATTCTTTGTGAAACATCAAAAGTTTAATGAAACTATGCCCAGTAAAATAATGCATTAATATTGAGATAGAGACCATGGTTTACACAACTTCAATCTTAACACAACACCAAAGTTTTATGATTTTTTGGGTCCTTTAATCTATTAATCCTTCTATAAAACATAGTTTCACACAAGTTGAGTTTTATTAGGACCTACACCCATTCGAATTGGGTTTACCAATGTAAACCCCATATGTACGACCAGTGTCATAGACCCTCAAGCATGAGAGCTTCATTCCAAGAATAGGCTGAGAAACCTTATCTCATTATACTCCTAAGAATAGGAATCATCACATGAGTATTATAACACCATGTAAATTTTGTTTAAAATAATAATATACTTCATAGGTTTCTTAACATGTAACATTGATCTTTAAGTGAATGGAGATATATTATAAACATATTATTATTTAAATATGACTATTAAATTTTTTTTTCATTAAATTGGTATCTATGAATATGATTAACCAAATTATTATGTATTTTTATGATATTATCTATAAATAAGAAATTACTTACTAATTCTTATTAAAAAAAGAAATAAATTTTCAGTGACATGTTTTTTATGTTTCAAAAATGCATTTTCTTTGAAAATGATATTTATTATATTTTGTGCATGAAAATTATAATTAATTTATACCACTTATAGATATATTATTTTATAAAATGAAAATAAATTCTCAAAATATAATATCAAAATTAACATAGGGTAAAATTTTGTTAATTTTTTGAAATGATTGATTTTTTCAATAAATATTAAATTATACCAATTTTTTAAATACTATAATGTAGTTTTATTAAATCAAGTAATTTAAAATAAAAATTATATTTATTATTTTATCTTCAAGTTAAGTATTATAAATTATATTAATAACAATCTAATTAATTCCATTTTAAGTATAAGTATTAACTATTTTGATATATGTTAATTTTTATGCATAAGAACGCATTTTTCTAAAAACTATTTTTCTTTAGGTTTTATACATTTACATTAAAATTGATTTCTGAAACTTATGGATACCTAAAATTTTAAAAATGGATACCATATTTTTAATAAGGACGTACAAATGGGTAAATTGTTCTATTTTATTTTTTTCATTATGAATAGAAATTGTGGTAAATATTTGTCACCTCTGGAAGGGTTAAATGGGTAAAATATGGTTAAAGCTATGGGATAAGGTCTCCAAAGAAACCCAATACATATTGATATTTTATTTTATGAGATAAATTCAAACATATACATCATAAATAAAATTATAAGGTATTTTGGTTCCATTCTCTTTTGATAATTACATTATATTAACAAACATTTCAAAATGTCAAACTCTTACCTTCTAATTTATCTTATAGGTTCACATAGAGATAAGAAGACATTGTGAACAAATATAGAATTTAATTCTAAAAATTATTAATTTATTTTATGATTTAATTTTATTTTAAATTTTTATTAGTGTTATAATTTCCTTACATTCTTACACAATGTTGACACCATTCTTTTGAAAGAAGTAGGAAAATCAAAGTAAATGATTTTAAAAAATAGAAATTTATATTTTTTGGATGACCTATGGTGTTACACAAATTATATAGTTGAAAATAATGTATAATTAATGAAAAATAGTTTATATTCTAAATCCATACCTATCCTAATGTATTTTAAGTCAAATTAATTGAATTGTATGAAAAATGATATTAATGTTATTTTATGTTATAAAATATATTATTAAATTATTTATAAATAATAAAAATATTTAAAGAGAAAAATTAGAGTGATAAATGTTCTAAAATATCATTATTTAAACTTTTATTATCCAATTTTTACCTTATAAGTAAAATTATAAATCTTTAAGATTGAAAAATTCATTACCGTAGTTAAGGTTAAAATTGGTTAACAAAGGGGTGAAACCAAAAGAAAATGTTTAAAAGACCACTTAAACTTTTGTAAATTTTATTTTTTGATGTTATTTAAACCATATAATATCTAATATTATAAATTGTGTTTATATGGTTCTACATGAACATAAAATATGAATTTATTCTATTTAAATCTTTTTATTAATTCAATGTGTTTCCTTTCTGTCCCTTATAAATAGACACCCCTCCTTTCTATTCTTTACAAACATTTGAGCCATCTATGTTGACACTAAACTGGCCATTTTTTTCTAAAATTACCTATAATAGAATTTTATGTCTTTTTATTCTTTAAATCCCATTCTAGGGGCCCTTAAATTGGATCAAATAGACATATACTGAGAATAAGTAATCATTTTAGGGACTCTTTCAAATTTATTTTGTCTTTTACTTCATCTAAATCTATTGCAACCATCATAAAATTCTTAATAGAATTTTAGTAATATATTTATATTTTTTATATTTATATTTTATTATGATTATGAGAAAACCATTTTTCATCTCTTTTCCATCCCATATAAAGTGAAAACAATTCTTGTGCGTACGTATGACTTACCGTCTCCACATAACGATGTAATTCGTGTTGCATCACCATTTTACATGGAAAATTATAAAAATGAAACTTATATATATATATATATATATATTATTTTTAACCTAATTATACTTCTTAAAATATAATATAATATCTATATACTTATCTTTATATCCATTAGAAAATGACAGCTTCGCTCGTGTGTATGTGTGGACTACCACCTCCACGAAGCGATGTGATTTGTTTTCATTTCTTCTTTACATGGATGGTAATAAGGATAAATTTAATAACATATATATATATATATATATAATTTATGATATAATAATGGTTCTTTAATAATAATAAAATATTTATATTTATTTCTATCTTTTCTTTAGAAAATCAATATAATATTCCTATGTACGTACAACCTACAATCTCTATAAACAGTGTAAATCAATTTTTTATCTATAAATTTTAAATAAGATTCTAAATATTACTATAATTAATATATATTATAATTATTTCATTAATAAAATTCTATAGATGATGTATCCTTGATAAAATTACACAGATAAAATTTCTGAACAAAAATATCCATGAAAAACGATGTAGTTAACACACATAAATGAATTTTTTTATAAAGAATTGTTAATCAATGGGTGTTGAACTGTGAAAATTTTATCATATGTTTTATTATAATTATATAAACTAATCTTTTATAAGAAAATTAAAAGTTAAAATTTATTATACATGAGGTTATAGTGCTTATGAAGCAAGTTAAACTTGAGGTAAGAGTTTATTGTCTCAAATTATCTTCTTTAGGTCATAAGTTTTGTTACGAACCAATATTATTTGATGAGGTGTATATGTAGAAACATTGAAATGTTGTATCATTAATATAATTATAATCATGATATTTAATGCTTCCTTTGAAGATATTCTTTCATGGGTATTACGATTCAAAAGTTACCAAAGCGGTAAGTGATTTTTGTTTTAATATCATTTTAATCAACATTGTTTATTCTTGAATTTCCATTATGGGAAATTACATTATCCTTAAATAATTAACCCATTTAAGTTTATTTTAATATGTTTATTAATGAAATTTTCATGTAATATAACCATTTTCCTCTCTTTGGTACTTAAAATGATTATGGATTTTTTAAGAAAACAAACTTTATTTCCTCTTTGGTCAGGAATATTTTTCTTCCATGTCCATGTTTTCATTAACATGTTTTAAATAAATTTTTCACTATTATCATATTAAAATTTAATTAAATTTTTACCAATGTTTTAATTTTTTTAAAGTTATATTCTTATCATTTTATAAAATAGGAACTTTTTTTACATTTTACTCAAAATGAGAACAAAATATTTATTTTAACATATATACAATCAACATAATTTTTTGTTTCCATGACTGCTCAATCACTCAAATATATCTTTACATGTTTCCATGATTATTTTAAAATATCTTTTTTACTTTTTTTAAAAAATATTTTTATTTTAAATATGTTATTTCAAAATGAAAATGGTATTTACCTCAAAAATATTTACAATGATATTTTTAAAGAATAATTAAACTATGATGACATATTTTTGTGTTACTAATTATTTATTTGGGATACGATCCAATGAGACCATAATTATTCTTTATTTGGATGGTTTATGATTATAATGATAATATGATTATGAAACATATCTATTTTCCAATAGTTATTCTATGATGAAATGTTTATGAAACCTATTTTCTTTCCATGGGTTATGATATGTGATAAATTTTTAATGGTATTGTGGAATAATTATGAATAGATTATTGTTTATGATATTGTGGAATACTTATGAATAGATTATTTTTATGTGATGGGTTTTATAAAAATTATTCATCCTTCCAATGCATTGTGTAATGATGGATATCTCATTATATAATAATAATTTTAATGGGAGTGAACCTAGTTCTGTAAGGGATTATGTCCAGTGTGATAGTCTTGGGAGTGAACCTTGAAAAAGGATATAATGGAATTGGGAGTAAACCAAAACCACCATGATTTTCTTGGAAGTGATAATGTACTAAGGAAATTTTTTTCTATCCTTATGTTTGTTCCACAAACATGTGTATTACAACAATGTTATTCTCTCACGGCTCATGTCCCTTGATCCATTGATGATTAATGCCTTATGATCTTCCATGTTTTAATCCATGACTCATGTGTACGGTCTATGATTTATTGAGTATGGGTTTCAAATGGTTGGTTCATGTTATCATACCCTTATTATCATCTTATTATTAAATTATCATTAAAATCTACCTTTTTTACCTTTACTGAGCATTTGAGATCACCCATTCTTATATTTCCCTTTTCTCTAAGATTTGAAGAAAGGTTTTAAGTAGGTTATATATAAGAAGGGGGGTAATTATGAATAGATTTATTGGTTATGATATAGATCATTTATGATCTAATTGTTAATTTTTAAAAGTTTTTAGAGACACTAAAACGTTATGGTTCTAGCATGGATCATAAAAAAATGTAATGAATATTCATTAATAAGATGTGATATTTATGTATGAAAAGTATGAATCACTATAAATCATATCAGATAAGGTTTTAGTTAATATTTAAAGATTGGGATTAGATTAATTTATTGAAAACATTGGGAATAAGTCGGAATATAGAATAATACCCTAATATTGTGGTAAAGTAATGATTATGTGGTTTTCCTATAAATACACCCTTTTCAGGATATATAAAGCTACACAAGGCTATGGAATAGATACACATAGGGGTAACAACTATGAATGGGGAATATTGGGTTTTAAATTTATCTTGATAGGTTCATGATGAGTGTGCCTAAGACTGCACATCTGGAAGGACACTCTTGGGGGGGGATATTCTTAGGCTAATTCACATTATCTTGAATCGTTATGATAAATGTGAGGATATAATGTATATAAAAATATGATATTCCATAGAGATATGGGATAAACCAAAATTTTATGGGAAGCTATTTCTATGGTTGAACATATGTTTAATGGAATAAATACCCCTTTTGAGGTTTTATGCGATGGGATACTAAGATTATTGAGGATATTTCAGAATTCATTTATAGGAATACAACCCTTTAGTTTGGTATGCGTTTTAATGAAAATATTATTTGAGGGATAATGATTTTATATTTTATTAAAATAAGTTTAATGTTATTAATAAACTATAGGGTTAATATGATCTTTCATGAAGAGGTAATTATACTTAATTGGAATGAAATAGTTTTTACATTTTGGGAAAATGTTTTTATCTTATAGATAACCATGGATTTAAAAAGTGACTTGGTGACTAAGTGATTAATGTTACTTTTAAGGAATTACACTATATTGGGAACATTATATGATTAATGTAATCATTTTTTAAGTAATGAATAAAGAGTTAAATTTTGATTAATTTATAATTTCATTTAGTTTTTATAGTGATTCATGTTATTTTGGAAAAGGATTAACAAGTTTTAAGAGAATATATGATCAAGGTTTTCACATGTCTGTTATATGACATTTTGAGCTAATTCCTGTTGTATGGGGATAAATGTTAAAGTTGATCTTGAAAAAAGTATGTGATAAAATATTTTAGATTTTTGGGTTTTGATTTTAGATAGAAATATTTTGGAGGATTCTTAATGTTAAATATTTACAAAATTAATTAAGTTAAACATTTGGTCTTATTGTTGAGGTTTAAGGGATTAATTTAATATATTTATCTATAATGGATAACTTGTACTAGAAATTTTGGTTTTTATTTTATATATAGAGACAGGAGGAATTAATTTACATTATTTTAGGGATATTATGACACATTAAAAGTTAATTTTAGTGATTTAGGCATGAAAAAATTATCTAGAATATTCATTTCTTGGAGTAAGATAAAAATTGGAAATCAATCAATGAACAATCAAAGGATAAAATTGTACTTATTAAATGGAAAGAAACCAAGTATGTATATTTTTTAAGGTTATCTATATTGATAGTAAATAATCTCCAATATTTAGGAAAATGATCTTGAAATAATTTTTTTTCCTTTTACCTTCATTTAAGATGAATTGATTGTCTTTTAACCCCTCAAATATTTAACGTTTTATATTCATTAAATTTCTCATGACGACGTTCCCTATAACTATCTATAAGTCGTTAGAGGTTATTTTTACCCCCATTTTTATATTTTTATTTCACACTAATGTTATCCATATCCAATATCCCAATTATGTGTTATTTATGGAAACTATTATGTTTCCAACTTTCTCATTACAAAGGAAGTTTTATTATACCTTCCTACGATGTGGGTTTTCAACAGAAGTATTTTCAAATATTAAACAACTAATGAATGAGATAAAATTTAAAGGTTAATATTTTTTATGGTGGGAGAATGTAACACACTGAAAATTTACTTTAAAATAATAGTCTTCTTGATATATTTCTTAACAAGAAACACTAATCTTTAGGAAAATTGATGTATATTATAAAAATATTATTATTTAATTAATGAAGTTATGCCTTAGTAATTAGTGAAGTCTTTTTATTACTCAAAATACATTTTCTTCCAAAATGATCATTATTTTATTTTATGCATGGAAATTATAATTAAATTATTTCATACTTATAATTTTTTTAAAATGAGTTTCATTTTGGAAATAATCACATTTAAATTAAGTTATGGTCAAATTTTCGAAATTTTCCAAAATGATTTATTTTTCAATGAATTGTGAAATATACCAATTTTTCAAATATTATAATTTTTTCATTAAATAAATTTATTTAAATATACCTTTATATTTTGGATTCTGTATTAGATTTAAATATGATCCCTTTTATTCATAATATTTTAATTAATTTAATTTGAATTAGTAATATTCATGATTTTGAAATAAGTCAATTTTTATGCATAATACATTTTTTCAGAAAACCTTTTTTCATTTTTTTTTACAAATTTATATTAAAATTGATTTATGAAACATATGTAGAATAAATATTTAAGAATTCACATAATATTTTGAATTATGAGGTTAAAAGTTGGTAAATATGTCTATTTTTTTAGTCATTATGAATAGTAACCATGATAAATATTTGTCACCTATGTAGGGATAAAATGAGTAAAATATTGTTAAAACTATGAGATAAGGTTCCAAAATCAACCAAAAAACATGAATTTATTTCATTATATTAGATTAATACTTTCATTAAAACCCTAAATTAAAATATATGGCATTTTTGTTCCATTTTACTTTTATAATGACATTTATCTTATTTTAAGTGAAGAAAATTTCAAAATTCCACTATCCTTTTTTCTTTAATTTATCTTATTTGTTCACATAGAGATAATAAGATGATATGGATGAATATAAAAGTTAATTTTTATCATTATTAATTTATTTTTGTGATGGTAATTTATTTGTAAATTTTAGTAATAGTATAATTATATTAAATGGTTAAATAGCAGTGACACGGTGCTTGTGCAAGTAGTTAAAAAATTAATGTAAATGAATTTTATAACACTAAAATTATTATTTTTTTGATAAATTATTATTTCATACAAATTTTATTGTCAATATTAATTTATAATTGATGGTAAAATAATTTTTATAACAATTAAATACCTTTCTTGATGTGTTTTAAGTCAAATTAAATGAATAGTCTAAAAAATTATATTAATGATGTGTTATGTTAAATAATATATTTTTAAATTATTTAAAATTTAAAAATACATTTAATGTACACACATATATTATTAATGGTAAAATATATAATTTAATATCAATTTATGATCTATTTTTTACTATATTATTAAAATTAAAACCCCTTAAAAATGAAAAATTAATTATCGCAATTATGGTGAATATTAGGAAACAAACAGTTTAATCCAAAATATAAGGTCTAAAATTTCATTTAAACTAATCCAAATTTTATTTTTATGGTATTTAAACCATATAATATCTTATAATAATTTTTTGAAAAATTATTCCATCAAAATATATAAATGTATTTATTGTTTTTAAAAATTTCTATGAATTTAATATGTGTCCTTTCCCTCCATTATAAATGGGAATCCCTCCTTTATCTTATTTTAAAAAAAAATTGACCATATATATTGAAACAAAATTTCATGTTTATTTTGTAAAATTCCCTATACATAAATTATATTTACTTTAAATCTTAAAATAACATTCCTTTAGTTTTTAAGAAGGGATCAAAACGACGTCTTTTAAAAAAGAGGCGATCATTTTTACCAACTCTTTAAAATATATTTCGTCTTCCACTTTCTATATTTTTTATAACAATAAAAAAATAATTAATCTAGTTTTATACATATACTAGGATATTATTATTATTATGTTATAACCATTTTCCATTTTTTCAATATTAAAGAAATTGAAAACATCACTTGTGTGTTTGTATGGATTATCGTCACCACATTGCGATGTAATTCATTTTTCATCACCATTTTACATGGATGGTTATAAAGATGTAAATAATATATATATATATATATATATGATATTTATTAAATAATTATACCTCTATAATTATAATATATTATATACCTTCTTACCTTGACATCTATTGGAAAATGATTACATTTCTTGTGCATACATGTGGAATTCCACCTCCATAAAGTGGTTAGATTATTTTTTTCACTTTAAATATATGGTAATAAAGATATATTTAATTTATATATTGGTTATTTATGATATAATTATACTTTTTAATAATAAATTAATTTTTATATTTTATTCTTTTTTTTTCTTTAGAAAATTAAAGTAGTGTTCATGCGGAAGTACGATCTACTATCTCCATAAACATTGTAAATCATATATATATATATATATATATATAGGATGATTATAAAAATGAATATAATGAATATATATTAAACTTATATCATAAATAATATTAATAAGATAATGGGATGATGATCGAACTACAAGGACCCGAATTTGTGAACCGAAACGTCCATGAAAAATGAAACTGTTAACACCTAAAAATAAAAATTTTAATAAGGAACTATTAATAAATGGGAATTAAAATGTTATATGTAAGTAATATATGATATTATAAGAATAAAAATAGTTTTTATAGTATTATAATAAATTTGAAATTATTATAATTAAGGTTAGACTGCTTACAAATCAAGCTGAACTTGTAGAAAGAGTTTATCTACTCAAATTGTCTTCTCTTTGACATATGGTATGTTACGTATCTATATTATTTTATGAGGTATATATAGGTACTTTAACATGTTATATAATGAATATATTTATGATCTTGATATTGAAATTTTCATTTGAATTTATTCATTCATGAGACTTACTATCCAAAAGCTACCAAAGTGGTAAGGGATTTATGTTTTAATCTCATTTTACCCGGGCTTATTTGTGCTCAATTTTTCATTGATGGAAATTATATTAAAATTTTATAATAAAAACATTTAATTTTATTCTATTTTGGTTATTGATTAAAATTTCAAGTAATAGTACCATTTTCCTCTATTTGGCACTTGAAAAGATTATGAATTTTTTTAAGAAAAATAGAAATTAATTATTATTTTCTTAGAAATATTTCTCTTCAATGTATAAATTTTATTTAAAATGTTTTATATAATGTTTTTAGTATTATACTATTATTTTTACCCATTTTTTATTTTTTATATACATGTTTAAAGGTATCTTCTTATCATTTTCTGAATGATGTACTTTTCAATTTTTGCTATAAATATGAAATCAATATTTATTTTAACATACATGACATGAATATAATTTACCACCATTATGAATGATGAATATTTTTTTTACATCCTCCAAGGGTGGCACCACACAAACTACAAAGATGTGGCTCGGGGACTCAACCCCATGACCATTGCCCCCAAACCCAAACCCCCTGCCACCATAGATGCTTGTGTGGGGCACATTATGATTGATCAATGCTATGAATAATCCTTTAAATTTTTCATTGGTTCTTTTAAAAGAATATTATATTGATCAAATTTTATAAATATTTGTATTTTAGATAATTTATTTCAAAATGAAAGTGTATTCTCATTAATAAATATTCCAATGATCTTTCAATTAAAATTTTCATCAATGATAAGATCCTTTGATGTAACTTATTATTAACTAGGGATATAATATAATGATTACATCCTTATTATTTATACAAATTTTTTTATGATAATTATAATGAGAATTTTATTAAAACTATTTATTTTCCAGGGGTTATACTATGATGAAATGTTAATGAAACCTATTTTTATCCATAGGTTGGGATATATAATTACTATTTTATGATATTATGGAACACATATGAATGAATTAGGATTACGATGGGTGGAACAAAAATTATATATCCCTATAATACATGGGTAATGATATAAATATCATGAGATAATAAGAACTAGAATGGGGAGTGAAACCTAGTTCAGTAAGAGACTCTACCTACATTGATAGTCTAGAGAGTGAATGTTAACCAAGGATATAATGGAATGATGAGTTAAAATAATACACTATGATATTATTGGAATTTATCCTTGACTAAGGAAATGATTTTATATTCTTATATATATTTTCCAAACTTATGTATTATTCTAATGTTATTCTCTCGGGGTTCATTTTCTTTGATCCCTTTTTGATTCATTTCTTAAGATCTGTGAAGTTTTATACCATGAATCATGTTTAGGGTTTATGATTTTTCATAGAATGGTTTTGAAATGTTCATTTTCATGTTCTCATACATTTTTCTCATGTTATTCTTAAATTATAATTTACATTTCCCTTGTTTACCCTTACTAAGAATCTGATCTCACCCTTTCTTAGGTTTTTAATTTTCCCCATGATAGGAATAAAGGTCTTAAGTATGTTATGTATAAAAAGGAGGATAATTCTAGAGAAATTAATGGGACATGATGCAAATATTTAGTGTACCAAATTTTTATGTATCTATATTTTCAAATACACTATACCATTATAGTTATAGCATGGATCATAATGTTATATAATGAATGTTCATATAATTATATATATTATATATGAATGAAAATTTTGGATCTCTATAAGAACCCCTATATAGTGCATGAAATATGCAGTGTTTATTCCTCTTTATCTCCAAATGTGTCTTCATGGAGAGTATACAATACTCAACCATTGAATAATAAATGGAAACAGAACATTTCCCCCATCAATGGCGACATGCCAGATCCTTTTATCATTCTCTCCGCCAAACCTAACTAAGAATGGATATATTCATACATACTCCCCCAAAAAATCTGAGTTGAATTAATTTAAAATATAAAAAAATAGAATCCAAATTGTATGACATTAACCTTCAAGAAAATATCCTCAACACAAGATCTTAAACTGCAATATTACCCTCTATGACAAGCATGGGGTGTCCTACATGATCAGTGTATTATGCCCCATGCGATGAGCATGAGGTGCTTCATGCGATGAGAATGATATGATTCCCCCATCTTATGGGTATCTTCATTCCTAAACCAAGAAAATATTCATGATTCAATAATTTAAACTACACCAACTTCCTAATCACATGAAATTAGACAACACTGTCTTGTCCTCAACACAATATTTTAAGTTGAAACCTTATCATATGTAAATATCATGGGATTACCTATTTGAAAAATGTATGATGACTTATGTAATGAGAACAATAAACCTCATGTGATGAGAATGTGATGATTCTCCCATCATTCAAGCACCCTAAATGAATAATCCCACCATCACCCCTTGTTTCTATTCCTTCCATAATATAAGAATCCTTACCATAGGAAATTAAGTTGCATGTTACAGTCTTATCACATGACCTTAAACTATGAAATAAATATACATGGTTTTTGATCCCTATGTCCTTGTAGGGTACGTTGAATTCCTCTCTAAGTCCAATCCCAAAATATTAAAATCACGGTAATCTTACATCCCACCCATAGGTGACGAAATAAAGGTGATATCACCATATCTGAAATTAGAATGTATATCCCATATCACTTACCCATAGGGAGATAACCAATCAAATATTTATTATATTTATATTATATTAGGTGCATGTGGATACAGTTACATCAAACACACACACACCACACACACTCATGCTAGAAAGGAGAGTCATATCCCCCCAAGGGATAACCCACCCAACCACCTGCTTTATTACATCATATGTTTTTTCCTGAAGACCCATTAGGCATGTATCCCATTACATGACCCGTAGGCCCGATTTTTTTTATCAAAAGACATATTCTATGAATAGTACTACTAGAGTACCCACAAATTACCCACCACTACCATAGTGCCTATTACTACTACTACTATAGTTCCCTCTACTACTGCTACTATAGTTCCCACCACTACTATAGTGGGGTCATTTCTGTAGTGTACAATACTGCTACAGCACTACTACAGTTCCTATGCCTAATGGGTTTTGAACCCCCATTTCACACTAAACCTTGTATAAATCCAATGTCCCTATGGAAAATCTAATTTCTATAGGACACTATCTAATGACAAAAAAATAATGCGATGAGTGTATATTGGAAGCTTCCCTCCGATAAACATTAAATCTATGAGTTCCACCTAAATAACTATAAATATTTACCAACCTCAATGTTCTATAAACTTTTGATTATCATAGAACATGATGAGCCTATTAGGAGGGTCCCCCATTAGACTTTAAATGTGTGAGTTCCTTCACATGGCTATAAAACTATGACCAATTCATGATACATCTCTAACTTATCCCTAGTTGGAGAGTCTAGGTTTCCTTAGGTGATGTGCATAAGAAGTATATGTGATGAGGATATGATCACTTCTTCCTCTCCCATGTGATGATCTTGGAATATTACCTCATGTGTTGAGCATGAGATACCTTATGTGATAAACATAATAAATCCATATGTGTTGATTAGATGATCACTCCTTCCTCTCTCGAGTGATGAACATGGGATTCTATCTCATGTGATGAATATGATATTCCTTATGTGATTAGGATAGGAATCCCCTATATGATCATCATAATATAAATCCTTCATCTCCCAAGTGATGAGTTTGAGATTCTACCTCATCTGACAAGCATGATACTCCTTATGCGATGAGCATAATAAGCCCATATGAGACGAGTATACGATCTCTCCTTTTTCTCCTAGATGATGAGATTAGGATTCTATAACATGTAATGAGAATGGTATTCCTTATGTGATGAGCATAATAATCACCTATGTGATGAGAGTAGGATCTCTCCTTTATTTCTCTAGTGATGACGTCGAGGTTCTACCTCTTGCGACAAGCATGGGATTCCTTATGTGACAAACATAAAAATACCCTATGTGATGAGCATATAATCTTTTATCTATTCCCTTTTTATGTTATTATCTAGTGTGATGATCACTAGATTCCATAGGTGATGATGTTATGAAGCCTTATGCGATGAGTATATGTTTCCCGACGTGAATAACACTAGATGCCCCACATGATGAATGTGAGCCACCTTCCGTGACAAAATTTTTTTCCCGAGGCAATGATCCTTGGATACCTTACATATTGAATGAATATTACCTTATAGTGATCATAGGATGCCTCTAGTTTTTCACTTGAGACACCCCATGTCATGAACATAGTATTCCCTCAAAACCTTGAATGGGAAAGACATTTAAAGATTCCTAATGTGTCCAAAGTCATCATTATCTCCAACCATAGTTTGCTACCCTATTATGGTATAAATATGTGTAATTAATTAGTGTCCAATAGAAGAAGGAATTAGGAATAAGATTCAAGAATATTTCTTAGATTTGTAAGGGATAATCAAAAATGGAGATGAACTCCAATACAAAATCGATGGATAGATGATCCGACATAAAATCACCCTATTCCAATCAAGGAACCATCATCATTAGTCATAATGGTGAAGGTAGCCAACCATTGTAACATGGTAATGGAGGGAACATGGATCATTACTAGTCCAAGGTCACATATTCTCGCATGGTAGAATGTCCTTTTGGAAGATCTAGAAAATAGAACGGTGAATTTGATGTAAATATATTCTCCTACAACTAGGAGAAGATGCAGATCATTGGGTATCACTGATTCTAGGCATCATTGGAATAAATCCATTCTCCTCCACATATGACATGATGTGTATCATTCAGAATTTTTGTCATAACCGTCACTAGAAATATACTGATTGTTGGTTTTAAATATAACACATGAAACTAGTTATTGGTTGTGCTCAATGTAATGTCTGAACCTAGGATCCACTAAAATGGTTCCCTAAGTCGTCCAGTCACATGGCCTAAGGCATAACTCCTTTTATGATAGAGTATACTGAATGGAAGTTAGGGTCTAAAATTTGGTATATCAAGGATACTATACCCTCTAGATAAAATAAAATACAGAAGAAGAAATAGTAGATAAAGAATAGTGGAATATAATAACAACTATAAAAAAATGAATCAATAACCATGAATTAACCTACTAAAATGTACAATAAAAGGACATAAAAAATTGATACATTACACAAGGATAATAAAAAATCCCCTAAGGTATATCTCTATGAAAATCATTATCTTCGGCTCAATACTATTCTCTTAATCTCCCATGTACAAGAATAAAAACACACAATATAATCTTGGGTCCTAACCTATAGTCGGGAGATAATATGTGTTGGTACCAATTGAACAAAAAAGGGTTCGAGATATAATCAATAGTCTACCACTAAAAGTGTCCAATTCATATCAAATACACTAGTATAAAATTCATCAGTGTGAATTTATAATAAAATTAAGGCAATGTAATGATGTAGATGAAAACATGATGGCTCGGGTTCCTCCAGGACACCTAGATGACCATTCCTAATTTTTCATAATCTAAAAATGTCTTTGAATAAGTGAAATATTGTATGTATATGTTCATATACATTGAAAATAATATATCCATAGATATACATGCACCGATGAGGACCCATGGCTCAACACCTAGGCATCCACATAATAATAAAATAAGTTTCACATTTTAATAAGGGACATCATTCCCAATGATCTCAAATAAATAAAAATAAGGGATACCATGCCTAGGGATTCCATGACTTAGTATTATAATATATGGGATGTCATCCTAGGGACACTATGCTCGAGAATCCAAATATTAGTGATTCCATACTCAGGGATTCCAGACCTGAGTATCATAACATAAGTGTCACCATGCCTAAGTATCATAATATATGGGATGTAATTCACAGGGACTCCATGTTTGATAATCATAATATAAGTGATTCTATACTTAGGTATAGCGGGCATGAGTATCATAACATAAGGTTCACCATGCTTAGGGTTCTATACCATTCGATTGTAATACAAGGGATTCCACGAACATAATCACAACTAAGAAAAATTAAACCAAATCAATTTAAGGTTCACCTTAGTGTCCATGAAATTCAATTTATAAAGTAAGTAAACTAACCTATGAAGTTTGTTCCACAACACCTCCAAGGATTTGGAGTCCTAGCATGACATAACATGATTTTTTTAAACTAATTAAACTATATCACATTTATAGTAGACAAAGATAGAACACCTTAAAGGTGGTTTTCTTATAAAACAGGACAAAGGATACCATCCATATCATTAACATTTTAACTATACAATATGAAATTCCATTTAAACATTTCCATTTCAATTCAATTAAAAAGGTTGACTGATTCAAAACATTACGAATAATGTAATCTATTAAGGACCGAGGGGTTTATCTAGATCATTTAATCCATGAAGGCATTTATAGAAAACTAAGGAATTTAAATTAACACACCTAATGGGTGGTTTGATTTGAATTCTCCAACCTACCACCATGTGAAGGGTGGATCAGTTTATCAAAGTCATTCCATAAATAATCAATTCAATGAATTTGTATTTTTAAGGGAAATTCATAGAAAATCAGACATCTGGAACAAAAAATAAATTTATAAATCGATGATCCATAAAGATAAAATATATAGACCACCAACCTCATTATTTGGATACTCTGATCATCTTATATAAATCTTGGATTTGTTTTGAAATGATAGAAATTAGTAGAAATGTAAAATACCCAGAAAATAGAGCCAAATATATTGTACAGATTTATCATTTCATATGGAAATATATTTTTTGAAAATATGGGAGAGGTGTTGTGTAATCACTGGTAAAATTACAATACACTTGAAAAAAATTTAATCAAACTAATAACTATGGCGGTTTAACAGGGGAAGTGGGATAAAGGGTGTTGTGTGTATGGGATTCTTCTAGTTTGAGAAATAAGTGAAAATGAGGAAAATAAATTTAAGGGTGGGGGGTATGAATAATTTTTTCCATTAAATGAGGAGAATGGTTTGGATAGCCATGCACTAAATATTATTCTCATTATATCTAATATCCATACCTCACATGGATTGGATTCACTATTTTGGATAACCATGTTCCAACTGTGTGGTGATACTTCTTAAGTGGCACTAACCATGAGACTAGGAACATGGTTTAGAAAACCATGTGACCACCTATAAAATTTACTAAATATATTATTAATGGATATGATTCAAACTATTAATGGTTTAATAATCTTTGTGAAACCCCTTTCAAGGACACACAATTTATCTTGAGGAGTCGAATAGTCTAAACCAACTGTGTACCCTGTATGTTTCTCACAAAAAGTAATTATTAAGAGAAAACACTCCTAAAACTCATCCAAACATGTAAGAAACATCATGATAATTAAACCTCATCCAAAATAAAACTTTGAAGTGTTCCAAATCTTATAATAATGTTTCAAGACTCAATTTATTATTATTCTCATCCACTAAATGAAAAGTTCAAATTCCATTGAAATTTAAATCTATCCAAAACATGATAAGTTATAATCTCACCACATTGAAACTTCTAATTCATGAGATTTCTTGGGGGAAACACTAAAATTAAAACTTTAAATACTCAGGCAATGAGGTTTTGTTCAAATAGTTGAGTTGCGTTCCCAAATTCCCTATGCACCTCCAAGAATCACTTAAAGCGCATAGTGCTTAAGACATTAAACCATAATACAAAACTCAAAAAAACAATTGAAACATTAGGAAGAAAATTATCTAATACCATCAACACCATGAAATAATCATGTCATCATCTCCTTCCATCAACCTGACTTTGGAATTCCCCTACCATGGTTTCTAGAATTTATCATGGCCAACTCTGAGTCATAGTGATCTCATCAACCAAATGACCTATTAAAACGTAGACATAACAATCTAATGGTTCTTTGGGCATGATTCCCAACATGTGAAAATTATACACACATGATAACACTGCTCTTGGTTCCTTATTATACTGAAACAATCAAATTCTTAATTGACCACACTTAAACTGGTTGTGTTGGCTATTCCTTGAAATCCCTAGTTGACTCATTAAGATTCCCATATCTCATCTTGATGGAATTATTGATGTGAATTCTAACCAAAACTATCTAGATAATTGAGAATATTCATGTTTAACCACCTATGTTTGACTATTTTCATGATGAATTACTTTTACAACTGACGTGTTAGTAAAACCAAATCCTAAATCCTTTTCCTATGGAATTCCATGATTGTTTTGAGATCAATCATCTAAGCCTATACTTTAATTTTAGTGACGTATCATGGTTGAAATATCTCCTAATAAAAACAATTCATCATTATATAAACCCAATATTGAAATTATCTTGATCCAACCTCCATAAAGTTTCATAAGCTATCACAAGATTAACACCTACATATGGATTTAACCCAATCCATAATCGAATCATACCTAAAATTACCAAGAAATAAATCCGCACATAATACCATTCATCAAATGACATATGGGTTCCAAAACTACTATCAAATATCATATCTCATTATTCTATAGCCATTATCTCATGAGGGGCTTCAACTAGTGACTGAAATCTTTCTCACCACCTTAGGAATATAATTTTTGACACTTTTAATGAAAATGATCCACTAACTTCCACAGTCCCTGCCCCTTCCATCTAGAAAATATTCCTGGCAGAGATGAGGCATCTCTCATCTCTATGAACTAGAGTAAATGTAAATTATAAACTACTTTGGATTCCAAAGAACATTTCCCACAGTGGTTTCATAAATTGAATCATAACAAGGGTCACCACCCTCAAAAGTCCACAATAAAACTATGCTAAAAATGGCTTATATTAAGCTGATCCTTAAGAATAACTCTTTGAGAGTCTCTTCATCAAATCATAAGGGAAATTTATATATATGTATATATCTTAATTTAAGTTGATGCTCTCTCAGTGTACTTAGTATTATGTCAATGTAATTGGGATGATCACCTATAGACTAGGTGTACACTGAGATTTCTATCAGTAGACATACATCGCTCCTCCTAAGCCTATCTTCCCTCAAAACAAGATAAAAGAACATTAATTAACTAAAAATCACATATCACAACAATTCCTGTCAATGTTTAATCATAGATCAACTGCATCACATCACCTAGTTAATTTTATGAAACATTCCTTCCCATAGGGAACATGATTTAACTTACCCAAAACATCGAGTCACGCTGCCCGCAAACATTACATCCTTGAATCCATAAGTTCTTGGATCACACCCATCAAATCACTAACATTTATTTTTAAATAATTACCACAGACAATTTCCATGAACTACTTATCACCCAAAAAGGATGTACTTCCTGAAACACCTGGCACAAGACCTGCCTCACGAACCCAGAAGTCATGAATCAATTGGAAAACTCTGACCGTGCTATATGGAACATGAGTATTGGAATACATAGGGAGTTCCATTGGAACTAATCTTAATAATTTGGCATCCCACATGTTCCATGATTTAACCAATGGTCTCCTTCCTCAAGGAATCATTTCTGAAACTAAGATTTCAACCATGCCACTATTGGTCAACTGGGTCAGGCACCCAAATAGTATGTTCCATCAAAGCTAGTTTCGACAATCAAGAACTAAGGTTGATTCTAAAAATAAAAGGAATAACCCTTCTTGACTTAGAATACTCAATAGAATACCATGCATCATTCTAGAAAGCGTAAAACAAAACATATCAAAAAAGGAAAACATAGTCCTAGAATAACCTCTTCCATTAGTTATCCTTAATAGAACAATGTCATTAACTTTCTAGGGTTTGTTTCAAAGTGAGGGAATCTATATCCATCAACTTATCTCTATGGTCTCTAGAACGATAACCACATCCTATTTATGGAAATTAGTTTCACGATGTCTAATAAACCTTTCAACTCTCTCTCTCTCTCTGGAAGAGGTAAAATTGAAGTAGATAGAGAATCATTGTCACACAAGGTTCAAAACCAATCAATAAGGTCTAAAAATCATTTTCTAAGTATCAGAATAATTGTCCCTAATCATCTATAAACATCAAAATAATTTAGTTCTCATTGAATGGTTATAATGATAACATAGAATAAGAAGAGATGACACTCAACATGTATCCATATTCTGTAATACTTCCTCAAGGTTCATCTTAACATAAAATCACCCATATAGCTGAGTGCACTGCTTCTTTACCTAGATTACTACTCTAGAAAACTTTGACCTGAATGGAACATCATGTCAAAAAACTGAAAAAATAATTTATCAATGATTTAAGGTCAGAGGGTGCTACTATAAATAGGATATCCCCTTACATACTTAAGACATCAACCGTAAAATAAGATAACACCCAAAAAGATAACCAGGCCTTACTATATAACCTCTAGTTCCAACTAATAATATAAAGTAGTCATCAATGATCCACAATAATTTCATTGTACCATTCAGGTAAATTCTCAGGGAAATATTTTAGATGGACCCCTACAAGTGTATACTAACAACATGATTCTATAAAATAATAAAATTAATGGTATTTAAATTATGAACATTCATTTAAAATTTTAAAATTAGTTTATTTACCATGGATATTAAGTACCATTTTTATATAAAATTGTTCTTAATACTTTATCTGGACGTCACCATGGATCATGGTTGTGAAATTGTCTTGTAATTCTTATTTATCCATTTAATCATCTATTTTTCTCACAAATGGGGTTGGTTAAAGAAAATGTGCATTCCAAGATATAGAGGAAAATTCAATTTAGATTGGAATTGAAATTTTAATTAACCAAAACCTCCTAATAATAGGGGTCAATAGTAGAGAAATAGGATTATATCAAGAAAGAGGGGATCAGTTAAAAAAGATGTCACTATAAATTTATATGTAACACTATATAATTGGCTTTAGACACTTAAAATGGCTATCCAAATAATATAAGAATTCCCCCATGGGGTTAAATATTAAGGAATATAAAGAATAAGACGACCTTTGAGGGTCTTATCTTGTCAATATGGGATTAATTATATGGGCATCCATTCCCAATTTATGGATTCAATTCTCTATAAATTACAATTGGCATCCAATTTAAATAAAAATCATTTATAGTTATTTCATTAATGTTTTAACATGACCCTAATGTATTTATATCATACAAAAAATGCCCCAACTGACTTACATGGGTCCAGTTGAACATTTACATGTTTAGTCATATAGGTCATCATGACCAAATGATAGAGGTACAAGCCTGTATAAATGAAACCATTTTCTATAATAAATTCAGTTTAGCATTTACATATAATCATCATTACATAGTTATATGTATAACAATTCCCATTTTATTAAGGTACATTCCTTTATATGTTACTATTGGTATTCATGTAACTACAACCAGATTTTTATGTTTGGTCTCAAATATTTTGAGTTCATGTATAATGGTTTGATTATATAGGTTACCCTTCGTATATTATAATGGCATGTACACTTTATATATTGTTAGTGGAACCCATTCAATCAAATACCTAATTTTTTTATTTCATTAAATCAATGGTCCATGGCCCAAACAGGTCATAATTGTTTAACTAAGATGCCACCATCAAGCTATACAAGAAAACACCATTTAGGTTGATGCATAAACATTAAGAAAGAAGTTTTTTATAAAAATATAATATTAAATTCTATAATATAATAAATAAATTACAATCATGTAGCCAGAAAATATGGAATCATATTATACATTTAAGTATGTTGAGTAATCAGAAAATCATGGTATACATATATTCATGTTGATTAATTACATAAACATGGTATATAGATAACATGGAGCATAATAAGATAGCTAAGAAATATAGTCTACATGGCTTGGAATTTTCATGGAATGTGGATATATATGTTCCTAAAATGATTCATGTAGTGATACTTTTTTTAGGTACCAGGACAAGGGAAAAATCTATAAAATCAATAACCAAGAGAAGTATAAAATCATTGAAGGTGAAATATCAATCAACATTAATATCTAACAACATGAACAACAATCCACCATTGGTAACTTGATTTTTAACTCATGAGTGGGTTGGACAAATTTCAACACAAGCTATTTACCAAGTGATAAAACTTTTATAGTCTCCTATATACCATCCCAAAAAAGTAATACTAAAGGAATAGAAACACCTATGATATCATTTGTAAAATCTCGACCTAGGAGCCACTAAAATGGTGCCCTGAGCTAGTTAGTCAAATGGCCTCAAGTGCACCTCCCCGTATTCCAGAGGTTGTTAACTATAAACAAGGGTATAAATGTGGTAAAATGGGGATACTATACCCTATGGATCAGAAATAAATACAATGGAAGCCATAATAATTAAAGATCAGCAGAATATAATAACAACTGAAAAATAATAATAAATGAATAAATGAAAATAAATGAACCTTAAAAAATGTTCAATCTATTAAAATACAACATGTGATACAATACAAAAAAAACTAAGGGATATATCCATGATAATTATGAGCTTTGGCTTAGTCATGTTATCTCGATCTCCCATGTACAAGCATAACAACACACAACATAATCCATGGTCCTAACCTACAGTTAAGAGATAATATATTGGGGTACCAATCAGAAGCCTGAATAGGGTGTAAGATATAATAAATAGGCCAAAAAAAATTATGTATAATTAATATATAGTATAAAAGAATAAAATACCATAACATCAAATTGCAATGAAAGTAAGGAAGTGTATTAATGTAGATGAAAACTTGTCGTATAAGGTTCCTCCAAGAAACCTGGCCAATCATACCTATTTCATACTGAGCTGAAAATGTATTTAAATAAGTTTCATAATATATATATATATATACATAGACACTAATATCTTCATAGATATAAATACACAATAAATGAATCATTGATTAACAACTAGGTTTTCTAATAATAATAAAAAGAGTTTCACATTTTAATAACAGATGTCATGTCCAATAGCCCAAGATGAATAAAAATAATGGACACCATTCCCATGGATTCTAAGCCAATGTAATATAATATAAGAGGTTTCATACCTATGGAATTAAAGATAAAGAATCCAAATATATGGGATTTCATTCCTAGGGACTCTATTATTTAGTATCATAATATATTGGATTACATTCCCAAGGATTCCATGCCTGAGTATCAAAACATAAGGGTCTCCATGCTTAGGGTTCCATACATATCAATCATGATATCGGGGATACCATTCCCATAATCACAGATAAGAATAATTGAACCAAGGAAATTTAAGGATCATGTTTGTATCAAATCTATTCCATTTATAAAAGAATGAAACTCACCTATGAATGTGGTTACATCACCCCACCTTAAAATAGGAGTACTAGAATGATATAACATGATTTATTTTAAATTAATTAAACTTCATCACATTTCTAGTTGGTATAGACAGTGCACCTCATAAGTTGTTTTGTTATAAAATGGGGCAAGGGATACAATCCATATAATTAACAATTTAACTATGCAATAAGACATTAAGATTTGACCATTTCTTATTCAATTAAATTAATAAGTTTGATTGATTCCCAATGTCAATCATATAGTACACTATCAATGACCAATGAGTTTATTTAGAATATTTAATCTATGAATAAATTTATAACAAACCCATGAATTTAAAGGAACACAACCAAGGGGTGGTTTTATTAGGGGTTTCAAGCCTCTATCCTAATGATGGGTGTCTAAGGGAATGAAGGCCTTCCCATAAGCATTTGTTTCAAGACATATGAAATTTTAGTTCAATGCAAGACTGTTCTAGAGTGCATCACAACTATAAATTTAATAAATCGGTGAAAATTAAAGAGAAAATAAATAGACCACCAACCAAATTATTAGGATAGCCCACTTATCCATCATCGGGCTTTCATTTGAGTCAGAATGAGAGAAATATATATAAACATCAAACAATATGAAAATAGGTAAAAAGATCTTTTAGAGAATTAACATTTGATATGGTGAGATATTTGATGAAAAGAAGGGATATGAGTTGTATATGCACTAATATTCTTCCAAATCGTCAAACTATTCTTTAATCAGACCAGGAATAAAGGTTATTCACCACGAGAATTAGGGAGAAGTATGGTAATTGCGTGGGAGGATTCCAGGGTGAGAGATAAGGAAAATTGGGGGAAAATCATTTAAGGGTGGAGGGGAAAATTAGTCATTTTCCCCATTTAAGGAGGCATATGATTTTTCCACTTGGTTTTGGAAAACCATGCTCCAACAATGTGTATAATTATGTCCAAGAGTAATACCCCACATAGTTTGGTCTAACTATCCACTAACCATTCAGTTTCATTGTTTATGTGGAACTAACAGTGTAGCTAGGCACATAGTTTGAAAAACCATGTAAATTCCATGATCCTACCTATGAAATTTACTATATATATTTCACATGACCGCACACCCTACCTTGTAGTGTTTAAAAGATCATGTGACACCCCATATAGGGCCACATAATTTCTCCTAAGGGGTCACAAATATAAAACAAATCATGAACCTTTCCTATGTATACTAAAAATAGATTCTTAGGAGTGTGGCTCTCCTAAGACTCACCCATGATTTTGGACATATCCCAAGACTTAAAACTCATCAAAAAAATAACACCTTCAAGTGTTCTAACTCTCAAAATTTAATTTCGAGGCTCAATTTAGTATTTTTACCTTCCATAAAATGAAAATTTCAAATCCCTATGAAATTTCAACTAATCCAAATCACAAGATGTCAAAATCAATTTCCATACACCAAAAGGTTTGGGGTTTAAGATCAGATAATTTGAAAATCAAAGGCAATTATGATTCTACTAGAATTACCATCTCTCCCATGGATCTTGGGTTCCATCATCCCATCTCTCCCTTAGAGATAATTCAGCAAAGGGTTATCATGGACCTTTTCCCTCGATATGAGGAGGAGTGATTCAACCCAAATCAGGTGATAGCTTATGAAAAAATAGAGGATGCAACACCATAATGTCCCCACAATTTTTAGGGAGAAAACATGGGCCAATCCCCCCATTACAACAACAATCTATTTTGGGATCCTCTCCCCAAAATTCTTAGACAACAATCCCCCTACACTGAGGTGCTAGGGGATGCCTTGGTTTTTATTATTTTAGAAAACACCCTATAGTCCCCTAAGAGGAATCATGCCACTCAAAATCACTAAAAACATAGGATATCCTTGTAGGTAAATGTGTAGGTAAATCCCATCCCTTTTCTACAAAACCTAGTCCAAAGTGCATGACACCCATGTCGGGGGAAGTCTACAAATCCTAGAAAATAATATACCATTCAAACAGATCTGATGTCCTCTACCACCATAGATGTATCCCATACCATCTCAATACTTCATTGGGGGAATATCATTTTTAGGTTGGGACTAATACCCCATCAACCCACTGATTGGTTTGGGTCGACTATCAAAGCCATGGTTAATCCTGGTAACCATCATGATGCCCCCCCATGAAGAAAATATATACTACAGAGGTCCTACCAGAAATAATTTTAAATAACTCATAATTTTTCAATATACCAAAGAATTACAATAAAAAAAATGTTCTTCTCATGGCATAATAATATTTCGCCACCATGGTGGCCCTACATGAGGTGGAAACTATAAAATGTGTGGAGGAAATCCCCACATAACTCTGAGAATAATTCTTAGGGAGATCCCAAGACATCACTAGAAGTAAGTACATGGGAATCAACATTGTGTAACCCTTGTAAGCATAGTGTTGATAGTGGTCGTAGATAAAACTCCTCCTAGATGGGGGTCGAAACTTCGATTCTGTGTTGGCTGGGGGCACGTGCGACAGTTCGATGTGGATTCCGAGTGCGTTTGCAAAGGCAACAACAAGATCTGGCTCTGATTTGCAGCTAGGCATCGTGACTGTCATTGTGGTTTTGTTATCTTTTTTATTTTCTACCCTTGTAATTTTTCTGTGGGTGTGGTTGAGCCGTGTTTGGAGTATGGTGATTCTGGGTTCATGATTTTCGGTTCGTTCTGATCAGACGTTGTTGCAGCGGCGACATGGATGAGATGCATTGGGTTTTCTTAGTGAACTTTAATTTTGATTTTCTATTTCAGTGATGAGTTTTCTATCTTTTTCATCAACCATTTGTGTGCGATGGTTTGATTTGGGTGGAGGACCATGATTTGGTGATGTAATTCGTGGTTATGGTGACCGATTATGGATTTAGTATGGGGTCTTGGATCATGTGTGTTTGTGTTGTTTGGGGTCATCATAAGAGTGAATTTAGGTGGCTGTGAAGACAGTTTGAGTTGATATTTGTTGTTTGATCTGGTTATTTTGGATTTTGGATTTTGGATTTTGGAGTTTGGATTGTGAGTGATTGGTTTGATGTCTGTTAGGTCCTCACTACCCCAAAAAGTGACTTATTTGAAAATAAAAAAAAGGTGTTTCAGTCAACAATGATAGGGACAGGAGCCTGTTAGTTGAGAACAACTATCCTTATTACTGAGGTCCAAATGCTACCAAAATCTATAAAAAAGTAATTAAATATAGAGAATTTATTGGAATCCTTTTAAAGACATACCATAAATCTATTTTTGCCACCACCAATATCCATCCTCTTTGCCACCACATTAGAAATAAGGGAGATGTTCGGATCTGGTTTGAAACTCTATATAGAAGGATATCACCCAATCGAACCATAGACATTTGGTGACCATACCAACCAGAAAGTGGCCATGGATACTCCATTTCACAAGGATATGGTAATGAAGCTAGCTCCAAATCTAGATGTAATTCACACTTTCAAGAGAATATAGGATAATGTGATGCATCCTCTAGAATAAAACTAGGAAAAAATTATATCTACATCACCTCCCCCTCCTGCTTTCAAATTATCATAGATAAGAATATATGGGGGGAGACCAAGAGAAGGAATACCGTCCATAAAAAGAATATATGGAATTATTTTTTAGTAAATCTTATCCATTGACCAGTTATCAGTCATGTTTTAGTAACTAAAAATCCCATAATTTACCATTCTAGAGTTTATTTCTAAGGATCATGAAGAATGATTCCAAAAAAAAGTTTTGGATAAATTTATCCAACTCTGAAAACATTATATAGAATTTTTATTAATCCATAAAAACCATTAGTCTCTCCATCAGTAGTGCCAAAATGATGACATTGTCGTGATCCAGATGGATCAACAACCTTATTCATATGGGCACCACAAAATATTTCAATAGAACTATATTTGGATCCTCACTATGCTTCTCAAGATCATGGAAATGGAATCTCATCCTGTACATATCGAGGGATGTGGGCAGTATGATACCCTCCAATTCTAACCTCTCTCACATAGATAGTAATTCCTTCATGCTAATCCATCCATTAATTGTGAAATCCAACCACCACCATTTGTGAAATTAATCATAGTCAATCCCCTATATGAATAGGAACTTCAGTCCATTAGCAGGCATAATGTGAAAGAGTATACACCCTGAGGTGAACTATAACATCAAGTTTATATCTCAGTAGGTTCCCACACACATCAGTAGAGATAGATGTTGGGTCTCAAGAGTCCAACTAAGGTTATTCTACTTTTTTATCAACACCTTGAAAATGTAAACAGTTTTTATAATCCTATTAGTCCATCCAAGACTATACCAAATACTAAAAAGGATTCCATAATTGAAAACTTACTCTATTAGCTTGAGAAATATAATTGGCTCGCTACTAAACATTTCGGAAAACAATACCTATAGTGGGAAGAGGTCAGGGAGACTCCTACCATTACCCTTAGGAAGTCTCAAATTCAATCCTCCTTTCTTGACCATCCAAGTCTAAGGAACCCAGTCCCAACCATACGATTAGGATAGTGTTTTGTAGCTTTACCCAACAGAGGAAATCTATGATCTTCCCCATGGTTATTTTCCCAATCAACCATCATTAATTTCACATTTGGACCATGTACATTCAATTATGTGAGATAAAAGATCATTTAGAGGGACAAATCATACTAACCCTCCATGTTATGAGGTTATAAATGATTTCACAACTCATATTCAATCAATATATACACTATTTTTCTCAATAAAACCTAAAATTAAGTTGTATCGAGCATGGGTAGATCATACTCCTCAACCCTCAAACTTCATTAACCACAAATTTTACACATTCAATGGTAAATGTGACCAAGAATAGAATCTTTATTAATTTTCCTCTTAGTATGTCTTAATGCTAGGAAACCTTTTGTAGTAGAAGGGTTCTAAAATCGGATGTTTTTTTCTAGACCCTAGAAAACCCTACATTTTTCTAGTATATTCAGTTGGCCTCAGGGTCCTTTTCCAACTAGAAAGATATCATTAGGCATTTACTCTAACAGTTCAACTCCACCTTGTGTACAATAGGTGTCAATGACCTTTTTAATATGAAATTGTAGGATAATGAGTGAGTTGATGACTTCATCACATGATGGAAGGGACTGACATACTCCATCAATTTGTATATTTCTCAAAAATAGATATTTGGGATGTGTGTGGAAAATGTTAGAGATGATATTATTCATACTCGAATCTCCCTAAAGTATCTTGGATGATTTCAGTATTTCACTAATAGATCTATGTAATAGAAAGAATTCATTTTGTGGATCAAATAATGATCATTAACATTACCACCTTCAACTACAAGAAATAACCATGTGAGAGAAGATACAACTACCACTATACAAACTTATCCAATATGCCTTTACGTTCCCCCATTGAATAATATTTCCCAAACACAAACAAACTTTGAGAATGTGGACCAAGAACCACATCAGATCTAGGTTCCCAGGGTTCCCTTTTAAAAATGATAGAGTAAGGTCTACTCCTTCAAGTATGTGAAACTCCCAAGTTGAATTCAATTTGAAATTAAGAAGAATATTTTGAAATTAATAGAGACCAGAAGGTTGTAAGAGGATGTGAATACAAACTGTACTAACTACTATCCCTACCACAATACCCTTTTAAACAACATAAAGTAGTTCTTTTATTTGAAGGACTAAATCAGAGACTAGGTAGACCATGGTATGGTTGAGTTGGTTGATTCCTTGGTATAATTGACATGCACCTTCACCAATCCTGATAGTGATGATGAAGACACAAGGGAATAGATATAATATTTTTGTCAATGTTTACGTAAGGATGATGATTGGTTAGATCACAAGTCAGTAAAAAATGACCAAGGAATTATCTACACTCATCTGAACCAACCCTCACCTCTTATAATCAAAACATCATCTTCAGTTCATCCATGAACATTAAATCTATCCAAGTACTAGGAGAAATGATTTTTCAGTGCTAAAAAAATCAAGATCCACTACTATTTCTAAAACTAGTATACACTCTTGGTGATTTAGTACCCCCTAAATTAAGAGAAGACCCATGAATCTATCATATTTATAACATCTCGACCCAAATCACAAGGTTAGATCCATATTGTTTTGAAATGGTATCAAAGAATTTGGTTACTAACTAACATGTTCTTCAATTTATTTTCATTGGGATAGTTTAGATAGGATAGAGAAAGGTTGGGACTCTGGAATGGGAACTATGTCAGTGTATGGACAACACTACATAGTGTACATATGAGTTTCCGTAAATGGGAAATTATGTTTTGTTTTTAGAATTGATTAAATTCACTTTAAGAGATTCAAAAAATGTTGATATATGATTTATTGGATTCTTATTATGTTTATGAATCAATAATAGGAATGTATGTTCACATCCCATATATATATATATGAATGTTTGTGTGTGTTCTTTTGCTACATAGTAGTTCATTAATTAAATTCCTTGATTTATTCTCTATATTCATGATAGTTTCACCTAGTGTGATATATTTGTTCCATTCTATAGTGATATATATTTGTAGGCATTGATTAGTCAAATAGAGCTTGATATTGTGTTAGTATATATATAATGAGTGTGACTAATGAACAAGGATGAAAAAAGGGTTAGTTCTAGGAGGGGTATACCATTGGTTAAGGGTATAATTCTATGAAAACATTCATTGGTCTTATAGAATGGTTAAGAGAAAAGTTGTTTGATCTCATTGATTGATTTGGGTTTATCCTAACGACAATGTCTATTTTCTTAGGTATATTCCTTCATGACACAGAAGATGTCTCCTTGACGTAGTCTTATAGAACTACTTGGGAAGCAGGATAAAAATACTTTTGTAAGGAAGGATTTTTCACCATTAATAGTGGACATGTAAGAGAATGATGTTTAGATTTCTCCCTCACCTTCTATGTGGTATTTGTATTAGGTCCACTACTACCAGAAGACATTCTAATAGTTCTTGTCCAAGGCATTGGAGTACATAAATATGTTCAAATATGAACTTACTTCCACTATAGAATTCTTAATCCTTTTAAGGAACTAGAAGTACCCAATATTTTTAGTAATGGGTTGAAATTATTGTGTATATTTTACCTAGTAGAAACTATTAAGGATCAGTGGGTTATGTTAAAAGGATCTCTAGTGGGTGCATATCCATTTAGATACCCTATATCATATGACACCAACTGAGCTGAAAGAGCTCAGGGTTATACTTGATAACATGGAGAGGAAGGGGTTAATAAAGGTTAACACATCACCATGGGGTTCATCTGTGTTGTTTTATAAGAAGGTAGAAAATAGACATCAAATATGTATTGTTTAGGAGAATATAAACCAGGTGATGGTCAGGAATTGATTTCCATTTCCCCCAATTATGATATTCTCAATCAGCTGTAGGGAGCTCAATGTTTCTCCAAGATTGATCTTCGATCTACATATCACCAGTTGTGAGTCAGAGAGGAGGATATTCTGAAGATAGAATTTTAGAGAATGTATGAATAGTATGATTACTTGGTAATATCATTTGGGTTGAAGCACACACTGATAGTGTTCATATCCCTCTTAAACAATACCTTCCATCCATACATTGACTCATATTTCATGGTGTTCACTAAAAGAAATCCTTATATAATCATGGAAAATAGATAAATAGGCTAGGAACCATGATATAGTACTGATGACACTTTGATCACACAAGCTATGTTTCAAGCTATCTAAGTATGAATACTATATTTTAGAGGTGAATTTCCTAGGATATGTGGTGTATGAGATCGGTATATCTGTATACCCTGAGAAAGATGAGGCAGTCATATCCTGGACACATCTCCATATGTTTGAGATTATGATATTTCTTGGTTTAGTAGGATATTATAGATAGTTTATCAAGGAATTCTCTTAATTATCTACATCCTTGATAGCATTGAAAAAAGTGATTAAAATTCTAATGGTCAGGCCAATAAAAAAAGGATTTCCTTGAACTAAAGAGAAGATTTAAAATAGCTCCAGTACTATCACTCCCTAAGAATGGGATTTGTCATAAAGTGTATTGTGTTTCACTAGGCATTGGATTGGGAGTGGGGATGATTCAAAGAGAGTAGGTAGTATCCCATGGGTCTCCTCAACTACAACCCCCTATATTGAACTACCCTACACGTGACAAGGATCTGGAAACCATGGTTCATGTTCTAAAGTGTTTGTGACACTATCTCATTGGTGACTGGTTTTTTCTTAATATAAAACCCATGATCTTTTTTATATCTTCACTCAACAGGACCTAAACTTGAGATAGAAGAATTGGATTTACGCAAACATTTTATGTTACATTTTTGGAATGGCTTGAGAAAATCCCTTGGTACTTACCTAGGATTGATAATGACATATTATCCTCAAAATGATTAATAATATAAGAAAACAATACAAATATGGGAAGATATTCCATGAGCTTGCTTGCTATACATCAATGGATAGTGGAATGATCATGTAGCTTTGAATTATTTCAAATTAAATAATAGTTAATAGGATTTGATTCTTATGGAGCCTTATGAGGATCTTTATGGTAGATCATTTAGATCATTTCATGTTGGAATGGGATAGGTGAGGAAGTAGTTGTAGGAAACGTTTGGTGCAGGAGGCCTCCAAGTGAGTGCTTCTAATTATGAAGAGGTTTATCACCACTCAATGTGGGTAGAGATTATATGCCTACCATAGGAGGAGACCCGATGAGTTTGATATGGGAGATTATGTTTTCTTGAGAGTTTCTCCTTGGGTAGGTAATATACATCTAAGGAAGCATGGTAAGGTATTAACATGTTTTTTTGGACCCTTTGAGATCACCAAGTGGATAGAGACAATTTCATGTTTTCTATACCACCCTTATCGCTACTCTGATACGCATGAAATGTAACATGTTTCATTACTTTAGAGTTACAAAGCTAAACCTACACATATTTTTTATTATGAGTATGTTGGGATAGAGACCAATGCATCTTATGAGGAGTATCTGAGGTAGATAATCGATTGAATAAAGAAGGTGTTTCAAGTAAATATGGTACCAATAGTTCATATTTGGGGGTAGCATGGACGAATCTATAGGGAAACATGAGAACACAAGTCAAATGTATAATTTTATTTGCTTGATTTTTTGGAGAAAGACTACTATAGATACTTCTCAAGGAAAAGAAGTTAATATAGGGTAGAATTATAATATCTTGATTTTTTAAACACAATAAATACCATATTGTAGGTAATTTATAAGTATTTTTTTTAGAAAATAGAAATTTTCAATGAAATGCACTTAATAAATGTTTTGAAAATTTTTCATAAGGATAAATCCATATTAACACCTTGGAATATTATATTGAATATTTTTCAAGATAGGTGATGAGTAAGTGAGAGATTCTGTATCCCATAGAGCCTTGACACCAACAAAATAAAAATATTAAATATATTAATTATGTGCACATGATTTATCCAAAATAATTGAATATATCATAAATAGTGCTTTGTATGAAAAATATATACCACCATTAGGTTCGAGAAATTGAGTTTACCAAAGACAGGGTATAACATTTATATACGTCAGATGTTTGGTCATGTTCTCACGAATATATTTTATTTAATTTTCTATTATATTATTTTTTCAAAATTTTTAACATCTCCCAAAAGGTGTATTGTATGAGAAATCCAAGACCACACTATGCTCCAGAGCATGGGATTGACCCTATGTGGGGTATAAAATTTATGCTCTTTGTGTGTTTAGTAACATCACACGTGATAATACTTATTTTTTATTTAATTATACTGTTATTGTGATTTTTGATAAATAAATTATTAATACCTCTCAAACAGTGTATTGTATGAGAAATCTAAGACTACCATTACATCTAGAATGTGTGGTTTACCCTAGGTAGGGTATAACTTTTATATGCATTGATCATTTGGTATGGTCTCTAGTTAAATTATGTTATTTAATATTTATATTAAATAATTAATTAAGTTAATTAAATATTTGGCAGATATTTATTGGTCATCATCCTCCAAACATACATGATCATCATTTTTGGACACTAAAGCTTCTTAAAAATCATGTTTTCCTATAGTTTCAATTGTAATAATGATTTTGACTCCTTATTTAGGGGACATTAATGACTCAACATTCAATTATTGATTGAATAATGATTTTAAATTTTTTATTAAATTCATCAGAGTAATGAACATGAGTTTTATTTTTTAGTCATCAATCATTTCCATTCTCTAGTAATGTTGACCTTATTGAGGTTGATTGACCTAGGAGGTTCTTTTATGTACAATCGATGAAGCAACCATGATCACATCAATGTTTTGTTTCTAGATCAGGCTGGCAGAGACTCCCTTCCTCATGTTAAAGGTAAATTTATCTCCAACTTTTATCTTGTCTTATTTATTTTATCTCTTCCATAACACTTAAATTATAAAAAATGATGAAAATATATAAAAAATATAACATATATTATTAATGATAATTCTAATATTATTAATGGACTGTTTAATATAAATTGTACAACAATAATTTCTCGAAATCATTAAATGAAAATGACATAATTAATCAAAAATAATTATTAATAATTATTTAATGATTATTGCCCCAAATTATCAAAGGATAATTTATAAATAATATTAAATGATAATTGCATGGAATAATCAAAGAAACTTTTATGGAATTATCAAGTGATAGACACATTGTTTTATTAAATGATAATGGAAACGATTTATTGAAGGATAATTTATCAAAATTATCAAAGGATAAAACACTGAAATATCATGGGTAATCTACTAAAATTATCAAATGCCAATTTCTAAATTATCAATGGATAATATCTTTCTTTTATCGATGGATAATTTAAATATGTTCTAGATGATAATTAATTTGAAGTATCAAAGAATAATTATTGAAAATTATAAAACAGTAGTTATGATCTTATCAATGGATAAGTTATGTGAAATTGTCAATAGACAATTATAAAAGGATTATTTATAATAAATAATCATCAGATAATTATAAAATTATAACCTATGAGAAATTAGGAAAAGATGATTATAAAAGGATAATTTATAATAATTTATCAAAATATAATTATAAAAAAAATATTTTATGGGAAATTATCGAAATATTTTTTAAAAATAATAATTTATAATAAATTATCAAAAGGTGATATTAAAAGAATAATTTATAATAAATTATCAAAATATAATTATAAATGGATAATTTATAATAAATTATCAAAAGATAATTATAAAATCATAATATATACCAAATTATCAAGAGATAATTATAAAAATATAATTTATAATTGAATTTAAAAGGATAATTATAAAAGGATAATTTATAAGAAATTATCAAAAGAAAATTATTCTTGAGTTGAATATTGTGAGCACATGCGTTGAAGTAAATTATAATTTGAAAATTATTAGAGGGAAAGAAAATATAATCAAATGTGATATTTTAATGACAATTCATAAATTATCCAAGAGGTAAAAAGTGTCATCGCATGTGATATTTTATTTCTTGTTGAAATAAAATTTCTGGTTTTTGGTTCTATGAATCCTTAACAAAACTCGATCATTGAAGTGTTGATGATTAAGATAATAAGGTCAAGAGGAGGTTTATCGAACAACATATCGTCATTTATACTTATCGTTAATGATAATAAATATAAGTTAGGAATTTCTTTAAATTCTTGGGCTCTCGTTATACATGTTTCCATGCTATGATTATCATATTGGCATATATGATATCTATGATTTACTTGTTATTTCTGGTGGGGTTTTTTTTTCCGGTGACACCATATGACATTAATCCATAATAATTATTGAGATAACTAGATTCTGTGTTGACGTTTCATTCACATGTTTTATTTATGATGATTCTATACTTTCTCATTATGTGTGACTTAATATGTGTACCTTGATATATGATTTTGATTTGAAATCACAATTTTCTTGAGATGTGTCTGGTATATGTTGTGTGGATGTTACTAGTGAATTGTACCAATGAGATAGGTAGACCCATCATGGACTAGTATACCTAGAGGGGGGGGGGGCATGTTCAGATACTATATGTTACTTGATGAAAAGGTAGAGATAGATATAGGGGAATGATGTCATAATGTGGCCTGACCTCGGGGCATGATGATCAAGAGTGATCAGACCTGTATGTGATGATCATAGGTAATGATGATCATGAGTGATCAAACTGGCATGGAAACAATGGGGAATGATGGTATTGGTGACCTGACCTATAGATAATGCTGGGGCATGATGTCCTAGTGATTCCTGACCTGGAGGCCTGGGGCCTGTATGGCTATCTAGCAGCTTATGCTGGATTTATCGTGATATATTTATATTTAGTTGGGGAATGGAAGCCTAGTGTAATTTGAATTAGAGGCCTAGGTATTGTGTGTCTATCGACCATCTTGATGATGGAATTGATATTGAGATGTTTCCATGATAGTTTAGTTTTTTACCAACATTTATAAAAAGTAGGTATGGTCAGGGGTTTGTGGTAGGTTGGTTAGGGAATAATCACTCAGTTTTGGATTGAATGTTAATACATGTTACACATTGAACATTTTTAAGGAACACAATATTATAATTGAGAAAATCTTGTTATGTAAACACTGGTTGTGTTTTACAGAGCCTTGTACTCACACCCCACTCGAGCATTTCAATGCTCTTATTGATTGCATGAGGGATCTAGAAAAGGGGAAGGGTCCTATGGTGGATAACTAAGTAGAGGAACATAGAGTTGGTAGAAGACTCGAATGAACTCCTTAGGATCCACTGTTTATTTATTTTTTACTTCATCTACTTTATTTCCTCTAGACATGTTTTCTATATATGGGAGTTGCATTAATTTATTTGACATGTATGAAATTTATTCAGTTTTTCCACATTTTTAATCTAGTCATTTATTATATTCTTTATTTTTTATTATTGATCCTACGACATGAAACAAAGGGTATAGTCTCCCCAGCAATAGGCTCATACCATCACAACTAGTCAACAACCTCTTGAGTATAGATAGGCGCACATGAGGTCACACGTAATTCCATCATAGAACCAATGATTCAGGTCATGATGTAACAATATCCCTAGAAAACCAAAAAATGAAGAGTATGATTTTACTTTAGTTAATGTCATTAGGCTAGTAGATAATTGTGTAGAACCCAATGGTGTAGTATGTCACCTAGCTCCCTTAGGTTTCTATGGTCGATTCTATCAAGGGAAGGGTCAGTTCCATTATTATATGTATATTTTTAAATGGTTTACCTATAAAGTATGGTTTATGATATTGAGGAAAAACAGTAGGCCCTACTTAGAACTTAGTGAGCATAGTCCTTATAGGATGCACCATTATGAATACCCACATGACCAATTAGGTTGGTTGATCATACGGCTAAACAAAAGTAAAATAAAGAATAACCATAGCCATTAAATTCCCAACAACAATTTACCATCACCTAAACTTATACATATAACCAATAATGGAATTCTACAAGCACCAGTCATGCCCCAGTGCCTCAACTAACTATTCCCACCATTCTTCTTGTCAATGAGAACCCTTTAGGGAGAAAAAATATTCTCCAAGCTCAAAAATATGATTCTATAAAAAAATATATCTAGTATTAAAACATGAATATAAATCTTGGATGTACCCAAAATATCAATTGATCCACCCAAAGCTCTAATTAAGGCCTTGAAGAGTCCTCCATAGTTAGAAATTGAGGAAACTACCATCGAAGCCTACCACATAGAGGAAATTGAACTGGAAGAGTGCAAGGCTATCATATCCTTCTCTAAGGAGGAAAGGGGTCTCATCATTCATGGTTTCAAAAACCAATCTATGTCTTAGAATAATTTTATGGAGTGGAAATCATTTGGTTACTAGTAGAAAATAGCTCCATGATCAATCATATGTAGATTCAGATTCTCCATAGGATAGGACTCATTGAGGCTGATTTGACCCCATCCAAACTAACCATACAATGATATGGTAAGAGTTAATTAAATACACATGGAAATATTTAGCTATAGAACTAGTTTGGTGACTTGGTAATTATCCTAGAGTTCATGGTCATATCACATAACACTACATAGAATTCCCTACTGGGAATTCATAGACATTATTTGCATGGGTTGATTCCCTCATTACATAATTAGTGACTCAAATAATTCATAAATTCTTGTGTAGTGGTACTCCATGGAAATGTGGATGCATCAGACTAATTTTAATCACACTATCTAGATGATGGGTACTATAAAAATAGGGGAAACAGTCCTAGGTTAGTGAGGTGTATCATGAAAATACTCCCAATGACTTGACAACCACATCTATATTAGGAATAAATATGTTATTCAAATGAGTTTTATATAGATTTTTATGAATACAAAAACCCTCATTTGTTACACTAATTAATTTTTTTTAAATGTATTTTATGTTTTTATTGAATAATTATTTTATTTTTCCATGATTTCTTGAAGTCATTTATTTTATCTATATTTTAATGAGATTTTTTAAAGTATTATATACATTTTAAAGAAGTATAGAATCACTATTCAAAATGTGATGTGACAGCCTAGTATTGGTATCCAACACTATTCTTGGAACCACACATTTTTTCTAAATATTATGTTTAGAAACATAACATTATGTTTGGAACACCATGTTTGAGCTTGAAAATATGTTTGGGAACCTTACTTTTCTTATGGAACCTCATGTTTGAGTATGTCATAATCAGTATGTACCTCAAGTTAAGAAACACAAGAAAGAATAATACTATAAATTTTGGAACACTACATTTTGAATCCACCATATGCTATCAACTATACTTTTGATGTAATCCTCATGTAGAGCAACATCATATTGAACCGGTCATCTATGTGTTTTTAATTTATAATTATTTATGAGATTTATTCAATGTTTCACTGCAGTAACTATATTGATAAGTTGATTCAAAGTCCATTTTAGAATATCATCATTAAAAAATGAATTCATTCCATTTTCTAAGGGAAGTTATGATTTTGAGTGGATTATTAAAGTTAAATATCAAAAATAACTGAGTATTTTAAAGATCATGATTTATTGGGAACATTTTTTGATTTGTTTTACCAGAATTAAATCATGATTATTATTTAATTCTATAACCGATATATCTATTGTAGAGTTAAAATTTTAAAAATTTATTTTTTTCTTAGAAGCATGATGATCTGAATCTCTTACTCAAAATTTATATAGGTTTTTTCCATTTACAGAAGATATTTTTATTTTGACTACAACTGCTAATTCTTATATATGATAATTTTGTTTTATTTTATTTCTACCTTATGAAGACTACACTTTGGATACATTCATATTTTATCTACTGATGATTATATTTCAAACTACTATGAATATTTAATTATATTTTTATGCTATATTATCTAGAAATTTTTACTACAATAAGTTAATAGAATATTTATAAGGATAGTTATTTGAAGTTATTCATCTAATCCTCTAAATATATCTTAATCTATTATCTATATCATTTTAATCTGAATTCTTTCAAAGATAAATTTTCCCACTAAATAAAATATATTTTATTTATGAACACTTGTATGTTGAGTGTTTTACGTGCTTCTATTAGTCGCATTTTAAAAATTTGTAACATCTACTATAACAAGTTCTTGTTGCTTTAACTCAATTGTCAAGATCCCATGGAAAATCATATGCTAGTAGAAATCATGCATCTCACAGAGAGAGTTTTAGTGGAGTGGACATGGGGATCATTGTGCCTCAAACCACTATAAAAACTCATTGTAGACTCTTATCTTAATTACCAATTCATATTTTGTTAATGAAAATGGATCAAAATTTATTTCTATATTAGAAAGGGGGATTTTTATTAAAATATTAAAATGTTTTTAATTGGACAAAATTCACCCCTCTCTTGTGTCTTCAGTATCATTCCTTCTAAATAATTGATATTATTGGATTTATCAATTAATGATTTATTTTATCTCTAGAAAGATTGAGTTGAAGGTCTAGAAAAATAATGATGTCAATTAAAAACCTCAAAGAAGGTATATCTATAATCAGGACTCTAAATTTACATGGTTAAAATTATTGATACTAAAAAGATAAAATTGTTATATATTTGAATAATCTTGGTTTGAAATTTTATTTGAAGGATTTCAAGCCATTTTAAATTCCCAAGGATGAATTTAATGAATGGTATAACACCTAATAAAGTTAATATGATCTAAATTAAAGAAATATGAATGATATTATTTGTAAAATTAGGCTATATGGGTTTAATCATGTATCTAAATCTGATAATATATATGAAATGTGATAGAAAATCATTGTTTTTATACTGAAAATTTATGGAAATTGAGATGTGGTGGAGCGGCGTCTGAGAGGCATCGCGCGATCCTCACGGTGGCTAGGGTTTCTTCCTTGGCCTTTCTCCCTCCATCCTCCGGTGGGGTTCAGTCTCGATAGTAGCCCTCTGGAGCTTCTTGGAGAAGGCATAGCATGGTGTCGTTGTGAATCATGTGGTTGCAATGTGGCTCAACATTGACTCTGGGTCCTCAATGAAGACGAGGCTTGTTGTTGCTCTGAAATCTAGCTCGGATTACCAGGGATCATCTTCTCGTTCTCGAGGTTTGGTCAGCATGGCTCCAACGTTTCGGCTCGGTTCAGTGTGGATGGATTCTCAGCCTCGGCAACTTCGCGGACCAGCGCTGCTCTGCTTCTTGGCTGGAATCGGCGCGCCTTGGCGACATCTATGGTGTGATTCTAATGTGTTAGGTGACAGATCTGGCTTATCTCAGAGGGGGGAGGTCCTTGTTTCCTTCCATGATTGTTTTATAGGTTTATTTTTTGGTGATATTCTTGATTTTATTAATTGTGTTGATGTTGGTTTCTTATCAGATGGCGTTGAGATTTGTTTTCTTATGATGGATGGTGATGGGTTTGTTCTTGCAGTGAATCTGCTGTGCGAATCATTGATTCTGATTGATTCTTCTTGGGTGGTATGTTTTGATGTGAGGCCTGAGGTAAAAGTGTCTATGATTCAATTTATACTTTAGGGGTTGTTCCAGATGAGGTTTAGAGTTGATTTTTCCTTTGATCATGGCTATATGGAATCAGACGTTTGAGAGGGTATGGATTTTTCCATCGGTATCAGGCCCGTGCACTGCATGGGACAACATGCTGAGTAGCAATGAGAAGGTTGAAGCTGGACTGATTGTTTTATGTTTGGGAGGGGCTTCCCTTGTTTTTTTGATTTGTTTTTATGGATTTTGACCCTTTGGGCCACAGTTTAATGTCTTCTATCCTTGAAGTCATGTTAGGTCCCCCTTCATCCTTAAAAGGGGTTTATGATATAATAAATAACAATAATTTTCAATCTGGAAATTGAGATGAAATACTAATAAATTAAATTTAGATAATTTTAAAAAATATGAAGGTGAAAGTATCACCTAGAGGAATGTAATATTGAAAGGATTCAATGATTTTTCTATACATGGGAAATCGATTCTTAAACCAGGTCATGATTTTAATGTTCTTAGAGTTTTACCAACTAGATGAAATGGTATTTCAGCTATAATTAAACAGTCAAAAAAATTTAGAAAATTAAATATGAAGTAATTTATTGGTACACTTATGATGTTTTAAGGTTACATTCAATACAAGGCAGAATATCATATAATAATAAATATGGAGAACCCATTTCATAGACATTCTACTCCCAAAGGTGAAAAAAAGTCAAAATTTGATTCTATATTCATATATTATTCAAGTTGTTAAAATTCATGTGGGGAACTTTCTCAACTAACTAAAAGATTAAAAAAGATTAATAAAAATAAGAATGGTTTTAATAAAACACTTAATAACTATTGGAATCTTGTTTGCGGTTTAAAATAAATCATATGTTTTGAATTCAAGAAGTTGGGGCATATCAAACATGATTGTCCATAGATGGAGGAAAGAAGAAAAATAGAACAAATAAAAAGATTATTCAAATGAAATCTAAGTATGAGAAAACTTTAATGATTCTATAAATGATATCAAGAGTGTATATAAAGATTCAATCTATTTTCAATATCTTAATATAAAAAATAACATTAAAATTAGAAATTAAATATGTGCTTTATAACTAAAAAATATGAGTTTCAATCTTATTTTTTTTCATATTTATAATTCAATGTCTAAAATAATTATTAATAATAAATTAGTTTATTATTATATTATTGAAGAAAAATATAAATATTTAAAGAAAAAGAATAAATATCTTAGTAATATTCATAATTCCATCCAAAGTTAGAAATACACTCTGCTAAAACAACACTTAGAATTAAATGAAATTATACAAATATATTTAAAGTTGTACTAAACATGAAAGTAAAATTAAATTAACTTACTAAAGAAGAATATTTAAAAATTTATGATAGTGTGTTTACTATAGGAATAAATTTCATGGAAATAAGTTTTTTGAAAATAATAAATTGGAATTGATAGTAATGAAAAAAATCATAAGGTGTGTGTAAATTTATTTTTTCCTTGTTCAAAAAATCATTGCATGTGTAATGTAACAGGTATTTTTTATGGGATTAATTGTCCCTATGATAATAATTATCTCTTGAGGAATCCTGAAATTAGTAGTGTAAATAAATATTATATTTTTTGGAGATGTTTCAAGAGTTAATTATGTAGTTTTTGATAAAAGTAGATAGATCCAGTTTCCCAAATTATTTCTTGATGACATTGTAAGACCCAATGGCAATTGGGTACCCAAAAAAATATTATTTTATATTTATGTATGTAAAAATACGTAGTAAATAAATATATGGTATATGGATAATGTATTTTCAAAGATTTGGATTGGAAAATTTTATAACTTTTATACATTATATAATGTTATTAGAGGTGTGATTACCTTTGGTGAAAATTATAAATGGAAGATCATTGGAGTTGGGTCAATTAGAGGTCCAAAATCTATCATAATCAACAAGGTTCTCTGTGTTAAATGGATTATGTATAATATGATAATAATATCTCAACACTATTATGTTTTTTGAACTATTGATTTCTCTAATGATCCTTGTTCTATTTTTATGAATAAACTGATTATGTTTAGAGCACCTTGAGAAGAAAATGTTTATATTATTGACCTCAGTTCCTTGTGTGAAAAAATGTGAACTATTTAAATGATAAATTATGTCAATAATAGATATGTAATAACAACCTTAGTCATTGTAATATCTTATCTCTATCTAAATTATCTAAAAATAATTTCGTTTTTGATCTATCTTATCTTATGTTTGATAATAAATTACTTTGGGATGTAAACCAAATAGAAAATAAACATACGTAATATATCAAATAAATAAATAAAGTTTCTACATATAATCCTTTAGAATTTTTCAACATGGATTTATTTGGAAATTCTAGAGTATCAATCTTGGATGGAATATTATTTTAATAAATTTTAGTTGATTATTTTACAGATTGAATTAGGTTTACTATTTGAAGTTTAAAAGTGAATATTTTTCTATCTTTATGAATTATTTTCTTTGGATTGAAATGAAAAATATATTAAAATAATCTCATTGATAAGTGATTATGGAGGAGATTTTGATAATCAAGAATCAAATTATTTTCCTCAATTATAGGTATTAAACATACTTTTTCTACTTCAAAAACATCTCAACAAATTTAGATTATTGATAGAAGAAATAGATTGATTAATTAAATGAATATAAATATGTTAAATTTGTGTAGATTAACTTCCTAGTTTTTTGGATGAATTCATTAGTATAACTTTTCATATTACAAACAGAGTTTTGATAATACATCTTCATAAAAATATACATAATGAGAAATAGAATAATCAAAAATAGAAAGATGAATAGTTTGTTTTTGGATTCAAGGTTTATATCATTAATTCTAAGGGAAATATTTTTAATATTTATCAAAAGGATAATTAAATAATATTTCTTGGATATTCTATGAATTTTATAACTTTTAAATTTCTTAATAAAAATTCAAGGACAATTAAATAATCTGTTCATGTTATGTATAATGAAATTGATGCATTTGATAATAATAAAAATAAAAAAATATGAAATCCTTGATTATTTAAACAAATTTATGATTGATTCTTCTAAATAATTATTTTAATGTAAATTAAAAAATGATCATGATAAATTAAATTCAGAAGAAAATGAAATGGAGGAATCTGAAATTGTCTCACCTAGACATCCCGGTGATTTGAAATACCATTCTTTAGGTACTATTTTAGGAGTTCTAGATGAAGGATCTAAAACTTTGAGGTATTTTTTAAATCTAGTTGAGTTATCATCCCTTATATCAGAATCATAACTTTATGTCTTTAGAAGAATCCTTAGATGACGAGAGTTGGATGCTAGCTATGCAAGAAGTGCTAAATCAGTTTTAGAGAAACAATTTTGGGAATTTGTTGATAGGCCCTTAGACCATCCTATAATATGAATTAAATGGTTTTTAGGAATATAAAGATGATCGAGGTATAATTTATAGCAAAAAATATAGACTAGTTTATATAGGTTATAATCATGCAGAATGTATAGATTATGGGGAAACCGTTTCCCTTATTATTGGTCATAAATCCATTAGATTTATTTCAACCTATGCATCTCATAGGAATTTTAAATCATTCCATAGGGATATTAAATATTATTTTTTAATTTATTATTTAATGGATGATGTTTATGTTAAATAACCCATAGGTTTTTTAAATTATCATCTTCCAAATTATATTTGTAAACATACTAAATATGATTATGTTATTAAATAAGAACCAACGGATTGGTATAATATGTTGACCTCTTTTATTTTAGATTTTTTTTATTGGACTGGATGATGTTAATATTTTTAATAAAATCACTTATTCATATATTTTATTATTTCAAATTTATTTAGGTGATGGTATTTTTTGTTCTACAAATCAAAATCTATGTAATGATTTTTCTATACTTATGTAAAAAGAGTTTTAAATGAGTAAGATGGGAGAATAAAATTTCATTCTTGGATTTCAAATTATTCAAATGTATTTTAGAAATTTTTTATATAAAATAAATACATTATTTTTTTACGTAATAATTTTGGACTAAAAAATAGTAAGACATATACAACTCAATTACATACAAATATAATACTTGATTTGCAAGAAGTTGTAAATCCTGTTGAAAAAAAATTATAAAGGTATTATTGGCGGTTCATTATATATTACTACTAGTAGACCATATATATATTTTTCTTCTTATATGAAATCTTTAAATCAAATCCAAAAGTGTCACATTTAATTATTGTTGAACGGATTTTGATATATTTAAGTGGAACTATTTATCTATCTTTTATTTATCAAAAAACTTTGGTTTTTTGTCTAATTTTATATTTATATGATGATTTTGGAGGCTATAGATTATGTAGAAAGATAACCTTAGGAACATGTCATTTTTTGGGAAATCCATGGTTTTATGGTCTAGTAAAAAGAAACATTTAGTTGAATTATCAACTATTGAAGAAGAATACATATCTATTGGTAGTTGTTGTGTACAAGTGTTATGGATAAACACATAGTTCTATATGTTGGACTTAATTTTTATCATGTACCAATTTTATGTGATAATTCTAGTGCTATAACTTATTTAAAAAACCCTATAAGTCATTCTAGAACTAAGAATATTGATATTTAACTTCACTTTCTAAAAATCATGTATATAAAGGGGATATATATTTAGAATTTGTTAATAAAATAGTAGTTTACTGATAATTTTACTATTCCTCTTCACATGAATAGTTTTGATTTTATTAAGAGGGATGTATGTTTATTTAATTGTAAGTAAATATTTTAAAACTTTTTAAATATCTACCTAGTCTGATAAAATTTTTTAATCTCTTAAAGTATTTGTTTAATATTTATTTATTATATTGTTTATTCGATATATAATTAATTTTATAAAAATTTAAGTTTGTGTATTATATTTTCTAAAGTTGTATTTTCATTTCATAAAAACTAGATGATTACTCTAAATTACTATATTGAAAAAAAATTCGACTAACACTACCAAATTTAATCCTTCTCTCTCTCATACCTTCAGACTCTAATCTTTTCTAACTCCCGAACTCTTGAAATTTCAATTCCTAGAAATTCTAAAACCTAAATATTATACTACTTAAAATAGAAAAACTATTAGGAACGATGTTGTTGGAACTGTTTGTGAGAAGAAGTAAAAAGTTTCTAGTATGGATCATTGGGTGATGCAAGGGAATGTGGTCAAAATTATATGGTTGTTTAAGATGATTATATTACCTAAGCAGGTGTTAATATTTGAAGGGTTTTAATTGATGTTTAATAGAGTAAATTTAGAAAATGTTTTTTTAAATATATGTAAATAAATTTGAAAAGAATGCCCTGTTCAGAATTTGTGATAGTGAGGACATCCTTTTTTTAAAAATAGTGGTGCTAAAACCTCAATTTATTATTAAATCAAAGACCTATTTTTATTCTGGGTAGTGGGAGAGCCATTATATAGCTTGAATACCCAAGGACAATTGTCCTGAATACATGGATTGAAAGCTTATTTTTTCCCAAAGGACCCTTAGTGAATAGTACTGCTACAATACCCACACTACTATAGTGCATGCTATAGTACCGCCGCCACTACAGTTCTGCTATAGTGCCTCCGCCGCTAACGTTCCATCACCACTACAGATCTGCCACTACTACATTACTGCTACTGTACCACTGCTACAACACTGCTATAATACTCCAAAAATTCGTCCCTACACGAATTTGATCCCAGGTCTTTTGGATTCCATGTAAAAGCCTGTACCACTTGGTTACAGGCTCTTTGGAAGTAAGGACATCATTTATTTAAAGGTGAATGATAATAATATTTCAGTTTATATAATGGATATGGATTAGTTTGTTAGGTTTACTCATGAAGGGGGTTTTCATTTAACCATAATATATATTAGATATGAAGTGAAAAAGTATAAGGAAACCATGAACTTTATTTTTGTAAATTATAAAGTTAAGAAGATGTTGGTAATGTATTTAGAAGTTGATATTAAGTTGATGGTCAAGTTCATACAGAAAAAAAAATTTCCAAGAATTTTTCAGTCTATGAAGATTCTTTTTTCAGACATGTGTATCATTTTCCTCTTGATGAGTGACATCATGTTTGATATAAGTTCTTACATGTTAAGATGCATGAACCGTTTATTCAAAAATGATGCCAAAATAACTTTGTATCCTTAGGTTAGAATTCTATCCCTTATTCTTTACTTGAGAGGCATGATTAGTGACATGAGGAATAATTATGATGTCATCTAAACAGTGTTCTATCTACTAAAACACTAATAAAATCTTGTTTCTATTATTGTATAACTATTTGAATTTTTGTTCTTATTGGTGTATAAGTGAAAATCCATTAGTTGTTCATGGGGAGGGGGATCATTGAATTTTTAAGTAATCTGGATCTATAAGTCTTGGTGTAGAGGATATTAGAGAATATTGAGTGGAATGAGTTGTTGTTAGGCCAGAAGTGGCTGTAGGTTTAGAAGATTCTTCTGTTTGTAGTGAAAATTTTCTTTTAGGAACTTTAAGGAGGCATTTTATAAATGAAAACATTAAAAACAAGAAATTTTACCCATGACCATATTTTAAAACCATGGACATTGGAAAAAACCATTGAAATAACAAATTTCAACAATTTCATTAAATCAGGGCTACAAAATCCATTATAATTGGATTTAGAAATTACCACAGTTTTAACCATGGATGTAGGTAATGTTTATAAATGATATAAAATGTAAAAATTGGTATCTATAGTCACAGTTTTAACCATTTAATCAGGATCTATTTTCTATGTTTAAATTTAAGCTATTTATATCAATTCACATGGTTTAAACTATGGCTACACATTTCTTACTTCAATAGTTAAAACAAGAAAAATTGGTTCTAAATAACATGGTTATAATTGTGGTAATTTTATGAACCAATTATTATTTAAATCATAGAAATAAGGTAAAACATTTCTAGTCTCCACACAAATCCTACAATACACCAAATACACTAATAACCATCTCATTTCCCCAAAAATCAATACACATATACAAAAATAGTAATTCAAAACATATAAAAATATAATTTTGTAAACAATAAAAAGAAAATTATAGATACATAATTAAAAAAATCAATAATATCACTCAATAGTGACATATGAATCCTCATCATCATCATCACTAATATCAACAATATTCACATGTGTACCACCAACACAATCATCACCACCAGTATCATCGTCATCAATCAAAATATCCTCTCTATAATCATAATCCTCTCCACTAGAATCTTTAGAAATAGATACCAATCATTTACATCTATATAAATTGGGCCTATACTCGATAAACATCCATGAATTGTCACTACACTCTCTAGAAGAAGTGAATATCATAAATCCAATACCACTTTGAAAAAAAATATTTTGATTTTATTTATTCTTATATAGAATCTATATTCAAACAATTTTTCAATTTATTTATCATTGATTGAATTTAACTATTATTGAGTAACCATTACTGTACTGTTTCTAGAAGATTCAAATCCTGAAGAATAATATTTAGATGACATGATTTTCTTTCCAGGTTTACAATGAACGTTTTCACAATACTCATCACCTATGACCTGGTGTAAATGATAATTTTGTCTAAATTTTTATGGTTATATATCCTATAGTTCATGGATATAATCTTTAAAAATGTTGTTACCATTTTAGTTAACAATAAAGAAAATTAAGAATATAAAACAAGAATGTAACTTATAAAATAAAAAACTAAAAAGTTAATTAAGTTCATCCAATAATTTTCGATAATGTAGTACAAGATCATGTTAAACTATGTTAAAGGGGTTTCAAAATCATTACACACATAATAAAATTTTAAATTAAAATTATATTACATTGCATTAAATTTAAACACAAAATCCAATAATTTAGCTTTCATAGAATGTGACCAAAAAATTAATTTTCCAAAACATAATTTTGGAATTCAAATCAATGAACTCATGAAAAAAAATAAAACAAAATAAAATTTTATAATTGTGTGTGACACCATGTATAATGCATTACCTATAAAATTAATGTAACACCTTGAGATTTTTTGAATTATTATTTTTGAATAAATTTAATCTTTTAGATATTTTATATTTCATGCAACACTGAAAATAGTTTATTTTATATTAAAGCACTATGTTTGGCATGAGTTATACACAACGACATATTAATATTGAACTAAATGCTACATAAATCATAGATTTTTCTACATGGAACATCGAGGTTAGCTTGCGTTACACACAACAATGACTTTCCTTGATGGCTTGCGTAACATAGAAGAATTAGTTTTAACAAAATATAATATATTAATAAAATAATATTATAATATATAACCTTTTTGTTAAATTAATATTTATGAATATTATTAAATAAATTATGAAAATAAATTTTTTACAAAAATATAAGTTGAATTCCCAGGTTACCAATTAATTAGAAATAAAAATATAAGAACCAATTTAATAGAAAAGATATATTTTTATTTTTTGGCTCCCAAAGGTGTTTTTGAATAAATAAATTCAATTAATTATAACTAGTGATTGATATTAATGTAATATATATGTTATATATTTAATATATTATTTCTTATATTCATCCAATATATTTTACCAACATAAGATAAGAAGAGACACTATTTTATGCTTAAAACCCAATATTTTTATAAAGGTAGTTTTAGCACATTTTAATAGAGAACCAACATAAAATCAATTTTTTGGAGATTTAATAGATTTAATATGTAAAAATAAACTTAATCTTATAAATAGAATCATAAAAATTAGTTTAGATTAATTTTTTGGTATTTTTCTGTAAGGTTTAACTTTTTAATGAATAGTGAAAATTAAAAAATTTTAATTCCAAACTGCCTTTTTATATAATTTATTTATAAGGATAAATTATAATTTAATTTAGTTTAAAAGTTTTATTACTTCATATTTTCATAAATTAATAAAATTTATGTCATGTAAATTAATTTAAATTTGAAATTGAATATAAAAAACATAGAAAACCATTGAACCTTTTTTACTTTAAAAACCTGTATTGTCGACCCAACTACAAGATGAGATTTAAATTAATTTCTTTAAATTTTCTGATTTTAATTTTGAAAAATTTATTCAATATTTTCAAATATAATAATTTATTTTTTATAATAAGTTCACATTAGATTTTTACCAAAAATATTAGTGAATGTAATTAAAATTAATTACAGCAATTAAGAAAAATTAAAAATTATTGGGAAATAAACCATAAACCTAAGGGCCCAAGTGACCTAGAAACATGAACAATGCCAATTTAATGGACATATGTATTTTATAAACATTACATTCTTGATTTGTGTTGTTTTTTATTACTTTTTTAGGTAAAAACATGGTTATACATAACATGTTTTTAGAAATGTCAAGTGTGTCCTTTCCCCTCCCTATAAAAGGCCACCACCTGTCCATATTCTTCACACCATTCAAACCACATAGGTTCAAAAAATATTTTTCCAATAAATTTATAGAAAACCAAAAATTTATCCTTGAATCCTACATTTTTTCATAAATCATTCCATTGAAACCCTTTGGTGTAAACCAAAAGGTGTTACCCGATTAAGAGGTAACACCCTCCCTCATGATCCTTTTTTTATTTCCATTCTACGCTCCCAAAAATATTATTATTCCATGATTTTATAACAAAAATATACTACAAAATATACAAGGATGTTTTTATTATAATTTTTATATATACAATTATATAAACATATATCTAATGGATAACGAACATATTATTTATGTGTACAACGAACTATGGCCTCTCGAAACGATGATTATTTACTTTTCCTTTACCACCATATATATATATATATATATATTATTTATAATGTATTTATTATTATTTAATTTTTATTTATAACATACCCTTATTCTGTTCATCTTTTGTTAATATGACACTTTTGTTTGAGGAAGTCTAGACTACCGCCCACTCACAACGATGTGATTCGTTCACACACTACATGGAATGTATTGAGGATATTTTTAGTGAAAAAATATTATATATATGAAATAATAATGTTAATTTAAATATATTATAAACATATATACATATATATATATATCATTATCTTTTTTCATTTCAATACATTAATAAAACATAATTAGCGTCCATGCGTATGTATGCCCTACCATCTCCATGAACGGTGTATTCCATTTCAAAAATCTATATTATATAGATTATTATAAAAAATATAATGAATATTAGTGATATTTATTTGTCTTTTTACATTAATTAAATTAATATTTAAGTATAAGGAAAAATGATATAAAAAATTAAGACACATGCGAAGAACACACAAAATATTAACCGAAGTGTAACCTTAACAAAGAAATTCCAACCAAAGGGTAATATAAGTCATAAAAAACCATATATAGATTTATATATAATAATATGTTTCTATAAAATATTTATTATGAACCTATATGTATCATACAATATATTCGTGTAAGTACGTAGAGATTCAAGACACAAGGTAAGGGAAATTTAATCTCACCTTTTATATCTGTGAGATACATGTCATGTTCCCAACACTTTTATTTTGTGTGGGGTATATACTAAACAAGAATAAAATAATATATTATTATTTTTATTAAATTTATTTTTATTTACATATCCAATCTGTGATCTCTCTATCATGGGTTTTTTTTCAAAAGTTACCAAATCGGTAAGACAGTTTTGTCTCAATTTTCCTTCGTTGAGACCCATGTTTTATTACGCACAAAAATTCTGTTTCATGTTTTATATGATTATAATTGAAATGTTATATAATTAATTTCATTATTTTCATGATATTTCAATCTTAACATAATTTCATTTTCTTAAATGGGGACTATGGTTCAAAGTTACCAAGTTGTAAGAGTTTATTGAAACAGTCTCATCACATTTTGAGATTGTTTTATGATTATGGTTACTTTGATGAAATATTATGATTCATATCTGAAGAAAAATAATGTAGTTTGTTCTCTTATGGTTATTAATTACATATTCACAAATTTTTATCATTTTCCGACTCTTTTTTATATAATATAGTTAAGAAAGTGTTTTTAAGAAAGCCCGACTTTACCCTCTCTTGGGTCTGAAATTTGTGTTTCTTCAGAACCATGTTATCTAAAAGGATTCCAAAAATATTCTACTATTATACTGTGATCTTTAAAATAAATATTTACCCATGTATTAACTTATAATAAAAATTGGTTTTAAAAAAGGAATATTCATTTCATTTTCTAGACAATAATTTTTTTAAACTTTTTACGGTGTAAAAGGAATATTCATCATATACAAATTTACCCACCTTCATTACCATAATTTTGTTGAAGATTACTTTAAAAGATTACAAATTATATTTTTTAAAAAAACATTCTTCCTAACATTTTTTAAATTCGTTATTTTAAAGTGGTTTTCAGGAAAAAGGTTTTAAAATGGTTTTAAAAAGGTTTACAATCTTATTTTATATGTTTTCTAGGGAAAAGTTTTTCAAAATATTTTCAATCTTATTTTAGGTTTTCAAGGGGAAAAGGGTTTTCAAAACTTTTTAAATATTCTCTAATATGTTTTCAAGAAAAATGGTTTTCAAAATATTTTCAATCTTCTTTCATAATTTTTCATGTAAAAAGGATTCTAAAACTTTTCAAATGTTTCTATATAATTTTTTAAATTATTTGTAAAGAAATTTATTTCAAAACCTTTTCATTATTCATTAATAAGTTTATGAGAAAAGTGTTTTTCAAAATATTTTTAATATTCTTCCATAATTTTTCCTGAAAAAAGTTTTTCAAATTGTTTTCAATTTTTTCTTTATAAGTTTTTAAATTATTTTCAAAGAAATGGTTTTGAAAACGTTTTCAAGACACCATTATAAATTTTTAATAAAAAAGGTTTTCAAACCATTTTCAAGATCTCATTATATATTTTCAAAGAAAACTTTTTAAAAAATATTATCAAATATTTCTTTATAAGTATTCAAGCTTATTTTCATCAAAATGGGATTTATGTTCTAAAGAACCATTTTCAAATAATAAAGGATATTTTTCTCAAGAAATGTTTTTTAAAATATATTTAAAAATTAATTTCAATCTAGGATGGCATCCATTGATGTTACTAATTTCCTTCTAGGAAATTATTCAAAGGTTCCATTCATACACTTTTTTGTAAATGGTATATGTTTTGCTGGAATTATGTATATTAAACCCATTTAAATTCCATAGGTTTTGTTCCTATGAAACATGATTTTTTTCAAGGGTTATGCTTTGAGGAAATAATTATGTAACCTATCATCTTACATAGGTTTAGATATAATTACATTTTTGTAAAACCCATTTAATTTCATGGGATTATGATAGGATGTTTATAAAATTCATATCTCTTTATGGGTCATGATATGATGTATGTTTTGTTATATTGTGGAATATGTATGAATGATTTAATTATGATATGTGTGAGACCTATATCTACTTCCAAATCATTGGATAAATATTTAAATCTCATGAGATAATGATGTGAATCAAGTTGATGGGACTTATCCACTCTGAGAATATGGGGAAACATGATACCTTACAAATAAATAACTGAGACTAGGGATGGTGTTGTGTCCTAACCAGTAGGTGTAGTCACCATGAATATGGAAGATGGAGAAACTCAATCCACTTGGGGATGAGGGGGAACCCCAATCTGCTATGAGAAGATTGGAAAACCTGATTCCCTACAAGGAAAGGAATGTGATTGTGGATAGTGTTTCATCTCCTTTAGTTGGTTTGGTTCCCATGAATTACCTTGATAAGTTTTAGAAATGAGTCATGCCTTATAGGGAATGATATAACCTATCAATGCATGATACAATTACATGTTTTATTCTAATTTTATTCTTTAATGGATTATGATTTTTATGATTCGTGTCTTATGAAATTTTAAGCTTTAGGATGTGATTCATGTGTATGATCTTTGATATGTAGGTTATGATATTATAGTTTTTTTATCACATTCTAATACCCCTATTCTTATGTTTATGCTTACATGTCTCCCTTGTCAACCCTTACTAAGAATTTGAGCCCACCACTTTTTAGGTTTTCTTTCCCCCATGTTATGAAAAAATATAATATTTTTGATGTATCTAAGATGGTTTATATCCAAAAAAACCTAGTGTGAGACAATGTATTTCACTTATGTACCAGTATTCATTTTTTCATGTTTCCAAAGGAACTAGACTAATATGGTCTTTGGGAAATTGTTTGTATATTTTTTTAAGTATTCTGAAAAACTTATGTAATGTTAATGTATGAAAATAAAGGGTAATTATAGTTGGTATTAGAGAAAATGTTTAGATAAAATTAGGAATCTAGAATGGGAAAACCTTATAGAGAACCCTAAGGACATGTCTTGGGATAAGTATAATCACACATAAATGTATAGAAAAATTTACTATAATTTTGTTAAAGGATAGAGTAAGTGGTTTCCTAGAAATACATCTCTGTCTTAATACTACAAGTGAATGTGGATCTAGTATAGATGTAAATAGGAGTAAAAAAATCTAAAAATGTGTTCTGGGAATGACTCAGGGTAATATGGTACATGACAACGGGTCTTGCTACACACATGGTTTCACACTCCTGAGGGATAGTCTTTGTGAATTCATGAACTCTTCACAAACCATCATGAAGGATTTAATACATGTTGTCTATGAATAACCTAGGATAAAACTAATGTGTCATATATTATGTAATGTGTCATAATTTAGGCATCCTATAAGTAATTTTTCATCATTATATGGTATGAAATTATGATAAATGTTTCTGACACTATGCTTTCTAGTTTTATTCAATGGTGAGAACTAGAAGGAACAAGGTAAACATTGAATGTATCAGATGTGTAAAGTATGGGAATTATGAGAATTGATTCCCAAAGTTGATATATCATAAAGATAATCAGGAAGTTGGTATGATTATTTGTTATAATTATGATTATAAAGAGACCCCAAATTAAATGTGAAAGGTATGTGATGTTCTTCTAGTATTGTTTACATTAAACATAAGTAGAAATAATAGATTTATTTGGAAGAAAATTTAGACATGATTCATATTTTTTATTTTGGGAAGGATGTATTAAGGAATAAGTTGATAAATCCATAGTAATGGTTTAGAAATAAAGTTAGAGGAATAAATTATTTATGTTTTGGAATTCAAAGATTATGTTAAATGAATCATGAAATATATAAGTAATTTTAGTATACAACTTCAATAAGGATTGAAAAGGACATGTTGAATGGTTATGAAGACATAGAAAATTGATTTCATGGAATGGTGATAATTTTATAGAGGGAAGGTAACCCTTAATGTGATAAATATGTTGAGAATATTTTTATCATGGATAAAGTGCTGATTGATTTAGATAATGTAAACTATATAGCACTAATAACCATAGATCTGATTTCTGATTGGTTGATAAAGTGATCTATATCATCATGTATGAAGTTTAAAACTTATTTTATTTAAGGAATATATCCAGTAACCTTCGATATAAGGAATAATCCATGCTTTCTAAAAGGATTTATGGTAAATCAGGTTATTACCATGTTTTAAGGGAATATATGATGAAGGTATTAACATGTATGGAATTTAAAAACTAAGTTATACTTTACAATATTTGGGGGATGAATGTTAAACTAATTTCATGTATTTATTTCAAAATATTTTTTATTTCCCTCTTTAATAAGGGTTATAAGGTTAACCATTTATGAAAAATTTAAATTAAACTTTGGGGGAAGTATTTATGTATTGAGGTAGTGTTGAAAAACTTGGTTAAAAGTCAATGTAGTGATTAACTTTATTTCAATGATATCCATATTATTTATTTTGGAAATTATATTATTGTGGTTTTAGAAAATAAAATCATTTATTTCAGGTGATAACCATTAAATTATGGCAAGGACATGGGTCTTAAACCCATGACATAAGGATGATAAGGTTTTCCTGAATACCACTGACCAATGCGATGTCCTGGTTAATGTATATTTATTTTGATGAAAAAATATTAATGATGAAATAGTAGTGTTAATTTATTTGTTTATAGATTAAAGTATTTACCATATTGATTTTTAAGGATTGTTATATAAAAAATTTATACTTTTCATTCTCTTATGTTCCTTAAGATCTGATGAAAAATTATTTTAGTGCTTCGGTCATCATTGTTAATTTTTGGACATCAATTTCATGAAGCAATTGATGAATTAGAAATAGATAAATGTACAACAAATAATGAAGTTTTATTTATACAAATATATAATGTAATTATATTTACTTGTATTGTTGGTAAATAAATTAATTACTAAAATATAGGATAATCATAAAAAACATTGTTTTTTGAATACCTTAATTTTTGTTGAACCGATGACCTTTTAAATCATCCCATATTTATAATTTTTACACCCTACACTTTAATTTGATTATTCACTTGATTGGGATTGATAAACTCATTCACTCCCTATAAATATTTATTCATTTCCTCCATGTACAATATTTACACCCAACCTATGTTATCCAATAAGGAAACCTAGTAATATGCTACTTTGTGTAACTGTTATGGTTTTAACTTTCCTTTTTAAGTGAATTTTTAATATTCATTTTTACAATGTGGTTTTATATGAATTTAAATTTAAAATATTAAACCAGTGATTACCAAGATGAATTTTGAGGGTGAAGTTCATTGAGGGGGGGTAAATGTAACTTCTCGAGATGTTGTGAATTATTATTTTTCGAATTAATTTACTCTTTTTTATATGTTTCATTTCATCTAGTAATGAAAATAGTTTTCTATATTAAATAACTATGTTTGGCTTGAATTATATAAAAAACCATGTTAATCATGCACTACGTGAAACATAAATTTTATTTTTATCTACACGAAATACCTAGGATAGATTGTATTATACGCAACACTAACTTTCCTCAATGGATTGTGTAACACTCATGACCGAGTTTTACCAAACAATAATATATTATTAAAATAATATTATAAGATATAACCTAGCTATTAAATTAAGGGTTATTAATTGTATTAACTAAATTATTAAAATATATTGTTGAAGAAAATATAATATGATATCATAGGTTACCAATTAATTAGAAATGAAAATATAAGAACCAACTGAATATAAAGGATTTATTTTTATTTTTATGCTCCCAAAGGTGTTTTTTTATTAATAAAATATATTAATTACAATTAGTGAGTTATATTAATGTAATATATAAGTTATATATTCAATTAAATATTATTTTATATTTATAAAATATATTTTAGATACATAAGATAAGAATAAGCCCAATTTTATATTTAAAAACTTATATTTTTATAAAGGTAATGTTATCTTTTTTTAATGGAGAACCAATTTTAAATCCATTATTTGGAAATTTTATAGATTTAATATGTTCAAATTATCTGCATATTTTAATTAAAAACGTAAAAAATTATCTATGTATTTTTTTTTCAGTAAGTTATCATTTTTTAATGAATAGTAAAAAATAATAAAATTTAATTTGAAACATCCTTTTCATCTAATTTATTTGTAAGGATAATGTATACATTAAATTTATTTTAAATTTTATTTAGATAATATTTTTATCAACTAATCCAATATAGTTCATTAGAATTTTCTTTAATCTGAAATTGAATATAAATACATAGATAAATTTTGAATGTTATTACTTTAAAAACCCTCATTGTTGACCCAATTGAAGGATTAATTTTAAAATAATTTCTACCAATATTAGGATTGAATTTTGAAAAAATGGATTTCATATATGGAATTATAAAAATTAATAATTTCTAATAAAGTCAACGTAGTTTTTTACCAAAACTATTAGTGAAAGTAATTAAAATTTAGTACAGTGATTAATGTAAAATTAAGCTAAACATAGAAATAAACCTTAAAATTAAGGTCTCAAATAACCTATACACTTTTACAACACCCATTTATTTTATTACATCAAAAAACCTTCCTTTATTTAGTTTCTTTGTTTTGGTATGATTTTATAGGTAAAAATGTGGGTACACCTAACTTGTTTAAAAAAATGCCTAATGTGTCCTTTCCCTTCCTGATAAAAGGCCACAACTACCTATCTTATTAACACATCTCAAAAGTATTATTTTATGAAAATATATACCCAATATAATTCCCAACAACCCTTTATTCCTCCTTTAATACCTCATTTTATCATAAATCCTTCCAAGTAATCCCTTTTGTGCAAACCAAAAGGAGTTGCCTGATGAAGAGGTAACACCCTCCCTCAAGCACATTTCTTTTATTTCTATTCTAAACCCCGTAAACTTTTTATATTCCATGATTTTATAAAATAAGAAGTATCAAAAATATAAAATTATCCTTTTAGGATAAGGTTTCAACCTACACATACAAACACTTCCTTCAAATCGGTAACGAACATACTGTTTACGTGTATAGTGAACTGCGGCCTCACGAAATGATAATTGTTCATTTTTCCATTACCTCCACTCATGGTGGAATTTATGATCAAAAATATATTTATATATCATATATATGATATTTATAATGTATTTATTTTTCTAAAAATTTTAATTATAACATACCCTTATTCTTTCCATCTTTTGTATATATGATAATTTGGTTTGAGTAAGTGTGGACTACCACCCCCTCCAAGTGATGTGATTCGTTCACACACTATATTGAATGTATTAAGGATATTTTTAGTGAAAGAATATGATATATATTAAATAATAATTATTCCTTAATGATTATATATATATATATACATAAACATATATGTGATTTATATTCATTAATTCAATACATTAATAAAATAGAAGCAACATTCTTGTGTACGTATGACCTACCGTCTCCGTGAATGGTATATTCCATATCATACTTATATATTCTATAGATTATTATAATAAAAATATACATAATATTAATGATATTTATATCATGGTTTAAATTCTGGAAATCATGATATATGTATAAGGACAAATAATATAACAAATTAAGACAATGCGAATAACAAAGTGAATATTACCTGAAGCGCAACCTTAATATAGAAATATTAACAAGATAGTAAAATAAAGCCATAATGGAACCATATATAGAATTAGATTTAAAAATATGTATAGGTAAAATATGTTTAAATTTTTTTATTTATTTTACAGAAGGTTTTGACATGTACGAAGAGAGTCAAGACACTAGGTAGGGGAAATTTATTCTCACTTTTTATTTATGTGAGATACATCCCATGTTAACCACTATTTTCCTTTTCATGGTGTATATAATTCTAATGAATACATTATATGATTATTATTATTAAATTCATTGGTATTTACATATCCATTTTATTATCATTCTTTTTTGGGTTTATGTTTCAAAATTTACCAAATCGGTAAGATTGTTTTCTCTCAATTCATTGCCTTTGAGTCTCATGTTTTATTATGCACTTAAATTCTTTTTCTAGGTGTATATAATTCCATCTAAAATTTTATATCATTAATATCTTTATTTTCATGATATTTTAATATTCCTTTATTTTCTTTTTCTTAAATTGGTATTTTTGTTCAAAGATATAAAGTGGTAAGAGTTTATTGAAAAAATCTCATCATTTTTTAAGATTGTTTATGATTATGCTTCCTTTGATGAAATATTACGATATATATCGCAAGAACAATCACAAATTTTATTATCCTCTTTTTATTCATTATATATTCATATATTGGTATCATTTTAAACTATGTGGTACATAAAATAGTTAAGAAATTGTTTTTAAGAAAGCTTAACTATATTCCCCCTCTTCGGTCAGAAATATGTGTTCTTTCAAAACCATGTTTTCCAAAAGGTTTCCAAAAATATTATACTATTTTCCTCAAAATCTTTAAAATACATTTTTACACATTTTTTAACATTTAAAAAAATTGTTTTGAAAATTGAATCTTCTTTTTTTCCATTTGAGGCACCTTTTTAAACTTTTATGGTGTAAAAAAAATTTTCAACATGTAAATATTTACCAACTTTCATGAACATAATTCCATTGAACCCTCATTTACAATATTTGAAAGTTATTTTTTTAAGAATTTCATTCCTAATATTTAATAAATTCATTTTTTAATGTGGTTTTCATGAAAAATGTTTTCAAAAATGTTTTAAATCTTATTTTATAACTTTTCTAGGGAAAACATTTTCCAAAAAGTTTTTAATATTATTTTATGTATTCAAGGGAAATATGGGTTTCCAAAAAATCAAGCTTCTTTCATATGTTTTCATGGAAAATGGTTTTCCAAAAATTTCAAATATTATTTCATAAGTTTTCAAGTAAAATGTTTTCAAAATGTTTTCAAAGATTTATTTATAGTTGTTAAAAGTATTTTCATAGAAATGATTTTTTGAAACGATTGAAATTTTATTTCATAACTTTTCAAGGAAAATGATTTTAAAAACAATTTCTATATTATTTCATAATTTATAATGTAAAAATGTTTTCAAAATACTTTTAAATATTTATTTATAAATATTCAATGTATTTTCCAAGAAATGGTGTTCAAATTTTTTTCAAGATTATTTTATATGTTTTCAGGGAAAATAGTTTTCATAACCTTTTCAAGATCTATTTATTTGTTTTCAATGTAAAATATTTCCCAAATTTTATCAAATAATTCATTATTAGTTTTCAATTTTATTTTATAGAAATTATTTTTCAAAGGGTTTTATGTTTTAATGAACATTTTTCAATGAATAAAGGAAATTTTCCTCAATAAATGTTTTTATAAGATATTTCAAAATTATTTTCCTTCTAAGATGACATCCATTGATGTTAATAATTTCCTTTTGAGAAATGATTCAATGGTTCCATTCATATTATTTTTCAGAATGGTTTATGTTTTTATGGAATGATGTTTATGAAACCTGAAGTGCATTGTGTTGCATTTGTTGTCATTGAGGCATGATGTTGTCATAAGATGAATGGATGTCAAGGAATGTAAAGATGTGAATGAAAAAGGATGTGATGGTGTTGGTGAGGAAAGGAGAATGGACATGGTACTAAGATGCATGTCACTTAGGAGATTCACTAAGTGACATAGGATGTTGTGGTTGAAACATTCTTATACAATATCAGACGATTGTAGAAATGATCTTAATGTTTCAATACTTGTATCAAGATGATACTAAGTTACACCACTTGAAGAATTGATGATGATGGAGCATCATTACATCAGACGATTGTTGAGCTGGTCTTTAAGTCCAAAGAACTTGTATCAAGAGGATACAATGTCACAACAATGTTTGAAGACCATGAATTGTCTTCACAATGCATGAGGAGATGAAGTGATCCATCCACAATCACTAAGTGGATGAAGTGGTGCTAATGAAGTCCATGTACTATTTCTTAGTGCATGATGAATTGAAGATGATCCAACTTGATCTCTAATTAGATCAATGAAGAACATTGAAGAAGTTATTTGATTAAGGAGCTCGGTTGATGAAGAAGAACCTTCAGGACGTCCATTATTAAATATTGAATACATGATTAAGAAGAGGAGGAATCCATTTGAAGAAGAAATGATGAATAAGTGAAGGGAGTGGCATTTGGCATTTGAACCTTGTTACTTTGTTTTTAAACAAAGTACTTGTTCTATACTTAAGAAAAAAGAAATCCAACAAGGAGGCCAGCCGAGGGTCATCACCCAAGGCTCTTGTGGGACTCAAGGTCACCACGCCCATGGGGAACCCTCATGGCCAAGGCAGCAACCTTGAGGCAGGGGCACACCCGCAGGACGCATCGTAGACACCAGGGGCATGCCCGGAGGAGCGCATGGTGGGCGCATGGTGCGCCCGAGTGACAGGGGTGGGCACAAGAGCACGCCCGCTAAGAGAACTCAGTGTGGGGCGGCACCGAGAAGGGAGAAGTGCAACTGAGCGTTGGAAGGGAGGCGGTGTTTGATAAACCGCGTGGAAACCGGGAGCCGTTTCGATGTGGGATGCGGAAAAATCTCCAGGAGCGGATCTGGGCCGCACGATTGATCGCGCGCCCGATCTCGGCCGCACATCTCATCGCGCCGCTCCCGTTCAGATCCAGGCCGTTAAAGATTATTTGATCGCCTGATCCGACGACTCCGAGGCGTCTCCTTCCTCGAGCTCAGTCGTAGCTAGCCCGCGACGCCGCCTGAACCAGAGCCACTCCGACCACCGTATTTTGAGTTCCCGACCACCTCTGAAGGAGCTAGGCGTCCATTCGGTTCGTCTGGCCCTACTGAATATATCTATGAATAAAAATGGGCATGCATGCAATGTATGGGAGAATTCGAGGTTGGCCGAAGCAACCGGAGGTGTGAGGCCACGTGATTTATGTTTTGTATGGATTAGCCTAAACCGAAGTCGTCCATGCGTTCTAAGTCGCATGCACGTGAAGAAAATAAAAAGCAAGCCCGTGGTAGACAGAGAATGAAAACAAAGATTTCAAGAAAATCATGAAATCCTGGTTATTTCGGGGATTCAAATGTTTATCCACGCGGATTGAACTGCACCTCCTCTGCCTATATAAGGAGAGCCCGAGGCACAGAATTTGTTGCTGATCCTTTGATGAAACTTTTAGGAGTCCCGTGAGTGATCTCTGCCTCGCGAAGAATTTGAGAACCCGGAGCCACCCCTTGGCTCTGTAAGGTTCCGTTTGCGCACTCCTTGCGCGAAAGAAGAAAGGAAGAAGTCCCCTGCGCGCCTCCCTTGCGCGACAGGAAGGAGCTCTCTCTGCCCGCATACTTGTGCGACAGGAGTAGCTTGCACGCCCCGCGGTGTTGCACCTTGCACAACCGAGTGCTTGCGCGGCAGTAGCACCTGCGTGCCCGCGGACAGTGCACCTTGCGCGGCAGTATTGAGGAAGATAGGCCGCACACCTTGCGCGCCTTCATATTGGCAGGAGGTTCGGGTGATGTGAATTACACACCTTGTGTGTGTGTTCTTAAGGATAATACACCCTATCCAAGTGAGTGCACACCTACGGGTTGTGTGCAAGAAGGTGTGGAAGGCCACCACATTTGTGTGTGTGCAAAACAAGAGGAAGGCCGAGGCCTTAGTGCCTTGTGTACTAAGTGAAAACAAGTGAAGGCCGTAGCCTTGGGTGTGTGCAAAACAAGAAGGCCACCACAACTTTTGTGTGAAAATTAAAGAGGAGGCTGTAGCCCTTGTGTGTACAAAATGGACAACCAAGTGTGTGCATAAGTGAAGTGAACACTTTGAAGAAGATTAAAAGAACAAGGAAGTGTGTGTGCTTAGTAAGTGAAGTAGGCCAAGCCCAAGTGTGTGCAAAACGAAGAACAAGTTGTGTGTGCTAAACAAGTGAAGGCCGAACCTTAGTGTGTGTGCAATGTGAAGTGTACACACTAAGAAGAAGAAGAAGAAGGATACTCACACTAAATAAGAACACACATTAAGTGTGTAAACAAAAATAACAAAGAGTGTGATAGAATTTGAGAAGGTGTGTGTGTGCCAAAAGGAGAATACACCCTTTGAGGGTTTATCACGCCAAGAAGAAGAAGGGGAGTGTATGCATGCATGCATGCACGTGCACACGTGAACAAAGATAAATTAGTGGTGTGCATCTGAGTTGTCCAAGACCAGAAGATCTTGAAGAATATTGAGAGGCCAAGCAGTCAGTGCATGAGGAAGCAGAGATGCCATGCACTCAGTGCATGAAGTTGTGATGGATTGAGACTGAAGCCAAGCTGAAGTGAAAGATATTATTTTGTTGAGTTTTCAGTAGTTGAGCAAGACCAACTAACCTTATCATAAGTTGTTGAAGTTTCTTGAAGAGAGAATCCAGGTCATCCTGAGAAGAAGGAGATAAAGCCTGAGCAAGACGAGGAGTCCTGTTCATCACAAGTGAACAGAGGAAGAGAGCAAGGCCATCAGTCTTTATCCCAGACTGCTGAAGAAACTTGAAGAAGCTTAAAGTGAAGAAGAGCTACTCGTGTGACTCGAGGAGACAGGAGAATACCCCTGTGAGACTCAGGGCGGAAGAAGTCTTCAGTGGGATTCTGGAGCAGGCCAGTGGGACTCTGGTAACACTGTGGGACGCAGTATAAAGACCCTCCTGTGGGACTCAGGAGAGATACAGTGGGACTCTGTATCGACCATTGTAATACTAACAGATTATAATGGGAGAAACCATGTTGGGGCGTATAAACAATATGGCAAGGACGTAGGCCTTTGGTGCCGAACCTTGTAAATCCTTTTGTCCAGTGCCTTTAAATTTACTGCATCATTCGTTGATAGGTGAGAGAAACAAGAAGAGTGGATCGAGGCTTTAACCAGCCATAGAGGTTTAATTGATAAAGAATCAATTAGTAAAAAGTTTTAAGGGATCACTGATTCACCCCCTCCCCCTCTCAGTGATTCACACTGATCTGGGAACTTCAATTGGTATCAGAGGGTGGTTACCTCTAAAAGATCCAAGGGAGTCTTTATGAAGTGCAGATTTGAGGAAATGAGAAACCAGCCTCAAATGGAGATATCTTCCAAGACTCAGAAAAATAGAAAGAAGAAACAGGCCAAGAAGATGAAGAAAGCCTGTCCTAGCTGTGATGAAGTTGTAACAATGAAAGATCTTCAAAGTGAAATCGAATATCTTCAGAAGATAGTCCCCAAGGAAGTGGAAATGTGTATAGCTATAGGCATCCTTGATCTTCAAGAAGAAAAATCACAGTTAGAAGAAGAAGCCAATGCAATGGAAGATCAATTGGTAAAAAGGGTTGGCATAACCAACACTCTCAGAAAGCTGGTGAAGGCTAAAGATGAAACAGTATAGATTTGCAATGAAAGATATGAAGACACTACTGAAGAATTGCAGAGAAGCCTTTCTGAGAAAGAATTCTTTAAAACTGTGGTCAAAGATGTTTTCCATGCACTGGAAAAGAGCCACAAAGTTTCAATGAATGTCAGAGATGCTCAACTTGAAGACAAAGTAAACAGGGTGAAGGAGCTGGACAATTCATTGCTAGAAATAAAAAAGGTGCATGAAGACCAGATAAAGCAGCTGGAAGAGAAATGGGAAGGAAGGCTAAGAACTATTGAGGATGAGAAGAACTCCCTCAATATGAAATGCTTAGAACTGGAGGTGATATTGAAAAATCAGCAATCACCCAAAGCCAAAGACTCCCAGTCACCTGAAAGGTGAAATGTTGCTACTCAAGTATGCATTGACCAGGATGATTCTAAAAGAAGGACATCCTCTAATAAAAGGGAAACATCTTCTAAAAGGAAGGTACCATCCATCCCATCTTGTACTAATGCTTCTAATTGTGTTTCCACAAAAAGTGCAGGATGGAAGAATAATTCCAAACAAGTATGGATGAAGACAATGAAGAAAGAAAGCTCTCCCGAAGCAGCACAACAATTCAAGACAAGTACCCTACAATCAGAAGGAATCAAAAAGTCAGGATTTGTGGGTCAATGTTGGTGTTGTAGCAAGTATGGGCATTGTGCAAAGGATTGTTGGTACAATCCACTGAATGCCAAAGCACAGAAGAAGCCCATGCCAAGGGGGAGCAAGCCAGAAGAAAAGAAGCATCATCCACAGGTCCAGAGACATCTGTTTACTGCAAATAGATTTGGATTACTTGAAAACATCTGGGATGATTGCAAAAGTGGTCAAAAAGATACATGTAAATCTCCAACTGTATCCAGAGCTAAAAAGAAGAAAAGATCACAGAACCTGGCTCAGAAAGAATCCTTGGGAAGCAAGCATAAGAAAGTTGAAGATTCTCCCAAGAAGATTATGAAAAATGAAGAGAACACCTTGGAGTCTAAATCCAAGAAGGGTGATGCATCCAGAAGGACCACCAGGAAGAAATGCTTCTACTGTGGAAAGAAAAGACATTTCATGGATCTTTGTAAACAATCCATGAAATTCAATAGAGGTAGACTGGACTCAAACAGACAATCAATCCAGAAGAAGCAGAAGGGATTGATTGAAAACAAGTTGCCTAAGAAAGGTAGCTTGACAGCATCAAAAAAACCATGTGGAACTTCCAGAACTGAGGCCACACTTCCAAACGATTTGTTAGTCATATGGACTAATCAGTTGAAACTTGCCAGAGAGCTAGAGAGAGCTGAAGATAAAGCACTGGCAATAGCTGAGGCAAAATGAAAGACAAAGATTTCACATGAAGATCAAGTTCTGTGTGTGAGGTGCAATCAAGCTGGACATACTTGTGATAAATGCATGATATTCATTCCAGCTCAGAAGGGATTCTTCAAAAGAATGAAGATTGCACCAGGAGAATCTAGTGCTCAGAAGGCACCTAGAAATAGAGGAGTCACACACAAAGAAGTTAAAGAGGTGTTGATATCCACACCCGCACAAACATCATTGAAGATCAAATGTGCAAGTGTGAAGAATGGTGAAAATGGGACATCTCGGTTGAGAGAATCTTCTCAACCTTGTTGTTCACATTGATGAACCAAGGAGGTTCCATCTTATTCCCTTATACTTCTGGTATTTACATGTTCTAACATTTCAGGGAATTGAAGATGATGATCATTCTCATCTGGAGAGTGGTTTGGACAGAATGGAGTGCAGCCCTTAAGGGGGATCCAATCTGTAGATGATGGGATTCTGATATTTAATACCATCTTGAGAAAAGTGAAGGTATTCCAATCATACTTTCATCCCTTATTTCTTAATTGTATTCATCATGACAATTAAGTGGGATTATTGATTAAAGGAAAATGGATGAAAGGGGGAGCTTTATCTTTGCACCTGAACTTTCTAATGAGTTTTGTGAAGTTGTGCAGGATTTAGCAAATTCATTGTTATATTTGAAAAATTTCAAGCCCCTTGAAACATGATCTCACATGTATAGTGAATGTTGGACAACATTGAGTACCTTGGTTACATCACTCTTGTTTTCTACACCGGGTTAACCCAAGTAGACTTAGAGTTTATTTACTAAAGGTTCTTTGCTAAAGAGAACATGTGACATCATCCCTCTCTTAGTGATTTTCAAGAAGATGCTATTCAATGGGAGGAAGTGATTTTTTTAAGAGAACCACACCACACCTTTTCATTTGATTTCCAATAATGGGGAGAAAATATTGGCACACATATTGACCCATTCATATGTGCTGAATAAGTGTATTGACAAAAAATACAAAGGGGGAGATTTAAGTGCATTGTGTTGAATTCTTTGTCAATGAGGCATGATGTTGTCATAAGATGAATGGATGTCAAGGAATGTCAAGATGTGAATGAAAAAGGATGTGATGGTGTTGGTGAGGAAAGGAGAATGGCCATGGTACTAAGATGCATGTCACTTAGGAGATTCACTAAGTTACATAGGATGTTGTGGTTGAAACATTCTTATACAATATCAGACGATAGTAGAACTAATCTTAATGTTTCAATACTTGTATCAAGATGATACTAAGTTACACCACTTGAAGAATTGATGATGATGGAGAATCATTACATCCGACGATTGTTGAGCTGGTATTTAAGTTCAAAGAACTTGTATCAAGAGGATACAATGTCACAACAATGTTTGAAGACCATGCATTGTCTTCACAATGCATGAGGAGATGAAGTGATCCATCCACAATCACTAAGTGGATGAAGTGGTGCTAATGAAGTCCATGCACTATTTCTTAGTGCATGATGAATTGAAGATGATCCAACTTGATCTCTAATTAGATCAATGAAGAACATTGAAGAAGTTATTTGATTAAGGAGCTCGGTTGATGAAGATGATCCTTCAGGACGTCCATTATTAAATATTGAATACATGATTAAGAAGAAGAGGAATCCATTTGAAGAAGAAATGATGAAGAAGTGAAGGGAGTGGCATTTGGCATTTGAACCTTGTTACTTTGTTTTTAAACAAAGTACTTGTTCTATACTTAAGCAAAAAGAAAGCCACCAAGGAGGCCAGCCGAGGGTCATCACCCAAGGCTCTTGTGGGACTCAAGGTCACCACGCCCATGGGGAACCCTCATGGCCAAGGCAGAAACCTTGAGGCAGGGGCGCACCCGCAGGACGCAGCGTAGACGCCAGGGGCATGCCCGAAGGAGCGCATGGTGGGTGCATGGCGCGCCCGAGTGACAGGGGTGGGTGCAAGAGCGCGCCCGCTAAGAGAACTCGGTGCGGGGCGGCGCCGAGAGGGGAGAAGTGCAACTGAGTGTTGGAAGGGAGGCGGTGTTTGATAAACCGTGTGGAAACCGGGAGCCGTTTCGATGTGGGACGCGGAAAAATATCCAGGAGCGGATCCTGGCCGCACGATTGATCGCGCGCCCGATCTCGGCCGCACATCTCATCGCGCCGCTCCCATTCAGATCCAGGCCGTTGAAGATTATTTGATCGCCTGATCCGACGGCTCCGAGGCGCCTCCTTCCTCGAGCTCAGTCGAAGCTAGCCCGCGACGCCGCCTGAACCAGAGCCACTCCGACCACCGTATTTTGAGTTCTCGACCACCTCTGAAGGAGCTAAGGCATCCATTCGGTTCGTCTGGCCCTACTGAATATATCTATGAATAAAAATGGGCATGCATGCAACGTATGATAGAATTCGAGGTTGGCCGAAGCAACCGGAGGTGCGAGGCCACGTGATTTATGTTTTGTATGGATTAGCCTAAACCGAAGTCGTGCATGCGTTCTAAGTCGCATGCACGTGAAGAAAATAAAAAGCAAACCCGCGGTAGACAGAGAATGAAAACAAAGATTTCAAGAAAATCTTAAAATCCTGGTTATTTTGGGGATTCAAATGTTTATCCACGCGGATTGAACTGCACCTCCTCTGCCTATATAAGGAGAGCCCGAGGCACAAAATTTGTTGCTGATCCTTTGATGAAACTTTGAGGAGTCCCGTGAGTGCTCTCTGCCTCGCGAAGAATTTGAGTAGCCCAGAGCCACCCCTTGGCTCCGTGAGGTTCCTTTTGCGCACTCCTTGCGCGAAAGAAGAAAGGAAGAATTCCCCTGCGCGCCTCCCTTGTGCGACAGGAAGGATCTCTCTCTGCCTGCATACTTGCGCGGCAGGATTAGCTTGCACGCCCCGCGGTGTTGCACCTTGCACACCCGAGTGCTTGCGCGGCAGTAGCACCTGCGCGCCCGCGGCCAGTGCACCTTGCGCGGCAGTGTTGAGGAAGATAGGCTGCACACCTTGCGCGCCTTAATATTGGCAGGAGGTTCGGGTGATGTGAATTACACACCTTGTGTGTGTGTGCTTAAGGATAATACACCCTAGCCAAGTGAGTGCACACCTACGGGTTGTGTGCAAGAAGGTGTGGAAGGCCAGCACATTTGTGTGTGTGCAAAACAAGAGGAAGGCCGAGGCCTTAGTACCTTGTGTACTAAGTGAAAACAAGTGAAGGCCGTAGCCTTGGGTGTGTGCAAACAAGAATGCCACCACAACTTTTGTGTGCAAATTAAAGAGGAGGCCGTAGCCCTTGTGTGTACAAAATGGAGAACCAAATGTGTGCATAAGTGAAGTGCACACTTTGAAGAAGATTAAAAGAACAAGGAAGTGTGTGTGCTTAGTAAGTGAAGTAGGCCAAGCCCAAGTGTGTGAAAAACGAAGAACAAGTTGTGTGTGCTAAACAAGTGAAGGCCGAACCTTAGTGTGTTTGCAAAGTGAAGTGTACACACTAAGAAGAAGAAGAAGAAGGATACTCACACTAAATAAGAACACACATTAAGTGTGTAAACAAAAAGAACAAAGAGTGTGAAAGAATTTGAGAAGGTGTGTGTGTGCCAAAAGGAGAATACACCCTTTGAGGGTTTATCACATCAAGAAGAAGAAGGGGAGTGTATGCATGCATGCATGCACGTGCACACGTGAACAAAGATAAATCAGTGGTGTGCATCTGAGTTGTCCAAGACCAGAAGATCTTGAAGAATATTGAGAGGCCATGCAATCAGTGCATGAGGAAGCAGAGATGCCATGCACTCAGTGCATGAAGTTGTGATGGAGTGAGACTGAAGCCAAGCTGAAGTGAAAGATATTATTTGGATGAGTTTTCAGTAGTTGAGCAAGAACAACTAACCTTATCATAGGTTGTTGAAGTTTCTTGAAGAGAGAAGTCGGGTCATCCTGAGAAGAAGGAGATAAAGCCTGAGCAAGATGAGGAGTCCTGTTCATCACAAGTGAACAGAAGAAGAGATCAAGGCCATCAGTCTTTATCCCAGACTGTTGAAGATACTTGAAGAAACTTAAAGTGAAGAAGAGCTACTCGTGTGACTCGAGGAGCCAGGAGAAGCCCCATGTGAGACTCAGGGCGGAAGAAGTCTTCAGTGGGATTCTGGACCAGGCCAGTGGGACTCTGGTAACACTGTGGGACGCAGTATAAAGACCCTCCTGTGGGACTCAGGAGAGATACAGTGGGACTCTGTATCGACCATTGTAATACTAACAGATTATAATGGGAGAAACCATGTTGGGGCATATAACCAACATGGAAAGGACGTAGGCCTTTGGTGTCGAACCTTGTAAATCCTTGTGTCCAGTGCCTTTACATTTACTGCATCATTCGTAGAAAGGTGAGAGATACAAGAAGAGTGGATCGAGGCTTTAACCAGCCATAGAGGTTTAATTGATAAAGAATCAATTAGTAAAAAGTTTTATGGGATCACTGATTCACCCCCTCCCCCTCTCAGTGATTCACACTGATCTGGGCACTTCAAAACCTATTCCACTTCCACAAATTTTATTCTTGTCAAACCTACTTATTTTCATGGGTTAGGATTTTAGGAAATGATTATGACACCTTTATTTTTCTATAGGTTATGATATAATTATATTTTGATGAAACACATTTCACTACATGGGATTATGAAAATATGTTTATAAAACAAAACTCTTTTTATGGGTCCAGATATGATTAATGTTTTATTATCTTGTGGCACATGTATGATTGATTTTATTATGAGATGGATATGACCTATATCTCCATCAAATGTATTGGATACATATTTATATCACTTGAGATAATGATGTGAATCATGTTGATGGTCTTGATCCACTATGTGAATATTAGGAAACTATATTTCATATAAGGAAAGGACTGTGACTATGGATGGTGATGTGTCCCACCCAGTAGGTATAGTCAACATGAAGATTGAATGTGGGGAAACCTGGTTCACTTGGGGAATATGGTGAAACCCAATCCACAATGAGAAGATGGGGGAAAATTGAGGCCCTACATGCAAAGGACTATGACTTGGTACAATGTTGTGTCCCACACAGTAGGTGTGGTTTCCATGAAGTTCCTTAATAAGTTATAGCAATGATTCTTGACTTAAAGGGGATGATATCACATGTCTATGTGTTCCAAAATTCCCTATTTTATTACATTTTTATGCTTTCATGAATTTTGATCATTATTTACTTATGATTCATGTATTATAAAATTCCATTCTTTATGACATGATTCATTTTTATGATCTTTTATATGTGGGGTATGATCTTCTAATGTTATGATCACATTCTCATACCCCTATGATCATGTTTATGCATATTTGTCTCCCTTATTTACCTTTATTTATCATATAATTTCACCCATTTTTATGTTTCCTTTCCCCTAGTTTATGAATATACATATTACGTTTGATGTGTCTAAGAAGGGTTCTAGTCAAGAATAACATAGTGGGAGATAATGCAACTCACTTATGTACCAGTGTTTATGTGTACATGTCTCCAAAGGCACTAGACTAATACTGTCTTTAGGTGCTTTTTTGTATAATTTTTAAGTATTCATCTAATGTTTTGAAATTTTAATTTATGAAAAGAGATGGTCATTATAGTTGGAATCATAAAAAAAAATATTTAACATTTAGAAACTAAGATGAGAAAAATTTATTGAGAACCCTAAGGATATGTTAAGGGATGAGACTAAGAATAAGGAAATGTATATTAAAATTTCCTGGAATTTTGGTAAAGGATAGAGTAAGTGGTTTCTTTGAAATAAATACATTTATGTGTACTACAAGTTGATGTGGCCTTGGAACAAATGTACCTCAGAGTAAAAATCCAAAAAGATATTATGGGGCTGACTGAGGGTAATCTGGTATACGACAATGGGCATTGTTTCACACTAAGTTTGACATTCCTGGGGGATATTCTTACGGAATTCACAAACTCTTCAAAAACCATCCAGATGGATTTAAATATAAATTTTCTATAAATAAACTAGGATAAACATATGGTGTCATAGATTAAGGATGGTGTCATAATTTAGGCATCCTATAAGTAATTTTTCATGATTACATGGTATGCAATTAATGTAAATGTTTCTCACACTATGCTTTTGTTTTAGTCAATGACGATAACTATAGTGAATATGATTAACATTTAATGTTTTATATGTGGATAGTATAGGAATAATGAGAATCAATTTCCCAAGTGTAAATCTCATAAAGGGAATTAGGAAGGTGGTATGAGTATTGGTTATACTTATAATGATTATGATACCACAAATGATATGTGAATGGTATGTGATGTTCTTCTAGTATTATTTACATTACACATAAGAAGCATGATTTGATTGAGGTTTAGGATCCTTAATACATGATTCATATTTTATATTCTATGAAATTTTTATGAAGGAATAAGTTGATGAATCCAGATTAATGGTTTAAGAATAACATTATAACAAAAAAGTATTTATATTTTGGAATTCAAAGATTATGTTATATGAGTTATGAAATATATATGTATTTTCAGTATAATGTTTCCTTAAGGATATAAAAGTATATTATTAATGGTGAGGAAGATATAGATTAGTGATTTCATGGAAAGGTGATATTTTTATTGAGGGATGGTAACACTTAATGTGATCAATATGTTGAGAATATTGTTTTTATCTTAGATAAAGAGATGATTGAATTCGGTAAAGTAAAAGTGTTGCACTGATTACCCTGGATCTGATTATTGATTTGTTGAAAAAGGGGTATATGTCAACATGGATGAAATTTATAACTTCTTGGATATAAGGCCCCAGCCTTAAACCTTACTTAATCTTGAGCTATTACAAGATTACACATTGAGGATCTTTTTAGGTTTAGAGTTTTAGAGAATTAGATCATGAAACTTGCATTACATTCCACATTTAAACAAAGTGGTTACATAAAAGACAGTATTCTTTCTTCCCATAAACGGAAAAATATTTAAAATATAACACGGATTCTTTCTTGACACATCCTTGAAACTATCATCACATCATGTACCTTTCCCTTGACCTGTGAAAAACATTTCAAAAACTTGGGATGAGCATAAAAAGCTCAGTAAGGGTTATAAAAATATGGAAAGGAAATATGAGTTCATATATACATGAGAATGAAATCATACTTTACCCATAAAACATAGGCACTTTAACATATCTCATCAAACCATGAATAAATCATAGAAAACATAAGACATAAAGGTAACTTGAGGCATTCATAACATTCTTATGTGGGGAGTAACCGTCTTGGTTACGTTTGGAATACCAATCACAGTATATTCCCTAAATCTCTTCGGAGAAACCTTAACGTTTCACTCCTTCGTGTTACCCAATGCATTGGAGAGCTATAACGGGCTCACCCGCCCTTAGTTTATCACGGAACCACCCGTTTTCATAACAATGCCCAAGAACCATTACATAAATGTGTCACATAAAACATGCATAAAGGAAACATAACATTTCCACATTTCAATCACAATATAACATTTTAGTATGTTGAAATATTGAATCCATTGAAAAAGAAACCATTTCCAAAACCATTTAAAACATTTAATAAAGAGATTTTTGAATAAAAGTGTCCCATACCACCTTGAAGCTTAAAATTTTAAACCATTAATATCCATATAAATAAATCCTTAAAACCATTTTGAAAACATGGATATTAATAAGAACAAATAATTAAAACATTTAAAACGATATTTTGGTTAAAGGGGTTTTACCAAAATTAGAGACACTTGAATACAATAATTGAGGAATAACATTTAGTCATAACTTTATAATATCATGAGAATAAATGGATTCATGATATAATACTCCAAAGGACAGTACATACACCATATAAGAGTGAATTTGTGCATAACAACAATGAACCCTCAATAGAAATGTCAAATGTGATGAAATCCCTTATAAAGAAGGTATCCTTAAATTAAGGACAAATCAATCTCAAAAATATGTGTGAAAAATATAAATACACCAAATATAAGTGGATATTAAGTGTAAAACAATAAAAGGTCATTCACACATATTCAATGGATGACATATTCAATGACTACATGTTGAACCCAAAGAAGTCAAAATTGGGTTAAAAAGTTCCCTCGACAGCCTAACGGCATCACATCAAAATGAGTTGATGAGAGATAAAAAGTGTATCTCATCACTTGGACATAAAATTTACATCAATAAGGATATATGAGAACATATCCCAGTACAACAATATGTAAATTAAAAGACCCAACAAAAGAAGTCTTTTAAAAAGGAGGAGGGTGAAAGGTTCCCTTACCGACTTGGGTATCTTTCAAAACATACACCCCATGAAAGAAGGACAATAGATCATTGATGTAAATACTCATAAACGAAAGTATATTACACAAAGAGTAGAATAATGGGAAGTACATACACCACTCAATGGAATTTGTGGCAAATGTAGCATAAATCTCACGGGAATAAAAGTGAGATGAAAAATCCCTTACAAAAACTTGGCAGCCTAACGGCGCCACATAAAACTTCCGAATATGGATTTATGAGATCAAATAGGGTATCTCATCACATTACAATAAAATTTACAGCAATAGGAATATAAAAGAACATCCCCCAACATTACAACGAGGAGCTTAAAATAAGTGACATAAAGGAGAGTACTTAAAAAGAAAGAGAGAGGTTAGATCTCTTACGAAAGTTCGGCAGCCTAACGGTGCCACTCAAAACTTCCAAAATGGATTGATGAGAGATAATAGGGTCTCTCATCACATGAACATAAAAATTACAGTAAATTTAATATAAAATATCATCCCTATAACAAGAAATATGAGCTTTAAAAGGAATGACATAAAAGAGTGTACTTAAAAAGAAAGAGAGGCGTAGGATCCCTTACCTCGGGTCCGACTTTGACTCGATCGTTTTTAATCTCCTGAATAATAGACTTGAGTTAATTTATACTTCCTTAATAACCTTTTTCAAGTTCATTATTCCTTTTATATCAATTATTACCAGGTTATAAACAATATGTGATCATTAAGTTAATAATGATTGTTTTGTCGATATTTGGTTCTTAAGTTGAAAGTGGACTTCTTTCAATTACATGTTGTTCATGTGGCCAAAAGTTTATTATATCCAGTATTTTATTCATAATTTAGATATAATATATGTCATATATATCCAGTACATGCATGCATTTATAACATTACATAATCATTTAGAGGTAAGAAATGAAATGCACCGTTCATGGAGACGGTAAGCCGTACGTACGCATGAACGCTACTTTCATTTCTATTTCGTATTTTATAGAATGGAATAAGAATTATATAAAGGTATATTATAATTCCAGTATAATATCATATATAATATCATAGTTCCATCCTTTATACGTCCCACATATGGTATTTAACGAATCAAATCACTTTGAGGGGGCGGTAGTCTGCACTTCCTTAAATGAAGATATCGCGTTTACCCATAATGGAAACCATAAAGGTATGCCCAAAATGAAAAAAACAGAAGCTTAAGGTAAACATAAACACATTATATATCATATATAAAAATAGTGACATCATAAATGCCACCTTTGAAGGTGTTAGATGAGTATTGAACAATCATCGTTTCGGGAGGCAGAATTTCGCCATCCACAAAAACCGTATGTTCTTTAACCATTTGATGTAGTTTTGTGAGAGTGTAGCTTGAATAAATATTATAACAACATCCTAGTATATTTAAGATACTGGTGTTGTTACAAAAGAAATAAATAATAAGAGTTTACGGGGTTGGAGAAGCAAAATAAATCAAATGAACATGAGAGAATGAATTACCTTTAAAAGTGTAACTCCTTTTGATTTGAGCCTAAAGGCTTTCTTTGAAAGGATTCTGCCCAAAGGGAATCCTCTAGGATGAGTAGATGGATGTGGAGAGAGTAAATGGGCAGGGGTTGGCCGATCCAAAGGCTTGAGGAGTGTGTAAAATGAGGTAGAGGTGGGGGCCTTTTATAAGAGGAGGGGAGGGGCACTTTTGGAAAGTAAGAAATATTACTTTATTTGAAAATGTGTTTCGGATTTAAAGGGTCCCACATTGATATAATTCGTGTATAAGGTGATAAGGGTTCTAAATACACCCATCCAATAAGTTTTGGACATGTGTATTTCATAGATTTTACATTATCTTTCCATTTTATTTAAATCGTCAAATAATGATGTCATCACTGCATCATTATTATGTCATAAATAATTTAATTTATTTAACGTCTAAAAATTATAAAAAAAATACTATGATGTAGAAAATCTTTTTATCTTTCCAATTACTATTTATAATCAAAATTTGGACTTGTGTAACCCTACTTAAAAACTGTTTTAGTAAAACAACTCATGTTTGTGTCAATTTAATTTTAACATTAAATAAAAATATATTATTGTCATTTTCCAACTAAATTGGCTCCATGGGGTCCCCAAGTTTGCCCATGGCTTGTATTGGTCGGCCATGACTCACCCAATAGGTGTAGGACAAGTGTCACGGTGTTTTCACATTCTTATAATATCATTTTTACCTTAAACTACACTAATTACCACTAATCGCGATTAAAAACTTAATAAGTTACTATTCACCAAAAAAATATTTTTATCCCATTGAACCACATTTTACTTCTTAATGACAACCATGTATGTCGGATTTTTGAAATTCAAAACACAAATATGGAAAAATTCCATTTAAACGGAAAAATCAGTTTTTATAAGTACCACTTAGTGGTTTCACTATTCATCAAAAATTGAAGTTTTTTAGAAAAATCCCAAAAATTCACCCTAAGCTATATTTGATATTCTGAATTCCAAAATGAAGTACGTTTTACAAAATTAAAAAAATATAAGTCACATTAATTAATTTAATAATTAATTCCCGTTGTCATGACAAATAGCGTGTTTTTATGAAACCATAAGTATCAAAAGATTGACACTAGTTTATGTCCGATTTCAAAGTGAAATTAATTCCAACGACCACTATTGGATTTAATGGTAAAAATATTTTCTAATTTCACTTTAAAACCTATTAAAAATATTATCTAATCATATAAATAAATTAGATTAAAAAGAGGTTTTGAATTAAAACACAACATTTTACACTATTCATTAAAAAAAAATGAACTTTATCGGAAAAATACCAAAAAATTACACAAAGTAAAATTTGATGTCCTAATTCTTAATAAGAGTTTTATTTGGTCCAAAATAATGTATAAGAGTGATCAAAACTATATTTAATGACGGTTCTCCATCAAAAGGCGACAATTGAACCTTTAGGGAAAACTAGGGCATATACGCCTAAAATTGAATTCTTTCCGTATTTTAAGCCTTTATCTTTTATTGTATAAACGTAAAAGCATTTAAAAACATATATAATAATATTTTAGTTATTTCTATCCATTCCCGCCATTACAATGGCTACATGTTAACTACCATTTAAAATAATATTATTTTATCATTAGAGTGCAACGTAAGATTCCCAAGAAACTCGTTGTTGCGTGTTGGGTACGCCATCGAGCATAGAGTCCCCTTTAAAGTCATATCAATATTTTATTCAAAAATATGGATAAATATGAAAATGTCATATTCTTTATTTACCTGGGGTGTTACATCCTTCCCCCCTTTTGGGAATTGCGTCCTCGCAATTCTAAAATTGCGCTTGGAAACATCTTTGAAAGTCCCACATCAGAACAAGAGTCGGTAAAAACAACCACTTTAAAATAAAGGAAGATAAGTACAAAGGTCACCCGAGTTAACCCATACTGGGACTCCATGTAGGAAAACATGGACATTGAGGAGAAAACATAGGGTCATGTTCTAATGGAGAGTGATAGAAAACATGTTTAGGAGAAAGTTAACAATGAGAAAATCACAAACTTGTGATGGGTTAAACGGTGTTGGGTTCCCCAGTAGGAAAAGTTAATAGACAACATTTTTGTTTTAAGTTACTTTCTATTGAGGAATTTATTCATAAGGAAACATAATCACTTATCATGTTGACTTTCAACTTTTACTAGATTCCTTAATCAAACTCATATTTTTTCCAAAAGACGAGTATTTAGGGAGACTTGTTCTCATTAAGAGTACTATAATCAACTTCTAGAGAATCACCTAATCCACAAAAGAGAACTATATACTTACCATTTCTTTAGGCTTTAACCAAAACCAAAACCAAAAGGTTAGTACAAGATCAGATAATCCAGAAAAGGATAACCCTTTAAAAAAAGAAAATATATTCTTAACCTCCAAAATTTGTCCAACAAAACCCAAAGTTCAATGAGGACCATTCTATAATCAAATTTTCCATAAAATTCTTCAACGTAAACCAAACTAATATTGAAACCCAAATATTTGGAGGATTTAGTCACAGAGTCTTCCAAGTTAAATCGTAACATTTATCTCCAAACAACATCAGTTTCTCCTAAAGTCTCATATTGAAAAGTAATTAACCTAATCACATATCCTCTATGATAGGTTAATCATTTTCATAAATAACCCAAAATAAACTTACTCTTAATTAATAAAATCATATAACTAAAAAGAATCAGTCTAACTAACCGGGGACTTCACGTAGTCCAGTGGTAGGCGATAAATACCAGTCGCACCTTGGTTGTGGGTTCGATTCCCGCAGCTTTGTCCGACGCGACGGGTTGTCATACAGTCTGCGTGTTGTCTTTTTTCCAAAACTATATAATTCTTAAAACATTCCCCAAAAGAGATAAAATTATCCAAAATGATCATAACATATTTTAACCTCAAGTTTATCTCATGCTTTTCATTTTCCATCATATCATATAATAACCCATAATTACCTCAAAAGTAAGGATCATATAAACCCAAATGGTTCTTTATAACTATGTCCACAAAAGAAAAGATAGCTATTACTTGAATAAAATTTTCCCATATTAAACATCAGGGTTACACATAATATAAAAAGTCTTCTAATGTAACCCCATCATCAAAAGAGACTTAATACTCTTAAGAATTTCACCATAACTCTTGAAGCCCTTATATGTTGACATCTTACTCATTCAACATTCTTCATGATCCATTATCCATTCCTTTCCAACTTATTCCGAAATACCTATTTCCTACAAACAAAATCATGAATCATATCCTAATATTCCAAAATAGGAAAACAATAGTCATGAAATAGTACATACCTTTGATTGGTCATTGTCAGTTTCTTCATCCTCAATCGAAATGGAATTAGGTATTGGTAAACGAATATTGGTACGCTCTTGGTGACCCCATTCACGAAACTTCTTCATAGGACATGTGTTTGCATAATGACCATGCACACCACATCTAAAACATTCAATTGATCCCTCAGAAAGAACTTCTTTCCCTTTCCTCGAGTCAACTGGATGCTTCCTTTTTCCATGGCAGGTTCTTGATTTATGACCTGCATTTCCACATCTATAGCATATTTCTGTCCCTTTGAAACATTTTCCTAGGTGTTTATTTCCACATCTTTGACACATAGGTTTTTCAACACACTTACCTTTATGATTATTACCTGTACTTCCGTAGGGATTTGTTTCTTGCATATATGACGTCTTAGATAAATCTCCAAGGTTTAGGTGGTCAATCATGACTCCAGATAGTTGGTTGAGGATAATCACAAGAGTCCTCATTGTAGCTCCCATATCATTCAGTTGCTTGCTCAAAAAAACTGTCACAGTTTCCTTCACATCCACTGTTACTTTGGTGCCTGCTAGATCCAGCCATTTACTAAAACCAAAAAGGTCAGTGTGAGTATATCAAAAAAAACCATCATGTACTAATGAGTAAGATAAACACTAAGATATACTTACTCATTCACTTTATCTAAAACTAGGACTCTTTCTGAAATCCTAACCATTATGGTAATGCCACATATGCTTAAAGAATACCCTAACCTCTAAAGTTATCTAAACCGAACTTTGATACCAACTATAAGGCCCCAGCCTTAAACCTTACTTAATCTTGAGCTATTACAAGATTACACATTGAGGATCTTTTCAGGTTTAGAGTTTTAGAGAATTAGATCATGAAACTTGCATTACATTCCACATTTAAACAAAGTGGTTACATAAAAGACAGTATTCTTTCTTCCCATCAACAGAAACATATTTAAAATATAACACGGATTCTTTCTTGACAAATCCTTGACACTATCATCACATCATGTACCTTTCCCTTGACTTGTGAAAAACATTTCAAAAACATGGGATGAGCATAAAAAGCTCAGTAAGGTTTATAAAAATATGGAAAGGAAACATGAGTTCATATATACATGAGAATGAAATCATACTTTACCCATAAAACATAGGTACTTTAACATACCTCATCAAACCATGAATAAATCATAGAAAACATAAGACATAAAGGTAACTTGAGGCATTCATAACATTCTTACGTGGGGAGTAACCCTCTTGGTTACGTTTGGAATACCCATCACAGTATATTCCCTAAATCTCTTTGGAGAAACCTTAACGTTTCACTCCTTCGAATTACCCAATGCATTGGAGAGCTATAATGGGCTCACCCGCCCTTAGTTTATCACGGAACCACCCGTTTTCATAACAATGCCCAAGAACCATAACATAAATGTGTCACATAAAACATGCATAAAGGAAACATAACATTTCCACATTTCAATCACAATATAACATTTTAGTATGTTGAAATATTTAATCCATTCAAAAAGAAACCATTTCCAAAACCATTTAAAACATTTAAAAAAGTAATTTTTGAATCAAAGTGTCCCATACCACCTTGAAGCTTAAAATTTTAAACCATTAATATCCATATAAATAAATCCTTAAAACCATTTTAAAAACATGGATATTAATAAGAACAAATAATTAAAACATTTAAAACGATATTTTGGTTAAAGGGTTTTTACCAAAATTAGAGACACTTGAATACAATAATTGAGGAATAACATTTAGACATAACTTTATAATATCATGAGAATAAATGGATTCATGATATAATACTCCAAAGGACAGTATATACACCATATAAGAGTGAATTGGTGCATAACAACAATGAACCCTCAATAGAAATGTCAAATGTGATGAAATCCCTTATAAAGAAGGTATCCTTAAATTAAGGACAAATCAATCTCAATAATATGTGTGAAAAATATAAATACACCAAATATAAGTGGATATTAATTGTAAAACAATAAAAGGTCATTCACACATATTCAATGGATGACATATTCAATGACTACATGTTGAACCCAAAGAAGTCGAAATTGGGTTAAAAAGTTCCCTTGACAGCCTAACGGCATCACATCAAAATGAGTTGATGAAAGATAAAAAGTGTATATCATCACTTGGACATAAAATTTACATCAATAAGGATATATGAGAACATATCACAATACAACAATATGTAAATTAAAAGACCCAACAAAAGAAGTCTTTTAAAAAGGAGGAGGGTGAAAGGTTCCCTTACCGACTTGGGTATCTTTCAAAACATACACCCCCTGAAAGAAGGACAATAGATCATTGATGTAAATACTCATAAACGAAAGTATATTACACAAAGAGTAGAATAATGGGAAGTACATACACCAATTAATGGAATTTGTGGCAAATGTAGCAAAAATATCACGGGAATAAAAGTGAGATGAAAAATCCCTTACGAAAACTCAGCAGCCTAACGGCGCCACATAAAACGTCCGAATATGGATTGATGAGATCAAATAGGGTATCTCATCACATTAAAATAAAATTTACAGCAAGAGGAATATAAAAGAACATCCCCCAACATTAAAACAAGGAGCTTAAAAGAAGTGACATAAAGGAGAGTACTTAAAAAGAAAGAGAGAGGTTAGATCTCTTACGAAAGTTCGGCAGCCTAACGGTGCCACTCAAAACTTCCAAAATGGATTTATGAGAGATAATAGGGTCTCTCATCACATGAACATAAAAATTACAGTAAATTTAATATAAAAGATCATCCCAATAACAAGAAAGATGATCTTTAAAAGGAATGACATAAAAGAGTGTACTTAAAAAGAAAGAGAGGTGTAGGATCCCTTACCTCGGGTCCGACTTTGACTCGATCGTTCTTTAATCTCCTGAATAATAAACTTGAGTTAATTTCTACTTCCTTAAGAACATTTTTCAAGTTAATTATTCCTTTTATATCACTTATTACCATGTTATAAACAATATGTGATCATTAAGTTAGTAATGATTATTTTGTCGATATTTGGTTCTTAAGTTGAAAGTGGACTTCTTTCAATTACATGTTGTTCGTGTAGCCAAAAGTTTATTATATCCAGTATTGTATTCATGATTTAGATATAATATATGTCATATATATCCAGTACATTCATGCATTTATAACATTACATAATCATTTAGAGGTAAGAAATGAAATGCACCGTTCATGGAGACGGTAAGCCGTACGTACGCATGAACGCTACTTTCATTTCTATTTCGTATTTTATAGAATGGAATAATAATGATATAAAGGTATATTATAATTCCAGTATAATATCATATATAATATCATAGTTCCATCCTTTATACGTCCCATATATGGTATTTAACGAATCAAATCACTTTGAGGGGGCGGTAGTCCGCACTTCCTTAAATGAAGATATCGCGTTTACCCATAATGGAAACCATAAACGTATGCCCAAAATGAAAAAAACAGAAGCTTAAGGAAAACATAAACACATTATATATCATATATAAAAATAGTTACATCATAATGGCCACCTTTGAAGGTGTTAGATGAGTATTGAACAATCATCGTTTCGGGAGGCAGAATTTCGCCATCCACGGAAACCGTATGTTCTTTAACCATTTGATGTAGTTGTGTGAGAGTGTAGCTCGAATAAATATTATAACAACATCCTATTATATTGAAGATACTGGTGTTTTTACAAAATAATTAAATAAAAAGAGTTTACGGGGTTGGAGAAGCAAAATAAAACAAATGAACATGAGAGAATGAATTACCTTTAAAAGTGTAACTCCTTTTGATTTGATCCTAAAGGCTTTCTTTGAAAGGATTCTGCCCAAAGGGAATCCTATAGGATGAGTAGAGGGATGTGTAGAGAGTAAATGGGCAGAGGGTTGGCCGAGCCAAAGGCTTGAGGAGTGTGTGAAATGAGGTATAGTTGGGGGCCTTTTATAAGAGGAGGGGAGGGGCACTTTTGGAAAGTAAGAAATATTACTTTATTTGAAAATGTGTTTCGGTTTTAAAAGGTCCCACATTGATATAATTCGTGGATAAGGTGATAAGGGTTCGAAATACACCCATCCAATAAGTTTTTGACATGTGTAGTTCATAGATTTTACATTATCTTTCCATTTTATTTAAATCGTCAAATAATGATGTCATCACTGCATCATTATTATGTCATAAATAATTTAATTTATTTAATGTCTAAAAATTATGAAAAAATACTATGATGTAGAAAATATTTTTTTCTTTCCAATTACTATTTATAATCAAAATTTGGACTTGTGTAACCCTACTTAAAAACTGTTTTAGTAAAACAACTCATGTTTGTGTCAATTTAATTTTAACATTAAATAAAAATATATTATTGTCATTTTCCAACTAAAGTTTCTCCATGGGGTCCCCAAGTTGGCCCATGGCTTTTCTGGGTCGGCCATGACTCACCCAATAGGTGTAGGACATGTTTCATGGTGTTTTCACATTCTTATAATATCATTTTTACCTTAAACTACACTAATTACCACTAATCGCGATTAAAAACTTAATAAGTTACTATTCACCAAAAAAATATTTTTATCCCATTGAACCACATTTTACTTCTTGATGAAAACCATGTATGTCGGATTTTTTAAATTCAAAACACAAAGATGGCAAAATTCCATTTAAACGGAAAAATCAGTTTTTATAGGTACCACTTAGTGGTTTCACTATTCATCAAAAATTGACGTTTTTTAGAAAAATCCCAAAAATTCACCCTAACCTATATTTGATATTCTGAATTCCAAAATGAAGTCCGTTTTACAAAATTCAAAAAATATAAGTCACATTAATTAATTTAATAATTAATTCCTGCTGTCATGACAAATAATGTGTTTTTATGAAACAATAAGTATCAAAAGATTGACACTAGTTTATGTCCGATTTCAAAGTGAAATTAATGCCAACGACCACTATTGGATTTAATGGTAAAAATATTTTATAATTTCACTTTAAGACCAATTAAAAATATTATCTAATCATATAAATAAATTATATTAAAAAGAGGTTTTGAATTAAAACACAACATTTTACACTATTCATTAAAAAAAATGAACTTTATCGGAAAAATACCAAAATATTACACAAAGTAAAATTTGATGTCCCGATTCTTAATAAGAGTTTTATTTGGTCCAAAATAATGTATAAGAGTGATCAAAACAATATTTAATGATGGTTTGCCATCAAAAGGCGACAATTGAACCTTTAGGGAAAACTAGGGCATATACGCCTAAAATTGAATTCTTTCCGTATTTTAAGCCTTTATCTTTTATTGTATAAATGTAAAAACATTTAAAAACATATATAATCATATTTTAGTTATTTCTATCCATTCCTGCCATTACAACGGATACATGTTAACTACCATTTAAAATAATATTATTTTATCATTAGAGTGCAACATAAGATTCCCAAGAAACTCGTTGTTGCGTGTTGGGTACGCCATCGTGCATAGAGTCCCCTTTAAAGTCATATCAATATTTTATTCACAAATATGGATAAATATGAAAATGTCATATTCTTTATTTACCTGGGGTGTTACATTGGATTTAGTAAATATATCTAGTATCCTTTAAAAAATTGAATCATGCATGTTTTCCAAAATGATTCATGGTAATTAAGGTTATTACCATGTTCCAAGGGAATATATGAAGAGGGTATTCACATGCATGGAATTTGAAAAACAATTGGTAATTTGTGATATATGGTTGATAAATGTTAAACTAATTTCATGAATTTATTTCTAAAGCTTTATATTTAAATATTTTATAAGGTTTATAAGGTTAACCATTCCTGAAAAGTTTAAGTTAAACTTCAAAGAAAGTATTTATGTGTTGAGACTGTTTTGAAAACCATGATTAAAAGGCCACGTATTGATAAACCTTATTTCATGGATTTCCATCTTAATTATTTTGGAAATTATGTTAGTTTGGTTTTAGAAAATGATATCATGTATCTTGGGTGAAAACCAATCAAGTACAAAAAGGTTATGGGCCATAACCCCATGACCGAAAGACAATAAGGGTTTTACACCTACCACTGGCCTACATGATGTCGTAGTGAATGTATATTTATTTTTTTAGGAATAGATATTTAGGTTGAAATAGAAGTTTTACTTTTGATGTTTAGATATTAATGTATAAACCATATTTATTTTTAAGGATATTTAGTGTCAAATTTTTATTCTTTTCATTCTTTTAGGGGCCATAAGATCTACTAAATGTTTATTTTAGTGCTTCGGACATAAAAGTTTATTTCTAGACATCCATTTCATGAAGTAACATATGAAATAGAAAAATATAAAATCAAAAACAAGGAATTATATTTTTTTCTTCAAATGTAGCAGGTAAGTTTATTTCATTATATTCCGGGTCCATAAAATAATTACTTAATGATAGGTTAATGAAAAAAAAAATTGTCCTAATACCTTATTTATTTTGAACCAATGGCCTTTTAAATCATCACAAATTTATGAATGTGAAGACCTAAAATTTTCATTGATCATTCACTTATTTATGATTTATGACCTCAATCAATCCCTAAAAATATTTATCCTTTTCCTTAATGTCTAATATTCAATCGCAATATATTTTCTCCTATGATGAAACCCAGTTATATTTTACATTGGATAACCATTATGGTTCTAAATTTCTATTTTTAAATGAAGTTTTAGTATTCATTTTTTAATGTGTGCGTCTATGAATAAAACATTAAAATATTAATATATTGATAATCCATAATAATTTCTATTGTGAAATTCATTTTAAGGAGGTATAATGTAACACCTTGAGATATTGTGAATTATTATTTTAAAATTAATTTAATCTTTTTGATATTTTTCATTTCACTAAACAGTGATAATAGTTTATTTTATCTTAAAGAAGTATGTTTGGATTGGATTATATGAAACAATGTATTAAACTTAGAGCAACACATATTATATCATTCTCTACAATAAACATCGAGGATAGGTTGTGTTACATGCAACAGTGACTTTCCTCAATGTCTTGTGTAACACGAAAGACTAGGTTTTACTGAACAATAATATATTATTAAAAAATTGTTATAATATATAACCTAGATATTAAATTGGTGGTTATTAAAAGTATTAACACTATTATGAAATTATATTATTTTCAAAATTATATTACCAATTTATAGGTAACTTATTAATTATAAATAAAAATATAATAACCAATTGAATATAAAGGATATTATTTAATTTTCATGCTCCCAAAGGTGATTTTGTCTTAATAAATTAAATTAATTAAAATTAGTGAGTGATATTAATTTAATATATATTTTATATTTTTAATCAAATATTTTTAATAGTCATCCAACAAAAATAACAGACAGATGATAATAAAAACCAATATTTTGTGCTTAAAAACCTATTTTTTTATGAAAGTAGTTTTACCACCTTTTAATGGAGAACCCATTTTAAAAATTTTTCTGAACTTTTATATATTCAATATATCCAAATAAATTTAATATTTTAAATAAATCCATAAATAATATTTTTGGATAATGTTTTTGTATTTTTCTATATGGTGTCTGTTTTTAATGAATTGTGAAAAATACTGAATTTTAATTCAAAACTACATTTTCATATAATTTATTTATAAGGTTAAATAAAAAATTAAATTGGCTTAAAAATTCAATTAGATATTATTTTTATCAATTAGCCCAACTTATTTAATTGGAATCAATTTCACTTTGAAATTTAATATAAAAACATAGTAAAATTTTGAACGTATTTACTTTAAAAACCCGCATTGTGGACCCGACAACGAGACTAAATTGAAATTAATTTCTGAATCTTATGTGATAATAATTTGTAAAAATTAATTCCATATTTGGAATCAGAATAATTTAAAAATTAAAATATGGTCAACTTTGTTTTTGACCAAAATATTAGTGAAATTGATTTTAATTAACTGTAACAGTTAAGATAAATTTAAGAATAAAAAGGAAATAAACCATAATCTTATGGGAAAAAATGAACTTAAAAGTTGTAAAAAAACAATTTAATTGAAAATTTTATTTTATAAACTTATAATTATCTAGTTTGGTTGGTTTTTTATGACTTTGGATAGGTAAAAATATTGGTACACCTAACTTGTTTTCAAAAACACCAAGTGTGTCCTTTCCCTTCCCAATAAAGGCCACAAGCTATCTCTATTCTTCATGCAACTCAATCCACTTATGATCGAACAATATATTCCCAATAAAATCCACAGAAACCCTACCTTTCTCCTTGAAGACTCCATTTGGTAAAAAAATCCTTCTAAGGCATCCCTTTGGTGCAAACCAAAATGAGTTACCTGATTAAGAGGAAACACCCTCCCCCAAGATCCTATCTTTTATTTCCATCATCCACTCCTTAAACTCTTAATATTTGATGATTGTACAAAAAAGTATCATAAGTATACTATGAAATTTTTACTCTAAGGGTTCTACCTGAAATTACACACACATCTATCCAATGGGTAAAAACAGATTGTTTATGTGTAGAGATAACTACAGCCTCACGAAACAATGATTCTTCATTTCTTATTTAAAACCTCTCATGGTGAAAATTATGATGGATAATATATTTATATATGATATATATTATATTTATAATTTTTTATGCTTCTATAATTTTTATTTAGAATATAACCTTATTCTTTCCATCTAGTGTAAATATGATAATTTCGTTTGAAGAAATGTGGACTACAGCCCCCTCAAAGCGATGTGATTCGTTCACACACTACATGGAATGTATTGAGGATATGTTTAGTGATCCTATATGATATATATGACATAATAATTATTCTGTAATTATATTATATATATACTCATATAAATATATGTAATATACTTTCTTTTTTTCAATAAATTAATAAAACAGATGTAGCGTTCATGCATATGTACAACCTTCCATCTCCATGAATGGTGCATTACATTTCATAATTATATATTATATAGATTATTATAGTAAAAATATACTGAATATTAATGATATTTTTATTTTTTATATTCTATAAATCATTATATAAGTATAAGGACCAATGATATATCAAATTAAGACACATGTGAAAAAAAGTGAATATTACCCGATGCGTAACCTTAATAAAGAATTGTCAACAAGTGGGTATTATAAAGTCATAATTAAACCATATATGGAATTATATATTAGAATATTTTAATATAATATATTTATAACAACTTTTTTTATTATACTATAGGTTTTATGATTATGGAGATAGTCAAGACACAAGGCAATGGAAATTTCATCTCATTTATTATATATGTGGGATACATGCCATGTTCACCACTATTTTCTTTTTAATGGTGTATATAATGAACATGAATGTATTATATTATTATTATTATTAAATTTATCAGTATTTACATATAAATTATATGATCATTATTTCATGGGTTCCGTGATTCAAAAGTTACCAAATCGGTAAGATAGTTTTGTCTCAATTATCCTTCTTTGAGACACATGTTTGATTATGCACCAATTTGTTTTAGATGTATACACATACATTTTAAATTTTGTATCATGAATATCCTTATTTTAATGATATTTTAAGATTTATTTAATTTCATTTTCTTAAATGGGGGCTATGCTTCAAATTTACTACATGGTAAGAGTTGATTAATACAATCTCATCACAATTCGAGATTATCTATGATTATGCTTCCCTTGATGAAATATTACAATCCATATTTCAAGAACACTCATTAATTTTCTTATCCTCTATTTATTCATGATATATTCATGTATTGGAACCATTTTTCCACTCATTGGTATATAAGATATTTAATAAAGTGTTTTGAAGAAATCCTGACTATACCCTCTCTTTGGTCAGAAATATGTTTCCTTCAAAAACATGTTTTCTAGAAAGTATAAAAAATATTAAACTATTATCTGATTATATTTGAAATACAGTTTTACCAAATTTTTTACCTTTCAATAAAAATGGTTTTTAAAATGGAATCTTCGGGTCATTATCTGGTCAAGGAACTTTCTTAAACTTATTTATGTTGTAAAAACAATGTTTGGTATGTAAGGATTTACCCACTCTCATGACTGTAATTCCATTAAGTATTCCTTTACAAGATTAAAAAATTATTTTTTAAAGAATATTTTTTTCCTAATATTCTATAAATTTGTTTTCTTAATTTGGTTTTCATGAAAATAGGTTTCAAAATGTTTCCAGCTTATCTTATAATTTTACAAGGGAAAAAGGTTTTCAAAATGTTTTCAATCTTATTTTATGTTTTCAAGTGAAAAATGGTTTTCAAAATGTTTTTACGATTATTTCATAAGTTTTCTAGGAAAATAGATTACAAAAAAATTTCAATAATATTTTAAAAATTTTCAAGTAAAAATGTTTTCAAAATGTTTTCAATGATCTTTTATAAGGCTTCAAATTATTTTCAATCAAATGGTTATGAAAAATTATTACCATATTATATCATAAGTTTTCAAGGAAATAGTTTTCAAAACATATTCAATATTATTCCAGAAGTTTTCAAGTAAAAATGTTTTAAAAACAGTTTCAATTATTTCTTTATTTGATTTCAAATTATTTTTGAAGAAATGGTATTTAAAATGTTTTCAAGATTATTTTATAAGTTTACAAGTAAAATGGTTATCGAAACATTTTGAAGGCCACATTATATGATTTCAACGAAAAAGGTTCCGATTTTTTCTCAGATATTTCTTTATAAATTTTCAATTTTATTTTCATGAATATAGGTTTCAAAAGGTTTTATAATTTAAAGAACTCTTTTCAATGAAAAAAATGATATTTTCCTAAAAAAATGTTTCTAAATGATATTTCAAAATTATTTTCCATGTAAAATGAAATATGTTGATGTTACTAATGAACTTACGGGAAATGATTCAAATGTTCTATTCATATTTTTTCTAAATGGTTTATGTTTTTATGGCATGATGTTTATGGAACCCATTCATATTCCATGGATTTAATGACTGTGAAACCCACTTATTTTCATGGGTTATGCTTTGATAAAATGATTATGAAACTTATGTTATTTCACAGGTTAATAAATTACATGTTTATGACACCAATTTAATTTTAAGGGATTGTGAAATGATGTATAAAAAAAACCATCACTTTTTATGGGTCCTAAAATGATGAATGTTTTATAATCTTATGTTAGATGTATGAATGATTTTTTATGAGATGGGTGGGACCTATATCTAGCTCAAATTAATTGGGTAAAGATTTATATCTCATGTTATATTTATGTAAACCAAGTAAATGGGCTTAATCCACTATGGGAAGAGGGGGAAACTCAATCACTTACAATGAAAGGACTATATCTAGGGGTGGTGGTGTGTCCTACCCAGTAGGTGTAGTCACCTTGGATATAGAAGATGGTGAAACCTGATCTACTATCGGAAGATGGAGAAAAATGATACGTTATGAGAATATGGGGAGAAATAATTTCCTAAAAGGAATGTACTGCGACATGGTATGGTGGTGTATCCCTCACAGTAGGTGTAGTTCCCATGAAGTGCCTTGATATGTTCTAGTAATGAGTCTTGACTTATTGGGAATGATATCATATGTCTATGTATGCCAAAATAATATATTTTATTCCTATTTTAGATTTCATGGCTTATGTTCTTTATTTACATATGATCTGTGTCTTATGAACTACCATGATTAAGGCCATTATTCATGTTTATAATCTTTGATATGTTGGGTATGATCTCCTAATATTATAATAACATTCTCATAACCCTATTCTCATGTTTGTGATTACGTGTCTCCCTTTTTTACACATACTGAGCATTTGATCTTACCTATTTATATGTTTCCTTTCTCCCAGGTTGTGAAGATATGTATATGTTTTATTTTTCTAATAAGTTTTATATTCATGAAGAACCTAGTGGGAGATAATAAAGCTCAATTACATACCAATGTTCATGTTTCTATGTTTCCAAATGCACAAGACTAATACAGTATTTGGGTATCTGTTTGTACAATGTGTTAAGTATTTCAAAAAATAATTGTAATGTTAATGTATGAAAAGAGAAGTTCATTATAATTAATCAATTGAAACCTCCACAATAAGTGTAAACTACAAATTGAAACAAAAATCATTCATTGAGAAATCAATTCAAAACCACAATTATAAAATATTATTTTATATCTTAGTGTATTTTATGTTTAGAAACAATATTTAGCTTAAAGAATATAAATATATAGTTTAAGTGTCACCATTATAGATTTACTGGAAAAAAATACAACCATTCTAGTTCAATGAATAAATTTACATTTTTTCATAAAACACACAGATTAGATTCAAATTTCAATAGTTTAAAGATATTATTATTGAATAAGATGCAAGAAAATCAGGAAAATGGGGTTTAGTGTAAACATGGTATGTCATTAGTCCTTGAGAAATTAAACATAAAACATATATGAATGTAACTGTAGAAATAGTTCCATACATACCATTACAATATTGAATGTACTATGAAAATTATATAGGCCATATACTATAAAAATACAACAATATTGAAAGAAAACAAAATGAACTATAGTTTTGAAACTTTTTTATTGAAATGAAATAGAATAAGTGGATTTTGTTGTAAGGAAACTTCATAAAACCAACATCATGATAATTTTTATAGTAGTAGGTAAGAAATTTAAAATTATATTACAATGAAGGGAAACTATACAAAAACGACATTATTTTTATACCACATTTTGATGATATTAGAAAAATTAAAATTGGTTTATGTAATAATAATTATGAAAAAGTGAATATTCATTAAAAAATATATGGAGATAAAGGATGTTTCCACATTAACTAGGATTTCTACTAGTACAAATAATAGAAGATATATTCAAATACTTTTTGAAAATGCTTCTAAAATATACATAAAATAGTTTTGAGTAAATGTAAATAGATTTTTAAATTAGTTATATAATAGAGATATTGTTTTTAAAAGTTCTTTGTTTTTAACAAGAAATAAATCTAATTAAATTAAATGAAATAAATATCAATACATTATAAAAATTAAGCAAACTATAAATTAAAAAAAACATACATATTTTTATTGTGTTTCCAGATTAACAAATCATCCCTATTTCATTTTTTTGTAATTGAAAAAAAATGATGATAGAGAAACATATCCATAAATATTTTGTTCTCGTTTAACTAATTAAAATTGAACAGAAATCAATGGAAAATTAAATGTACATTTAATGTTAAATGATATATTACATGTTACAGTTCATGATATGACATTTTAGTGTTCTCCAAATATGATTATATTTCATGGAACTATTATTTCTTGTGTTCCTTTTAGATAACACTTATTAGTAAAAAAATATAATAGTATTTTTAGAAGTCACTAGGGATAAACCATCACAATTTCAACTTAATAATTCCATGAGTTTGACACATAACTAAAATAACCAGGTTTGTCAAATTTAATAAAACAGAATACTATCAAAAGAACCAAATTTAAATTCAATTAACAGACCATAAAATTATTTCTAATATACTATGAAATTATAAATAATGAAAATATTTTGAATTATCCAATATCATTTTATCCTATATATTTAAAATTTTGGGAACCCTTTTCTCATATAGTAGAATTATAAAAAATTTGCTAGGTGTGATATAATATGAGAATAAAAAAGTCATACTTGGTATTCATAAAAGTTATACGTGGCACCATAAAAGGATATATGTTTCCAAATAAATATCATATGAGACACCAATAAAGTATTTTGTGTGATTTAGAGTTTGATATGAAATTCCATATGTCATTTTTAGTGACTTTTTTTAGGTGACTAAAACTGATCTTCCAAATATTGTAGAAATTTATAAATAGTAACTAAAATTAATATAGTTTTCCTCATATGACATATGAAAAAAAATGAATTATCCATTTTAATAAATTATTTTTAAAATTATATACACCATAATTTGTATCCAAGACATCTTCAAAGAAATTGCAAGACTTCTTACACACATCATAAGACCTCAAAACTACTCGAATTAAATGTCATAATTATTATAGTAATTAGAAAAACCTCTAGATAGTTTTTTTTCATTATAGAATATAAATACACAAAATATATTATTTAAATACAATTAACTTCTTAATTTATCATTTATCTTAGCCTCTAAAAACCTTTATCCAAGTTATTACATTACTCATTTTTGCAACCAACTTTCTTAGTTACTTTAAGTTGGATTGTCAAATAAATCGAGCTAGCTTCATTAATAAGTTTAGATTTTAATTTCAATTTTTTTATATTATAGGTATTTATTATCTTATACTCATCACTTGTATTAATTACCATGAATACCATATCAAATAATCATTATGTATGTTATTATGGGATAACTAACTAATTTTTTCTAGGCCATTATTCAGGGGAAAAACCACTATATTACCCATCCAAGTTTGAGTAAATCTATGATCATACTTAGGATGGATACTCAATTGATCACAAAATACCACAAATAAATATATTGACATTATCATTGATGAAAAATACATTCAAAAACCAAAGGTAACTTCAGTTAGTTATTATACATAATGTATTTGTATTATATTTTAGTGATCCAATTTCTATAAATAGATGAGTATGTCGATATATTCCCCTATTTAACCTATATTTACTTATTTATGGGTTTTGGTGAAATATTAGCAAGTGGTTATCAGAACATGGTAGGTAGGATAAATTATCTATTTATTTTTGTGTTATGTTTTCATGTGATGTTAAGATCATTATCATTTGGTTTGATAAAATTATTATAATCAATATGGATCCTATAATAACTATAGGTATACATAAGCTCTTGATAAATAATTTTTTATCAAGGACTATAAATTCCCATATTGTAATAAATTTTTGAAATTAATAGATAAATTGTTCTATACATTTCTCCAAGAGCAAAAATGATGTGGTTACCCACCTTAGTTATGATATTTGAAAAAAAACATTTCCTCACTATGTTTTTATTTATTTTTTATATATGGTCAAGGAAGATATAAATGATTGATAGAATCATAATTTTAATTGGTTATATAGGTTAATAGTAAATACATTGTAAAAGTGTGAAATAATTAATCAAACCCTCCATTATAAGTGTTACTTACCATCCCTCTTAGGGTTATTGGGAAAATGGAGACTGAAATTACTAAATATATACTAGAAAATAGGTCTCTTGAGATAAATATAATATCTATGGTTAGGAAAGATTTAGTTATTACTAATGATGAAATTCAAAATAGAGATAATATTAAATTGAATTTTGAAACTATACCTTCAAATGAAATAACTTATTATGAAGATACTCAAATTCATAATTCTATTTTAGATATAACTAATATGAATACTGATGTGTAGTCTAAAACGATTGAAATTAATGTTGGTGTGGTTTATTTTAGAAGAACTAAATCTATTATAGATGCATTTGATGTAAGATATATTGTGAATGATATTTAAGTTTGTGATATAATTACTAATAAATCTATTCAGCATATAAAAATTTAGTTTTATGATATTTAAACACAATTCAAAGATTGAATTTGAAAATAAACTAAAAATTCTCATATTAAAATTGAGAATATAAATATAAATGTAAGAGTTAGATTTGAACATTACTATTATGGATACAAAATCTTTTGAAGATGATTATATTGATACTAAAATGAGATAGAAATATATTAAAAGATTAAGGGTATTGATGAAGAAATTATATATCATGTAAAAGATAATGATTTAGTTTTCTATGATATTATACATCAATTGGCTACTAATATTTTCTCTTTAATGTGGTTACTAAAATATGGTATTCTTAATTAAAATTAATATTTAAAGAATAAAAAAATGAAGTAAAAAAATGGTTTATTGCTTATATTTTTTGGAATATTTTAATGAATTTAATTTGACATAGTTCAAATATTATATTTTAATGAAATAATGGAGTTTCTCCATGTATAGATTCCATTATTTCTATATTTGAAAACTCATCAAGAGATGGAATTTCATATTCAATTGAGAATTTACTAACAACATCTACATAACCTAAAATAATCATGGTTCTTTGAGGGGTTTTAGATCAACTACCCCTTGTGATAGACCTTCTATACCCCCCAACAAATTTTTAAGGTTTATATGAATAATTGTTTCTTCTTTTCATTTTATTCTCTATATTCTATGTAAAATCACTCGCTTCAAAGATCCCCTTCATCCCTTTATTATTTTTTGAATAGTATTTATTTTCACTTAGATACTCCTCAAAAAATTGATAATTTATTAGGGGGTATTCTACATCATATCCTAAATATGATGTTTTTGTATGAAAGAAATAGTTAGAAGTGTTATAATAACTGAGACTTGAATTATATCCTAATATATCATTATATAAGAAATATTTCAAGTTGTTTCATGATAATAAGGTCCTTATAAATACATTAAATAAAATATACTAGGTATTAATATTTAATTCCAAATTAAAATTGTTTTATGTTATGTTAAAAAGTTAATGAATCCTAATATAAATTTAAATAAATTAAATTTACAATTCAATAAATTACCTTGAAAAAGAAACTGCTCGAGTATAAAATTATGGATTTTTTTGTGAAATTATGAATTTATTGAATAATATTATATATTATATATCAAAACCTCTTTAGTTTTTCCATCCAACATGAAATTCATGCTTGTAGTACCACCACACATCCCATGGTTCTATTAACCTTGCTTCATTTGCATGTAGACCATCTGAGAAGTTATATTGGAGATGAATATTTTTTTTCTATAATACTATATAATGAAATATAAAATTAATTTCATAAAATATATTTCCAAAATTTCATACCAACCGTTGTATTTTATTTAATATCAAAACTTTCTCCACTTGATTGCTTAAACTATGATAATATTTTCTATGTTTGTTGAGTGTCCCATGAAATTTGGAAATTCTTAATTTTGTTTCCTATTATTTTCATGCACTCATTATGTGGAATCATTATTTTTGTGTCTCTATTACATATGTTATGAATCTATTCATGACCATATATTTTACTAGAAGATGATACTAAAGAGATAAATGAATATTTCATACACATATGTTACTGAAATTGAACAAAAATTTATTTATTTCATTTCTTTTTAAACATTTAACTAAATCACTTCTTGTTTCCACTGGACTTTATAAAATATGTTGGGGGAATGAAACAATTAGAGTTTCCTCTCTAGTATAATATGGATACTGACTTTGGGTAGGAATGTAAAACAATATAAGGTAAATAAACAATGTAGGTGTACACTGTAGATATTAAGATTGATAAGGGAAAAATTCAAAGGGGTGGAAGGAGAGGGACTAAACTACATGTTAGTAGGAGGAAATGGATAAAAACTGTGAATTTATATTTATGGGTATGGAAAATGAGGGGGACTTATTGGAGGAAAATGTGAAGGTGACTATAAAATAATGGGATTCCAGGCACTAAATGTATGGGGACTTCATGTAGGTGCAATCCTATATTTTGGATTTCATGAACTATCCTCACTAAATGTAATTTTCCACCTTGATGATTCTTTTTTAAATTAAATATGATTTTTTAAAAGTTGATACATATTTAATAAATAAAATAGTTACTCACTAGAACAATCATATTTATTAGAAAAACATCTCTAAACTAGAGATTGCTTTACTCTATTATTTTTCTATGAATCTTCTTGTAAGACATAATAAACCAGAAATTCCAAATGTGAGGTGAAAATATTAAAAATATAACAAGACATAAAATAAATAAAAATATTCCAATTAAATTATCATTATTTTTCAAAACATTAAATCTTACATTAATATTATTTCCATTAAGTTGTTTACTCACAAAATTAAAAAATTAAAAAATAATAGAATCTTCTAGTTTAAATTTTAAAACCAAGCTAAATAATTGTTTTTAGTTTTAAGTTGGGATTCTATTATTAGTTAAACATAAAAATATTGGATATTATATGTTAATTTATTACCTGAAACTACATATTCATTACTTATTTTGAGTATAACAAGCATTTGAAAATGGAAAATAGTTAGAAAAAATTGATTATGTTGTTAATGATAATGAACTCTCCATTTGAGTTCATTTTCCTTATCAATTATTAGATCCATTTATAAAATATCAACTTAATTCAAGTAATAATGAGAAAATAGTTGGAACATTATAGAAAAAATATCATGAATGTGTCACTATAAAAAATATCTCTTAACAAAAAGTTTAGGAATTAAAATATTTTGCAACCATGTTTAAAAAATAAAAAAAAAAGAAACTAGAGAACTATAATTATATAATCTAAAGAATTAATTATGTAAAATTTGTAAAATTATTAAAAAACATGTACAATGTTAGAATAGTATAAACTATATACCTTAAAACATGTCAGCACTATGAATTCTCTATAATAATTTATAGTTCACAATCCATTCTAATAATTGAATCATCCATGCCATCAAATGATTCATTTAATTGAATATCAACTAGTTTATCCAAAACATCACATCATCCATTCATCCATAAAATATATATCATGGACTAACAAAAACAATAATACCAAAATGTGGGTTTAAAGTGTGATTTACATAAAACAGATTTCTAGCTTGTGAGTCTAGAATGTAAGGTTGATCTATTCGCAACTGACGGGTCATATCTTTCAGTATAAATCAAAAAATATTTATATAAAATAATTTTTGTCTTGTTTAATAAAACCACATTTATTTCATCATATTGACACACCCATTTTCTTAGTAATATATTAAAAATATTCTCTCAACAACCCCATAATATGACATATTTTATGATCAATGTTTTATGTCTAATGTACTAGAATAACAATATGTAGTTGTGATTTTACTTAAAAAGTAATAACGTATTTCCATGTTTTTTTGAAAACTATTTATAATGAATTTAAATCAATTTAAAATAATTTCTGTTCAATCATGGGACACATTGTTTGGAAAAAATGGAAATGCCCTTATTTTAGAGGATAAATCATCCACTAATAACTTTAGGCCTAAAATGCATCAACAAAAAATATTAAAAAACTAACAATGTTTTAGCTGTGTAAAAAAATAATTTGTTTCCATTGACTTAAACCAAGTATTAAATTATTTACTATGTAATTTATCCCTCCCATTAATAGATAAATAATGATGTGATCTTTTTATAATTTCATAATGTTGTCCAAAAATATGAAAATTTAATGATGTTAGAAACTATTAAAAAATAGGCAATATATATATATATAAACTTTTAATTACATTATGTAATCATAAAACATGTAAAAATTTACTAATATTGCATAATGACCCATTTATCACTCATCCCTATTCAAATTACACAACATATTTGATCTTGATATTCCCCTAATTTGGGGAAGTGATAAAAATGTCTTCTCAATGGGATCATACCTATCATCTTCAATTCTCATTATCCATTTAGATCCCATGTTGATATTAAACATGTATATTGAACAAAAATATATGCACTCATGTGATAAATAAACATTCATAATAGATCATTTAGAATGATTCTTATTTTTCACATAATATTTTTATGTAAACATTGTTCCTTCTTTTGGATACTTCTAGTTACTCGAAACGGGGTAACAAAAATAATTTTTATTAGACAATGTGTGGTAAGATGTAACATGAATGTGAAAAATGTTGGTGAAATTTTTTTCTCAATGCCAAAAAGAATGACCAGTTCATATTTCTATAGTTTTTTTATAACACCTATGTTTAATATTTTAGAGAAAATATCTCAAGAAAAGTAGAATAATCTATTCACATCATCCCTAAAATTATCTGATAGTAAATACCGAATAGAAATAGGAATAAATTAATAGAATATAGAATTGTATTAATGGGTTTTAAGGTATTTTAGTTTCACATTTCTTGTATTTACCAATTTTGAATTGTCACTTGAATAAACATATGAAACCTTTAAACATTACAAGACTTAAATAAATTGTTTTTTCTTTACATTTTTCATTGAAAAACAATAAAAATAGACTTTTCACTAATTATGAATAATTAACCCATGATTAAGTCTTGTTTTTATACACCAATCAATTAAATTGGAACATGAGAAATAAATAATTTTTTTTCTTTTACCTTTACATTTAGAAAATTTCAAGAAACATTTCAAAAACATTTTTCTCAATATGAATTATGTCCAAATAGCGACACATCAAATTTGACGACCAATACAACAACTAAAATAGTATACATTACTTTCTCTAATTTTTTATTAAATTCAAAGGAATGTTACTTTTATTTCTTTAATTTTATTAACACATTCCAAGAAAAAAATTCAAATTTTCAAGTTATTTAAGGATATCACCCCCGATATTCATTGAGGTACTTCATCTGTCTCTATGTAATTATTAAATTATCTTTGATTTTTCTATATGGATGATCCAATTGTATAAATAGTAAATTCCTTATAAAACTAAAATTTCACCAGAATATTAATCTTCAAGAATATATATTTTTCATAAAAATTATGTAGGATAATCTCCCCTTGGAATGAACACTATACATTATTCCATAAGTAGAGAAATAATATATATTTACCCCAATAATTTGGAATGACATATAAACTAATACTTTCTAAATGCATCGTATGTCTGCACCGTAGTGGTCCAAAACTCTTTAAAATCATATATTAATGGTTTTAATTATTTTTAAATATCAATTCCAATATCATTGAATCTTGAAATAAATATAATCATGATAATAACTGGTTTTTTCATACACCTCCATGAACAAAAATTATAAATATAAATTAAAATAGGCCATAAAATATATACAATATGAATCTACTTAAATCGGTTTAAACCATCACATGAAAATTCCAATACGACATTCCATGGATCAGCTATGAAATTTTGATATAATCGATCAAATTACAGCAATGATAAACCATATATTGGATGAACTATATCATCATTATCCTTATTTCCTTCATATTTTTGTCATCTCATATTCTTTTCCATTTTTTTTGGAATAAAAATTTTCTAAACTATGTGAATCAATGTAAAGATCCACATAACATTATATGTTGCCCATGATTTATTTCCATATTTATTAGTGTTCCATCTAGATGTACCACATTTTTTTCACTCAGTAAACTCATTATTTCCCTTCCAGAACTATCAAAAATTTGTAGGGAGTGAATGGATTTTACTACTAGAAAATAAAAAAATTAAACCAAATTTGATGCCATATAATAATCTATAGTAATACATACATAATCAGGTAATAATTACCTAAAACGTTAAGTATACAGTCAATAAAAATATTAATAAATCCATACATTGTGTTTCCATGATATAATTGCATTAAAAACCCAAGTTTGGTCATTTTTCCACATGATTTGTATGATGGGGTATTCTCAACTTAAAAAATACTTTCTAAGATGATCAATATCTTCATTTTTATCATTATATTAAAACTATGTCCCCATATTCATTTCCTCTCCCACAACTCTACATGAGGTGTTATCTTGAGAAAGAAATGAAAACCAATAAAAAATCAAATATTCTATTCCAATAATTTTAGATAAATAAATTTCATTATAAATTTGATCTTTTTATCCATTATGAAACCAAAAAAGATATTATTTTGGAGAAAGATTTTTAATGATATGGTAACTCACTTTCTGAAGTGAGAACCATGATCTTCCAATGTCATCCAAACATGGTAATTAAATCAATCCATTTTCTGAACCATTATTAGATGAAAAATCCACAAAATATTCCATCTCTATATAACACACATTATTGAGATGATTAATGTTGTACATCCAACTTCAATTAATTTTAATATGAATAAACAAATAGATAGATTTTTTTTGGGTTTTCAATAACAACATTGCAGCTCATTCATATGTAACACAAGTAATATATAGATTCATTAATTCTTTATCCGGATTATTAATTTATTTAAAAGTATCAAAAATTAATTATATAATATATAAAGTATTTTAATTTACTACTTTAGAGATTTAGAAGAATTTTAATTCATCATAATATGATAAAAACAATTATAAAAAGATATATATGTTCAACCAATTACATCAAACAACTATATTTTCTCACTATGAACCATTTTAAGTCATCTAATATAAATAAAATCAATCTCATGGGTTTACCAATACTAGAAATATCATGTTTCCCTTTATAAAAGAAAGATAATTAAAAATAATATTCATAAATTAACCTATTGAAATGAATTCACTTATCCCAAAAAAGTAACAATAGAAATGAAAAACAATCAAACTTATATTTTCCTTTTAAAAAATTTAAAGAAATAAAATCTGAATAAATACATTATTTTCAGAATATAGTTAATACAAAACTCATAAATAAAAAACATTAGAACAAAAAATAAAACCTATACAGTTGATTAACAATTCTAAAATATAAAAATTGTGGGAAAGATACTATAATATACTGTAGTGGCATGAAATAAAAAGCATTGCTCATTGAGAAGATAAAAATCCATAGTTTAGTAATACCTTGGTAAAAAGCCTTCAAGAATCGCATGAATAATAACTATTGTTCACTAATGTAATATAGATACTGAATATGTATGGAATTGGTCTTAACTAACTAATATTTTTCATAACCTAAATAGAGACTAATATATGTCATAAATATTAATTAAAACACAAAGTTAAAATTAAATTTTATTTATAAATAAGTTTCCCAGAAATATTATTATTCTCTAGATTATAAAATTTCAATTCCCTAATAATTTTAGTGATAATGGATACTTATATATTATTTTTATCATTTGATAAATCCCACAGAATATAATTATTAAAATTATTTTATTGATTACTAATAAGTAATCATGGAATTATAAACAATGAAAAAGAATTATTCTTTTAAATATATATCTTGACTCTTGTTATGTTAATTGATATCAACTTTGTTTATACCAATTTGAAATATATATAGATAAATTGAAAATTGTATATTTTTATTGGATTATATAAGGGGTATATTAATATCAATTCACTTACACCAAATATTGTGGTATCAAGATTTGGATTTTGAATCATCATCTATTTTTAATTTTTTTTCTCATTATTTGGAATTGATAAAAATATCAAACATATTATATTAAATACTTATAGAGAGTGGGAAAAAAATTACATTATCTTGGCCATTGGTCTATGAGGACAATGTTTTCCTCTATGAGGAAAATGTTTTTCGCTATTCGGAAATGAATGAAACAATTAAATAATACATTTCAACTGAGGTCTGGGTAAACATCACTAAAGGATTTCATATCTATATTAAATAAAATTTAAATGGTCACCACATAAATAATGAGTTTCATAATGTATTTTTTTCATTTATTGATATTTAAAGATATGATAAATGGTTCTACTTGAAAATTAATTCATTATATAATCCAAACATGCATGAGATTCCACATTATCATAAAAGTGATAGTAATTTGAGAACTCATCATAAATATTAATCTCTCTATTTACCATCATCTTATTCCATTTCATCCTTGAAAAATGATTTGCAACCATATTATTTGATTTTTTTTATATTTGATGATAATTTTAAACTTCTATAGTAGTAATATATATTAGATCAGTCAAGAATTAGTATTCCTTTTAATTAAACAATATCATAAACAAAAATTAATTATACAAATAACTACATTAAAGAGAACAAGATAAAATCTAAACCAATCAATGTAAAACAACACTACTATGATTTAGTATTATTGATTTATTATTTTCTTAGTGTGAAAATCAAATAACATATAGTATAAATTTTGTGATTATCCTAATTCCCAGTATCTACTACCGAAACATTATTACTTGAGAGGAATAGCTAGAAAATCACTCTTATGGAGCCACTAAGTTGGTTGATTGCATGAAAAGGGGAAGCATTGTTCATGGAGTATATTTATAGAGCGTGTGGGTCGATCCTAAACTGATGAATCACTATCTAGGATTAGATCAATAGAGGTGGGGCTCAATTATGAAGAAAGGAAGTTCAATCTTATTGTATATCTGCTATGAAGAGTCTTGATTACGAAGATGGGATGGAGTTGGAAGTATTAGTTGGAATTTATTATGAAGAGGTAAGCTATATGAAGGGAATTGATAAACAATTGGGAGGTACTACATAGGGATCGATATCCAAGAGATAGCTATTATAGAGGGTATTGATTGTGAAGAGGTAGACATTATGGAGGGGATCGATTAAGAAGAGGGAGGATATGTGTAGGGGATCAACCGTGAAGAGTGGAGTTTGTAAAGGGGAGACTGTTTACGAATAGAGGGTGCTATAGAGTAGAGATCAATCACTATGTGGGAAGGGCTTCAGAGGGGATATTTATTGATCCTAGAGAGGAAAGTGGTAAGGTATTCAGAGGAGAGATTGATTGACCATGAATAGGTAATATGGTTATGGAGGGAATCACCAAGGAGGATTGATTTTTGGGGAATTTATTGTCATGGTTTATTAAATCCATGGTATTATATAATCTATTTTCATGGTTTTAATGAAATATAGAAAATCTGTAAATAAATATGTCCTTTTTATAGATTAGATTCCATCTAATATTGGGGGAGTTATTGAATTTTCTAGAGATAATAAATAATAATTTTTAGAATAATATAGTGCTGCTATGATTATTCAGAGACCTTTGAAAAGAGAGTATCTAACACCTATTATAGAATAAAGTGTTGAGATGGTAGGTCACGTTAAGGAACAACTAGTACATCAGTATTCAAAATCCAATAAAATAGAAAAGATAGAGGAATGTCATTCTACAAAAAAAGTTAGTTCTCATGTTTCTCTAAAAAATGAATTGATAAACGGTCAATTTGTTACTCTGATTGAAAATTACATGGAAAATATTTTTTTAATAAGTTATAGATTATGTTAAAATGGTTAGAGAGTTTTCATCTATATCAAGTGAATGTTTTAAAGTCCAACCACATTAATTAGTTGAAGTTGGACAAACCTCAGATATAGAAGAGGTATTTCCCTATGAATATAATAAGATGATACTATTTTTTAATCTTAGGCTTAAAATTTTGTTGAAATACTTTTTTTGAAAATTTTATCTATGGAAATATGATTTAATAAAGCTTAAATGAGAACTTGAGTGTAACGAATGACATTTTCCTAAAGATAAGAATCATGAATTTCAATTTAAATGCTCATTTTAATCCTGGTAAATGTGCACTACCTCCTAAGAAGGGTCCTAGGAGAATCCAAGGCTTTTTAAAAGCTCGTAGTTCTAGAAAATGGAAAAAATTACTAGGCCGCATGGTTGGTAGCAATCATGCCACCCATCCTACATGGTTTCTTCTAACCATATGGGGAGAATAAGAGGTGTATCATGAGACAAAACATTTTTATGATAATTTTAGAATCTAGGAGCATAACCACATGAAAAATTACAGACATTTTATAGTGGGATTTCACATGGTTTTTTCATGGTATCAGAAACCATGTTCATTTTTCGTGCAGGGTCTATATTTTGGACGTTTTCTTAAGGGTGATTTTCACATGGTTAGGGAAACTATGCAGCTTAACTGAGGATTCTTGTTTTTTGTGGTGAAATTTCAATTTCCCGTATTTTAATCTACATACCTTTTCATCTTTCCTCCCTCTTTTCTCCAGCAAATGTTTTTTGTTTTCTCCTCATTGGAGCCAACTCCTCTTTCATCCTAGGTTCTTCAATAACTCTCCGATCAAAAGTAAAAATTAGGCACCTTCAGAAATATCTAATCCATATAATTAAGATCTATAATCCCCTCTCTTCCTATTTAATTTTATCTTTAAATCCATTATATTGTTTTGCTGAAATATATTATTCCCTATTTTTAGGGCTTTGGACCATTTCTTTTATTTCTTCCAATCTACTTCCAATCTAAGTCCACCATCGGATGAGGAGTTATCAAAGACCTTAAGTTAGGTGGTATCATTATTTTCCCCTTGAGTTTTGGTTTTTTCCATAGCTTTTTTAATGTTCCACACATTGAAAATTTTCATGCATCACTATTTATTTTAGTTATTCATATTAAATTGATCAAAACACCTTCAAATATGCCCATTGATCCTTATTTTGTAGATTAGATGATTTTGACCTCAATTACGAACACCCCTAAGAGGAACCTTGAATTTCACTATTATAATTAGTATAATATCTTCCTAGAACACTTTTTAAGCATTCTTCTTGGACCGTTATCTATTTTTATAACAATTATATAGATGTCAAATAATCCCAAGAACCTCCTCTGTCCTTTTATTGTATTATAAATGGAATTTTCAATGTAGTTAATTGCCACATTAATATTTTCACCTTCTAAATTATTAATTTAGGCTTAGAAATTGAATTTACATTTTTTAAAGAATTTAATGGATAGATTACAGATAAGGGATTAGTCATTATGTTTTTCTTTTCCTCAAATGAGTTGAATGATTTATATGAAATAAATAAAATGGGATGCCTTGTAAAGGGTGGTAAGGCCACTCTATTTTTTTGTTTTATTAAATGATCATTTAGAATTGTAATGAATTGTTTATAATTGAACAAGACTCATGAGAGACATGAGAAGTAATTACTTAGGTATTATATAATAAATATGGTCACATGTTGATATAGGTTGTGATATGATGGAAATGGATTTGTTGGGAATAACAATTTCATGCTCCCTTACATTGGGTGTTCAGCATGACATATCTCACCCTTGACACTAGTCTTCCTAGTATATGGCCACATATGTTCGTACATACATGGAATATATAGGTGGATGAAATATATAACTATATTATATAAATATATATATTATTACTGTATATATATATATATTGTGACTGATGAGATATTTATTTCAGCCATGATTCAAAATAGGTAGAGCCGCCTGGTGTCCCTTTGGAACCTGAGCAGGATATTTTATATTTATTAAGAATTTTTATTCTTTTATTTATATATGCACACTTTTCAATTAGGAAATCTATTTAGATTACTTCTAAAAACTATTGGTGGTTTCCTAATGGGATTTTATCACACATCCTACTCGGGTCACTTTTTGTACCTGAGTAGATTAATTATATACAACTACTGATAAGGGAAAGCAATCTTCCACCAGTCATTGATATTCTTAGATTATAGATAGAGCATAGTAGCAGAGGACCAATCTTATGATCAAGATGATAGTGGAGCTGTTTTTTGTTCTTTTTTTAGTTTTTGTATAGCATGACTAAATCCTCCCGTCCATTATTCCCTTTTTTACATCAACATGACATGAATCCATATATGTGACACAACATAGTTGTTTTTGGTTTATTCTCCAACTTCTCAGTTATCAATTCTTCTACTACTTATTAATTTTGTCTATCTTATATTCTTCCATTGTTTTATGTTTATGAATATATTCGTTGTTCCACTCTGATATAAGGGTATAATCTCTCCACCATAAAAAAATTTAAAACCACATTACTAGTCAGTAGCCTTTATCGTATGGGGAGGCATGCTTGAGGCTATGTGACCCATTGTCTTTGAATATGACTTAAGTGGATTCTAGGTTGGGACGTCACAAAGTGATATCATAGTATGTTTTTCCTTTGTCTTACTATTTGGTTATTGGATAGAATACTATAAGTTATGATATTTGGATTTGACCCTTTTCTTGGATGTAGTCATCCCATGTATAGACGAAAACCTAATTACCATAGATGGGCAATTTTAGTTATTGATTATTCCATTTTAGTTGATATGAATTCACCACTAGGTGACATAATTTCTTATGGTGTTATTATTATTGGTATAATTGGAATGAGATTTTTTTTACCATTTCCTAATGAAAAAAGGGAATTACCTTAGTTTATGCATCACTATAGGAACAATAATACTAATATTCCTTTCATTTTTGACGTCAAAACTAATTTCAACTTGTATTTTTTATTCATTTTATTAGTTCATTATTATATATTGAAATGTGTAGACATTTCTTATAGGGATTGAAAAAAATAAATGATACATAAAGTGTCTACCATAACCTAATAGTAGCAAAGAGGTTAACGTAGACATGTAAATTAGTCAATTATATCACATTGATCCATAGACCATTGGTCACATGGGATGGAACATGTTATGGTATGGTTTAAGTAGACCTTGTATTTTAGATCATATGGAGTATGTGGCCTTATGGATAATAAATGGTAATCCACCTAATTCAACCATTTATAGTGATTTAAATATTTAAACAAGAACAAATCTAAAATGAATATGAATTTTAATTTGAAATTAGTTATTCTATACATGTTAAATCGAGACTCATACCTGAAACCAACCTTAGTAGTTGGTAGTGGGGAATATTATATGTTCTTATGGCCTTTTTATAATCATCTACTATCTAGATCTATATTTGAGAGAAGGCAGAGAGGTATTATCATTTATATATGAGGATATTCCCTTGTCCAAGTTTTCTATCTATAATATTTTGAATTGTACGTTCTCTTATGAGGTATGCATTTTGAATTGTAGTACAATGATTCCATGATTTCTTCTAGCCATATGACCTGAAAGAGGTGATGACAATGCACATGAGGTGGAGGGACTTGAGGTGTTAATGATTCCCCATGTAGTTCCACATATGGAACCTATTACTGTTTCAGATATGGGCATTGATGTCTAGCTCTAATAGGGTTTTCTTTATGTGTGTAAAAGTTTATGCAATGTGTTTCTCAACCAACCCTAAGTATGGTAGAGTTGAATTGGGACTTCCAGTAGTAGGATCCTCCCACCTTATCTGGGGATGTAAGACCCAATGTTGTTAAGTGGTAGCTCGAAGTTATAAAATATATATTCGATAATCTAGAGATGCCTCTAGAGTGGAGTATCAAGATTGAATCGTATATGATAAATTATTCTTCCAAGCGGTCGTGAGCCGTTATTACCCAGGATAGTCAAAATTTTAAGATGGTAAGTGCATATTTGCAAACTATATTATTCGACTATTACATTCTCCATATTCTGATGGATAACATAGATTGATAATTCATTAACTTTCAGTAGGGAATTATGTTTTCTATGGAATAATTTTATCATTTTATTTAGCTGAAGCGGCTTGATCCTACTCTAGCGGGTGATGATATTATGACCGCCAGACAGTTTGAGGATGGGTTAGCATATTACATATGTTCTCAGGTCAATGTATTCATGTTGATTACCATTTTTAAAATCGTGAACTAGGAGCTTATTATAGAGAGAAATTTGATGGAATCTAATAGTGTGATTAAAAGCGGTTTGGCACATATATCTATTAGTGCTTCTTCTTCTGGGAGAATGAGAAATTTTGAGGCTACATGAGGAGGTAGTAGATGTTAGGATTATCATGATAAAATAATTATAATTTGTCACTAGTATGGAAATATGAGTCATATTAAACCACATTTATTACATGATCTTGTAGAATGTAGAGGATGAGGTAGGATAAGCCATATTCATAATTTAGGTAAAACATTTCCATCAGTGACTAGTGATAGGGGATTTACTTTTACTACACATTCAACAGTAGGGCCAGTAGGATCCTGCCATGCAGTTATCTAGAATACCATCAGCAGATCAGGATGAGGGGGAGGTCATGTTAGAGATAATTAGACTCATGGTTGTCAATTCCACTAGATATGCTTCACTCATGGTAGTCTGGATGTGACTCAAGATCGTGGTAAATTCCGATTATATATTGTTCATCTTACATTAGAGGAGCTGAGTTCTAGGCCTTCTACTCTATAAGGTACTATTCTAGTATCTTCCACTTTAGTGTCTTCTCTATTTGGCATAGAAGAATCTCACAATTTTATATTTAAGACTTCTATGGAGAGTCTGGGCCTTAAGATTTAGAACTTATATGGTGTAGTGATTCTAAACACCTCGTTCGGTATCTAATTAGAGTTTGTTCACCTTTGTAATTAGTGTCCCATTGATATTGGTGGGTACCACTTCAAATTGATTTTTTTGTCCATGACATCACAAGATTTGATGAAATCATTAAGATGGACAGTTTTGTTCTCTCTAGAGATCATATTGACTTCTGTCATTAAAGGGTGATGTTTACATCACCATAGGGTGGTAATAACGTTTATAAGGAAGAATGGGATGTTCATGAGACATAAACAGGACCCAATAAACAGAAGATGGGTAGTGTGATAACAAAAATTGGCAGTCTTTTCTTAGATGACCAGGGGTTAAAACCCACTATTTTCCCTCCTTTAGTGGATCATTTCAGGTACAAATTTCTTACAGACATATTTGGTATAACTCAAATGTGAGAGATAAAATTTACTATTGACCTAGTTCTAGGAGCACAAAAATGACCATTAATCCTTATAGGATGTCACCTATGGAGCTTCTGGAACTCAAGAAATAGTTGTAGGGCCTGGAGGCTAAATGCTTCATATTCCCCATCACTTCTCCTTGGTCTTCACTGGTCATTTTTTTCAATAAGGAAGTTGGTACCCTTAGAATTTGGGAGGATTACCGTTGGTTAAACCAGTTTACGTTCAAGAGATGTTATCCACTTCCTCGAATAGAAAACCTCTTTGATATACTATGAGGATAGATATCATTTTCAAAGATATATTTGATGTTAGGATATCAATAGGTGCATGTCTGGTCATTGAAAATACATCCCACAGCCTTCAGAAGAATGTATGGTCTATAAAATATTGTGTTCATGCTCTTTAGACTCAAGAACGCACTTGTTGTCTTCATGGATCATATATATTGGGTTTTCCACCTATGTATAGATTCATTTGTGGAAATATTTTATAATGATATTTTATTGTATTGATGCTTCATACATGACCATTAATACCATCTAGAGAGTTTTCTAAATACACAGAGATAGCCTCAGTTCTATGGAAAGCTTACAAAAAGAAAATTTTTGATCAAAAAAGTACACTTCCTGGGACATATCATCTCAGATTTATGAGTTTCAGTATTTGAAGAGAAAGTGGGAGTTTCATTTTCCTAGGAGAATCCCATGAAAATATTTTATATTCATATTTTATGGGGGTTATCTTGGTATTATAGACACTTCATCCAACATTTCTCACATACTGAAGCACTATGTATGGGATTAACAAACAAGGGTATGAAATTCATATGGTAAGAAGCTTGTGCAACAGCCTTTTAGGAGTTAAAGGTCCATTTGACTTCAGTGATGATATTTATTGTACTAGATCCTAGAAGGAGCTATAATGTATATTGTGACACACCAGGTATCAGTCTTGGATTTGTTCTGATGCAAGATGAGTGATTCATTGCATACATGTCTTATTAATTGAGGCCTCAAGGGTGGAATTACCCTACCCAAGATCTCAAGCTAACTACTAGAGTTCATTCTATATGATTTTAGAGAAACTATATACTTAGAGAGAGTTTTTTGGTATAAACTGATCCAAAAATCCCCAAGTATATATTTATTTAGTGGGATCTGAATCTCAAGAAACATAGGTTGTTTGAGTACCAATAGTCGTTTCATTTCGATATTTCCTACATGAAAGGTAAAGGAAATGCAATAGCCAATGATCTGAGCCTTAATAATTAGGTAGAGGTGATTCCAGAGGCTAGTGTGTAATGGTATCTCGTTGTCGTATTCTCATTGATTCACATTGAGGTTTTGGAGGATGATGGTCTTACTATCCTCACCACTTTATAAGTGACCACTATTTTTCATGAATGAGTAAAAATGGGACAATTATCTAATCTCGAATGCGTTTCCCTTTGGAAATGTTTCTCCAATAATGATTAATCATTTAGATGAACTATTGATGGGGATATTACTTTACTATTTCATGGGATTTTATGAGTCCCATAAGATATCTGAGATAATCTAATGTAATAATTCCATACCACAACAAGGGTTGTTCACCCAGTTTCACAAAAATATATTTAGATCAACGGTGCCAGTATTGGTGGCTTGGTATGACATGTGAGATTGATTGATTCATAAATTGATGTTCTATATCTCTTCAAGTGATCACATAACATCAGAGTTCGAGAGATATTTTACAACCATTTTAAATTCTCAATTGAAAAAGAGATGATCTTTCTATGGATTTTGTGACTATTTTACCGATATCACCTCATGAAAACTATATAGTATGGGAATTCATCGATCATTTGACAAAGGATGCACACTTCTTACCTATGTGATATTCCTTCTTGGTAGATCATCTAGGAAGACAATAATTCTGGGAGGTTGTACGTTTTCAAAAAAACTAATTGATTTATCATTTCTGATAGAGATGGTCACTTTAAACCATGGTTATGTGATTTGTTTCCAAAGGAATTGGGTACACAGGTGATTCTAAAAATTCCAAACCTCTCTCAAACTGATGTGTAGATGGAGGATATAAATTATCTTATATAGTAAATTCTCTGTGCATGTATCCTTAGATTTGGAGGTTTTTAGGAGAAACAAATTCCCCTTATTGAGTTTTCTTACAATAACAGATTTTTGGATACCATCAAGATGGACCCTTATGAATCCTTATATGGTATGAAATTCTGTTCACCTTTGTGCTAGCTAGAGGATAGGGTGGTCACAATGATTGGACCATGTCTCGTGCATGTGACTATAGAGTAGGTCCAACTAATCAAAAAGAGCATGATGATAGCTTAGTCTAGATATCATTTATATGTCAAAAGACATCAATTACCTCTTTAGTTCGAGGTCAAAGACTGGGTTTTCATTTGATTGTCACTTATTTTGGGGAATATATGTATTAGTAGATAGGGTAATCTCTCACTGAGCTTTGTTGGGCCCTTTGAGGGTGTGAAATGTATTAAAATAGTGTCTTACCTATTGAAAATTACTCAAAAATACCATTCAGTGAATGATGTATTTCACATATCTCAGCTTCGATGATATCTTCAAAAACATTCAAATGTTTTCAACATGATGAGGTTGAATTGGATGTGGATTCTTCTTTTGAGGAGCACCTAGTTCACATTGTTGATTGGAGTGGGAAGACAATTTGAGGTAGTTCAGTTACTTCGATACATGTGCTATTGAAGCATGACCATGTACAAGATGATACATGGGAGTTGGAAATAGTCATACGAGTGCCGTGGATAGAACTCTTTGATGATGATACCTATTTTCCATCAGAAGAAAAAAATAGTGATAAGTTACTTTAAGGAGGGTAGGATTTAATGAACCATATTTTCCTGTAGGTACAAATCATTTGGTTTTTTAATTCAAATCCTTTGATTAATATTAATAAACATAAACTACATCGTAAGGAGTGTCTATGGCATGTTCGAAACCCGGAGTTCTTAAAAATAGAAAAAATGGATGGGATACATTGTTAGTAGAAACTATACAACCCAGCCCACATGTTTTCTTAAAACCCTATGGAAAAAATAGAGGGGTAACAAGAGCCACACGGTTTTTATGAAACCATGAAACTCAAGGAAGATGGTCATGTGAAGAACTACATACATTTGAAAGTGGAATTTAGAATGATTTGGTAAACCGTTTTCCTTAACCATGTGAGGTAATTATTTTGGGCAGTGGCTTGTGAATGAATTGTGGAATAGTTTGAGAAACCATGAACCTTAAGGGTGAACTCTTGTTTTTTGGGTGAAATTTCATTTTTATAATTAAAATATTTAACTTTTATTTTTTCTACATATTTTATCCATCTAGTGATTTTGGTTTACTCCTCCCAAGATCCAACTCCTCTTTCAACTTAGGTTCTTCTATAAAGATCTAATCTAAGTTCTAAGTTGAGTGTCATCAGAAGCATCAGATCCATCTTAGTAGGATCTATAATCCCCTATATTCTTATTTTAGTTTATTTCTGGACCAATTTATCTATTTAGGTAAATTATATTTTTCCCTATATTACGGTTTTCAGACTATTTCTTTATTTTCATCTAACCCAGTTGAAATATGAGGTCTCTATAGGACAAGGACTCATCAGTAGTCTTAAGGTAGGGGGTCTCATCATTTTTCCATTAAGTTTTGGTGTTTTCCATAGCTTTTCTATTATGCCTCACACAAACCATTGTCATGATTTTCCATTTTTGAGTTCATCATATTAAATTGATAAGAACACCATGATATATTCCCATTGATCCTTGTTTAGTAGATTTGAGGATGTTTACCTTAGTTATAGACTCCCCTTGCGTGCAGCTGCTTGAATTTCTTTATTATAATTAATTCTGTCTATGCCCAAAACACCTTCTAAGTTTTATTCAATGACCCTTAACTATTTTCTCAATATTATATAGTTGTTAAATGAACCTTATAACCTCCTAAGTGTTTGGATCAACTTGTAAAAGGAATTGTACAAGTAATTAATTTCCCCATTAATAATAGCACCTTCTAAATGACTACATGATCCGTATAAATTGAGTTTCCATGTTATAGTGAATTTAATGGATTTTTTACATAGGATGTCTAATTCACGATGGTTTGATTTCCCTTAAATGGGTTGAGTGATTCATATGAAATGAATTAAATGGGATTACTTGTAAAGGGTGGTAAGTCCACTCTATTTGTTTATGCTTTGTTAAAGGGTCATTTAGAATTTTAATGCCTTGTTTGTAATTGAAATTGAAACATGAGATACATAAGGTGAAATTCCTCATGTATTATGTTATTTATATTGTTATTCTTTGATATATGTTGTGATATGATGGTATGGGATCTATTGGGAATGATGGTTTCATGCTCCCTTACATTGGGTGTTGATCATGATGTGTCACACCATTGATACAAGCTGGATGGTGGGATTGACATACCATATCCATTGTTTTGAGTGTTGAAATAATGGCACAATCACCATATTGAGTGATGAGAATGGAATCTCCAACTCATTATGAGATATAGGGAATGTACCCTATTTCTTGTGCTTATAGGCTCGTTTAAACTAGTTATGGATATTTGAGTTACGCTATAGTCCAACCACCACCATGAATTCTAAGTATATGGACACTTACATCTGCACATAATTTCTCTATATAGGTGGATGAAATATATAAATATACTATATATATATTGACTAATCGTACATGTAATGTCCAAAAAATCCAATGTAGTTTTTTTATTATATACAATTATTTCCAGACCAGGAGCAGATACGTCATGAGATTTCGAGGCCTAGAGTGTCTAAAATGATCTGTCGAAAAAATTTATGTTTTAAAAAGTGTGTGTGAGTAGTTTTCCTGAAAAGGTGGAATATCTTTTAAACGGGTGACCAGATCATAAATCTGAGGGCAATTTTTCATATTGGATGATGAGTTTACCCTCGGCACAACTTAAGATTAGTCAGTGCATGCCTCAAATGAAAAAACCAAAAAATGTAATAACCATAAATAATATTATTAAATAAAATTATTTTATTTCTAAAATGCTTAAACTCAAAAATGGTGACTCATATTGAAAATCTGAGACAACTGTTGATCTCTTTAGGGTATTCTTTCCTTAGGAAGATCCTAACATTGGTCGGAGCGAGCCAACAATGGAAGTTATTTTTTGGTCATAAATAAAATAATTAACAATTGTTTTATTATCAATGCCTTATAACTCCTAAATGGTAACTCTGATTGGAAATATGGGAGTACCGTTGTGCTCGTGAAGGGGTGTTTCCATTATTTGGAGCTTAACCTCAACCGACAAGGGATAATGGCGAAAGATAGTTTTTTTGAACATTTTTTAAGTTCATTTAAACAAACATGTGAGACAGTTTTCTAAATTTTATACTGGTGATTGGATAAAAAATCTAAGGGAACTGTTGAACTCAGAATGGCAAGATTTTCCAATAATGGACTTAACATGGACCAGCAAGGGTCACTCAAAAAAGATAAATTATGGACTTTTCGGAGGAAAATAAAATAACATAATTAACTTATTTTATTTGTTTTTTACAACCGTTGGGCAGAAGAATGGCGATGCCACAGTGCGGCGACAAAGTAGTGACAAGTCACATTAAATGAATCTGAGTAATTGCTCTTAAACATTTAGTGTAATGATACAATAAATGAAGCGTAACGAAGCAACAATGCATCGTAATAGAAATAATGCGACGCGTTTTATTTTAATGGGTTAATGCATATGGGAAATTAGGATCATGTGGTAGAATTTCTATAAAGAGCCTATGACTAGAGACCCCCTCTAGTGGCGAACGACAAACGCCGGTGGATCACTCACGAAGTCAACTCATTTGGAAGAATGAAACCCGAGAGTGTCGAATGCCAACCAAACTTGAATCCCCATAGAGGGACTACTTCAATGACGAAAACCAATGAGGTAGGGGTTTGTTTTTCTTTAGGTTTCTCCATTATTCATTCTAAAATGATGAATGTAGATCAACCCCTAAACAGGTTGATCTGCAGATCACTAGTTCTTGAGGGAGGGTGCGTTTTTCATGGGATTCGTGTATTGGGATTGATTAAATTATGATAGAACTTCAATTATATATCCCATGTTTCTAATCCTCTAACACGTAGGATGCAAGCTAACACAAACAAGGCACGAGCACCTCCTCCGGGTACATTTTATGCGTTTTTTGTGACTATAACAATGAAGTGTTGGAAAAGAGGATTTGAGGCCATCACAAGGAAGACGGAATCCCTCGGAGGCTATAGGTGCAAGCAGCGTAATGAAAAGACCACCATAGTGGACCCGATGGTTTGTGGAATAACCCACCAACGCGCCATGACGGTGTACCATAGGTAGAAACCGCGGCCCGATCATGTAGAGGGTAAGAGGAATGAGACGCTAATCAGGCCGGAAGCTTGAGAAGGGACACGTCCCCTCCGTCGCCTTAGTAGATATGCATGTAGCCGCGGGCTGTGGCTTCGCATGGCATGTGGTCCCCTGACCGCGTGTAGAACCCAAGTGATCGGGTTTAACTGGCCTCTTCACAACACCCTGAACGTGTTACGCATCCGTGATGAAGAGAGCCAGACCCGCGCCCTACGGTCCAGAAATGCACCCTGTGGGTCAGCTACCCCCCCCCCCCCCATCGGGTCGAGCCGGATGAGACTCGGGGGCCGTGTGACTAGGCGGGTTGGACCCCCGGCTGAACCAGGCCGTGTCCAGTGAGGCCCAATGGGCCTGTCCCATTGGAAAAACTAGACTAGGCTGACCAAAACCCAAACTGGGTTGATTCACGATAGTTGAACTAAACCAGGGCATGTGGGTCCACTGAGCTATGTTGGTTGGTTCGGTCCAACCGGGTTTGATCGGGTGAATACGCAACAGGCCCCCTATTTACCAAAACACCAATAACATACAAACTGCGCGTCTGATTGATGAGTTGTTTGCAGTATTAGGACCCCATCAAAAAGTAAAATCTTTTGGAATAATATATGTAGGATTTCATAGAAGTTGTAATAAGACTAATGGATTGAGGACTGGATCTCTCGAAATCTAGAGCACTACATGTGGAAACCCTGCAGTTGGAAGAGACCTGAATACTTTTTACAAGTGACCCTATGTGGATCAGCTACGATGATCCAGTGGGAAGTGGCTCTATGAGACCCGGAAGGCCCACGAAGGGGAGCAGTTCTTTGTTACCCAGTAGACCCACAGTACTTGGTAAGAGGAGTAACTCAATATGGCTAAGGTGGGAAGTGGCTTTGTGTGACCCGACATCCCGATGATGGGGAGTAGCTCTGTGTGACCTAGAATACCCATGGTAATCATCAGGGATGAGTAAAAAAACATTCCAATGTTAGTGGAAATTAGATCTATGTGACCCAAAAGGCCCACTATACTCATTGAAGAGTTATCTGGTAGCCCAAGGTGTCCAATGATATGACTGATGGTCTTACTTTCCCATTCTAGATTATACCTAGTGTGATCTGTCTTGCTTCATGATCACACTTCATGGTTTTCTTTGTGGATTTCATTGTGGTCATTCTTTTAGGGTTTGGGTTCCCAACTGAGTATTGTATTACCCACCCCAACATGAGCTTCTCCCGCACGTGTCATGTCCTTTGCAGGTGATCGATGCTTCAACAAAGACCATGGTGGTTCAGGATCAGGTGGGGCTCATTGAGACGGGACAAACAGACACTTTTAATGATACCTTGTTGTTTTGGGACCAGGTGGTTCTCAGTGAGATGGGACAAACACGTGTACTTTAATGTCTACAAGTAGCTACCCTTTACCCACACTTTAGGTGGGGTCTTCTACGGACATCTTATGGAGATCTTTTGTACTTTAATGTTTTCATTTTGTCTTTTTTTTGGGTTTTTATTCTGACCCATTTGACTTTAAACTTGGAGCTTTACTTAGTGTTTGTTTATTGGAATGATGGTTTTCCTTTTTAGATATTTGGGATACGGTTGTGTGTGTGCGCGTGCGTATAGGTACTTAGGAAAATGACAACTACTCATGGGATAATGCCTTCGGTGCTAGTCACCATCCCTTTATCTATGGGAGGTGAGCTTGGGTTAGTCATAGTACGAGCCCTAGGGGACGGGTTGTGAAAAAGTGGTATTAGAGGTGGTTGGTTCTACCTCAATGATTGGGTGTCTATTATTTCATTTTTGGGAAATAGTGTTAATTTTTTTGAGTTCTATTTTTAGATTTGGGGAGTCCAGTGTTGGTGAAGTGGCTGACATATCCATACACATGGACCTCAATTTTGTTTTTGATCTATACATGAAAACACTAGTTGCATAAATCATATAGGAATTGTGTGTTTCCTCCTGATCTTTTTGAGTCAGAGTCAGCTCACCAGGTAGAATTTATTAATCGTGATTCATCTTGATCTCTTTCAAAATGCCTCCACATAGATAACCAGCTTGGATTCCAGTGTGTTACCAAGAGGATAGTCCCCATAGTGATGAGGCTTCAGTATATAGACCATTTCCTGAGATAGAACCATCGATGGGCGTCCCAAATTTTCCGTCACCCATTGTTTATCAGTTTATACCAATGTTATTGGTAGAGGACACATGTAGGCTTAGTTCCTTACACAAGGTTCAGTGATAGAGATCCCTCAGGTTTTGAGGTGAGCCTGACTAAATGGTATCTAAGGATAGGTTTGAGGTGGTGACCGAGTTATCCATCTTGTCAAGGCACCATGAGATATGATGATGGTCCTTCCAGTGAGCCTTCTATGTGGCTCAGAAGATCGGTGAATATGTTTAGATTACTTGATATTTTGATTAGGTGACTTTCATTGTGGATAGAGATTGCGAACCTTTCTCCAAGAAGGGTATCTTTCCATAAAATCTAAGGGTTATACATGCCCAAGAGTTTTTGCAGCTTTGGCAAGATGACATTTCGGTAGCTGAGTATTCATCGACAAACACTGACCCTTCTAGGTACTCGATGTGTATGATGTGACAAGTGCTTCAAGGATTGGACCTTCGTGCAAGATATGTTTAGGGACTTCCAAACCAACACCATTACTCTGTACATTCAAACTTATGATAGGGTTCTAGCGAGAACCATTTTGGTTAAAAGCCCTTTGGATGAGAAAATATAGCTAGTGGATGTCTGAAGTGGGAAAATAGGTAACTGACATCAGGTTTAGAGACCTGGACATGTGAGATGTTCTGAAAATAGGTCCCAATATAGCGGATCTATAGCTTAAGTCTCATAGGGTGATTCCAATCACCCTAGGAATAGGTAATTCTTTTTGAAATATAGCAGAATAAATCTCATTAGAGATTGTCCTGCACGTCAAGATGATAGTGAAACGGTGGATGGAAGACCGGGGCAGAAGATATAAGAGAAACACATGAATTTCTAGGGAGGAAGATGTGTAAGAGGATCTGGGAGAGTAGGAGGAGGTGATATACATTTTATCATGTTACAACCACCACCCATATATGGCCACTACCATGCTCAGGGATCTATAGGATAGGGGAAGGGAGTAGCTGCATGCAGTCAAGGAATATGACCCAAGGAATCTAGGAATGATTTTTGGTATTGTATGTGTCTACTCTTAGCTATTTTATAAATAGACATAGGTGATAATCATTTATTCATATCATGAATATTGTTCAAAACCTAGAGTTTCTGGTTAAACTGTTGACTTGACCACATCCATAGATATCGATGGGAGGAGACTCGATAATGACACATATGCCTATGGTGTGATCTAACCATTGAGGCTATAGTTTCAGTTGGAACCTCTTTGTGGTAGTGTCAAGGCCTTACAAAATTAGTTTGGGTATGGACTGGTCATCCACATTTTATGCTCAGATTAACTATTTTAGGAAAAATAATGTGGTATATTCGCAGCATTGGAATGGGGTTTTCCTTGGATGCTGAAAAAGGAAACCTAGGAAGCACAGGATAAACTCATGCATATAAGAGTGCAACCAATAAATATTTAGTATGCGAGCCTTACCATTGTGGTAGTGGATGTTTTGAGTTTTAGTTCCCAGTAGTAGTGGTGGAGTACAGGGATGTCCCTTTAGAAAGTGTTTCCAAGATTACCTCTCCATTGGAAGATGGACTTCTATATCATTCTACACACCAAATTAGAACTGATATCAGCATCATAATATCAGGTGACATGTTTAGAGCTTCACGAGCAGGGCACATAGTTGGGGGAATTGTAGAGGAAGGGCTTAATAAGACCCAGTGTTTGTGGTTATGTGTGGATTACCTACACTTTAACTATGTGACCGAAGAGAACAAGTCCCAAATAATAAAGGGTCAATGATTACATCAATTAGTTGAAATGGGTAGCCTTTCTCATGAATGGAATGGTGCCTTTAGGCTCTTTATCAGTTTAGAATGGGATGAAGAAAGTGGTGGTAGAGTTCATTTCACACTACCTCATTTTTTAGCATGTGAAGGCTTGGAATCAGATTCTAATTGGCTTGGCACATCCACTTGAGGTTCCATATTGAATGTGGGATGGTATCTCAATAGACTTAGTGATGTTATTACCATGCACATCCAAGGTCCGCGATTCTACATAGGTGGTTATTGAATGACTCACCAATTCGGATAAATTCCTACACATACAAGAGTAGGGATTAATAGAGGGATTGGGACGCCTCTGCGTCCAAGAGATAGTGTGGTGTCATGAGGTGCCCTCGACAATCTTCTCAGATTGTGATGCTTGCTTCACATCCTGGCTATGGAAGGGATTACAAGAGGCATTTAGGACTCACCTGTGATTGAGAATATATTTTCACCCCCAGACTGAGGGTCAGAAGGATCGGACCATACAGACCTTGGAGGACATGCTTCATGCTTGTTTCCTTGATCTTGGTCGTATCTGGGAGGACCACCCGACACTGGTGTAGTTTCATACAATAATAGATATCACTCCACTATTTTCATGGAACTTTTCGAGGATTTGTATGGGTTGCCTTAAAGATCACCTCTATGATGGACCGACTAAGGAGAGTCTGCACTCACAGGTCCAAATTAGGTATGAACTACAAATAAGAAGTTACAGATCATAAATGAGAGGATTAGGACTACACACAGTAAGAAGAAATCATATGCGGATAGGATATGGAGACCCTTGGAGTTCGAGGAGGGATAACATGTGTTCCTTCGGGTCATACCCCAATGGGGATGGTAGAGACTTGCTGGGGTGACAATTTATCTCCAAGGTTCATCACAAATTTCTCAATTCTGAGCTGAGTTGGTGAGGTGGTGTACTACCTAGTTATTCCTCCACAGATGCACCTAGTGCATGATTTTTTTTATGTTTTGCAGCCGAGGAGGTACAATCAAGATCCACCACACGTCATCAATTGGGGATAGTTGGACATTGACGATGGGACACCATTTACGGAGTTATCGGTAGAGATAGAGGATCTATAAGAGTGGTTCATTTGTGGATGATCGATTCTTATGGTACACATTCAGTGGTATCACATGAATCACTATGTGACCACATGGGAGCGGGAGGCTCAGATTCATGCTCAGTACCCCCATTTGTTTTTAACCTTATTTTGGATTACAAGGACGTAAAACTCTAATGGGGGATGTAATTTAATGTTCTAGAAATTCCATGTAATTTTTTCATAATATGGAGTTATTTTGAGACTAGGAACTGAGAAGAAGTGCAATTCCAAGGCCCGGAGTGGCCAAAATGATCTGTCAAAAAATGTTATGTTTTAAATAGTGCACAGGAGTGGTTTTCATAAAAAGGTGGAATAACTCACAAATAAGTAACTAGATCATAAATTTGAGTACACCATTGCATTCAAGATGGCAGGTTTACCCTAGGCGTGAATTATGTTTAGTCGGCACATGCTTTCAGTGAGAGAACCAAAAAATGGCATAATTGTAAATAAAATAATTAAATAAAATTATTTTATATTTCAAATTCTTATAACTCACAAATAGTGAATCAGATTGAAAAACTGATACCACCGTTGAGCTCATGTGGGTATGATTTCCTTAGGCAGATCCTATAATTGGCCGTCACGCGACAACAATGGAAGTTAGTTTTTGGTCGTAAATAAAATAATTAAGTAAAAATTATTTTATTTTCAAATCCTTATAACACCTAAACGGTAACTCAGATTGGAAACCCGAAAGTACAGTTGAGCTCTTGAGGCTATTTTTCCCTTAGGGAAGAGCTTATCCTCGACTGGCGCGGGTTGTGGGTGAATGATAGTTTTCTTGAACATTTTTTTTATGTTCATTTAAATAAACGTGCGAGCAGGTTTTTCTAACTTTTAAACTGGTGCTCAGATCAAAAATATGAGGGCACCATTGATCTCAAAATAGCAGGATTCTCTTAGAATGAACTTATCTTCATCCAGTGAGGTTCGATCAGAGAACTTAATTTTCAGACTTTTTTGAAAAAATAAAATAAAATAAAATTTTATGTTATTTGTTTTTCTCTATAATTTTGTGGTAGCATGGTGGCAATACAGTGCAGCGATAAAGTGGTGACAAGTATCATTAAATTAAGTTCATTAATGGCTCATAAATGTTTAGCGTAACAACGCAATAAATGAAGAAAACCATATACATTTTTTACAAATGAAACAGTGTAACGACACGACGACATAGTTTAACTGAAATGTTGTGACATGTCTTATTTTAATGGATTAATGCATATGAAAAATCAAGATCAAGTGGTGGGGTTTCTCTAACAATTCTATGTTGAGATACCCTCTCCAATGACAAATGACGAACGTCGGAAGATCGCTAGCGACACCAACACACTTTGAGGAACAAGACCGGTGAGGGTTGAATTCCAATATATCTTGAATCCCTATGGATGGACAACTTCAAATATGAACACCTCTGAGTTAGGGTTCTTTTTTAAGTTTCCCAAGTCTCCATTCTAAAATGAAGAATGCAGATCACCCCATGAACAGGTTGATCTGTAGATCACTCATTCTTATGGGAGGATTCATTTTTTTGGGATTCATGTATTAGTATTAATTAAATTATGATAGAACATAAATTATATATCTCATATTTCTAAACCTCTAATATAGAGGATATGGGATGACATTAACAAGGACAGAGCCCCTCCACCTTGTGCATTTTTTTGTTCTTTGTGAACACATCATTCAAGTGTCAGTAAGGAGTATTCAGGGACATCGCATGGAAGATGACATCCCCTAGACAATTTAGGCACAAGCGGAGTGAAGAACAGACCACCAGAGTAGACCTGGTGGTCTGTGGAATAACCCACCGGTACACCAGCATCAGTGGTGGCCCATGGTGGCTGCCGTAGGCAGGTGGTAGTGCACCACAATGGCATGCCGGAGGCAGTAGTCACGGCAGGCTTGGGGCACGACAAAGAAGCAGGAGCCATCGGCTGGGATTCCAGCTAGAAGAGGGATGTGGCCCCTTGGACAAGTCGGTGGAGCGGCCTGCAGTTGTGGGATATGAGTTTGCATGGTACGCTATCTGTTGGCCATGTCCGAGATGAAGAGAGTCTATCTTTCAGAGGCAGATCAGGTAGGGTATGTACCATGACCAGTAGGCCGATCCCGCACCCAGTGGGCCGAACCTACCCCATCGGGTTGGTCCAGATGAGACCGGGTCACCGTGCGACCTGACGGGCCGGACCCCGGCCGAACCTGGCTGGGTCCAGTGAGACCCAATGGGCCTGACCCACTGGCCAGGCCAGACTGGGCTGACACAAATCTGAACCGGGTCATTCTGGGTTAGTTGGACTAAACTAGGGCATGTGGGGATCTAGGGCTGGGTTGGTGCGGTCAGTCTGACTAGGTCGGACCAGGTCCAGACTCAACCGGCCCCTGTTTACTAAAACACCAATAACTTACAAACCATGTGTCTGATTGATGATCCATTTCTGGTGTTGGGACCCCTGTGACAAGGCAAATCTTTTGGGATACTATATGGAGGATTTAATGGAAGTTGAAATACAAGGAATGAATTGAGGAGAGGTTCTCTAGGAATTGTTTGCATTATGTGTGGAAACCCTGTGGTTGACTGAGACCTGAAGACTGCTGACAAGTGACCCTGTATGGATCAGCTACAATGGTCCAGTGGGAAGTGACTCTTTATGACCTGATAGGCCACAATGGGGAGATACTCTGTGTGACCCGGTAAACCCATGATACTCGATAGGAGGAGTACTTTAGTATGGCCAAGGATTGAAGCAGCTCTATGTGACCGGACATTCCCACGGTAGGGAGCAGTTCTGTGCGACCCAAAATACGCACAATAATCAACAAGGGTGAGTACCACATTATTTCAAGGATAGTGGGAAGCGGCTCTATTTGACCCATTAGGACCACTGTACTCATTTAGAATGACTTCTCCAGCTGCCCAAGGTGCTTGATGATATGACTGATGGTATTACTTTCATACTCTAGATTATACCTGGTGTGGGATGTCATTCTTCGTTATCATGCTTCGTTGTTTTCTTTGTGGATTTCTTTGTGGTATTTCATTTTGGGATTGGGGTACCTCTTAGGTATTGTGTTACTCACCCCTGCACAGGCTATGCCCGCGCATGTCGTGTCCCGTGTAGGTGATCGACACTTCGATGGAGACATTGGTCGTCAAGGACCAGGGGGAGATCAGTGAGACTAGATAGGATAACTCTTTGACGTAGACATTGGTTGTCCAAGACGAGGCAGTGCTTAGTGAGATGGGATAAACGATCTTACTTATATGGCTACAGGTAGATACCCTTCACCCACCCTTTAGATGGGGTCTTCTACAGAAATCTTACGAAGATCTTTTGTACTTTCCAATTTTTAGTTTGTCTTTAGTTGAGTTTGTATTCTAGCTCATTTGACTTACAACATGTACATTTATTCAGTAATTGTTTAGTATCATGCATGTTTTTATTTCTCGCTTTTTGGTACATGTTTGTGTGTGTGTCATGCATACAGGTACTCTAGAAAAATCCCCCCACTCAAGGGATAATGCCTTCAGTGCTAGTCTCCAGCCCCTAACCTTTGGGAGGTGAGCTTGGGGTAGTCACAGCACGGGCCCCAGGGGATAGGTCATGTAACATCCGAAGTTTTCTAAAAATAAAATGAAATGCATGAAACTTTATTTTAATTATATATTTATATCTATCCTTAAAACATAATTTTTCACCTTTTATGTATTTAATTTCAAAAAATGGTCATCTACAATTGTGATGAGTAAGTTATTTGGAGTTTGATAGAACTTACTTGTTTTTTCATTGAATAGTAACATACCCTTTTAAATAGTAATATGATTCTTGTGAATATTAAATCATATTATTATTGTATTTTATTAAGGATATAAGATAATGAGATGTCAATTAAATTTTCAAGGTGTTAAAAAATGGGTTATAGATTGAAAACTGTTATTTTGGGAAAAATTGTGATTCTATTTGAACATTAAATTAATAATATTTAGGAAATTATTTTCAAAAAATTGAGTTCATTTTTGAATTCTACACATCGGAAAATAGTTAGGGTGAATTTTTTGGATTTTTTTGAAATTCTTTAATTTTCAATGAACAGTGAAATGCGGTAAAATAATGTATATTCAAATTATCAGTTAAATACACTATTTATGACATAATATGTGATGTAATCCCACTTAGTTTGAACTCACATTCCATTATTACTATTTGGGGTTACCTGAATTAAGACTATTTAGAGTCTTGAGCAAAAATATTATAATAATGATTAAAATAATGTAAAATAAATCATCTCATCCATTATAAATACCACCCCCATTCCCCTCTTCCTCCCACACTTCTCAAGAATTGATACTTACCTAAGTTATTCCCAATAATCCTCCCCAAGTCTCTTACCCACTTTCTAGAGATTTTTGTCTCACCAAATGTCTAAAACCAAAGGCCTTAAGAAAAATCTCAAGGAGAAGAGATCAAGAGGATGTTTAAATGAGTTTGATGTAAGAAAACCCGAGATAAGGGAATTCTTAACCCAATTTCCATTATTTGGGTTATCCTGTATTTCATTAATTGTGTTGTTTTAAGATCATTTCCATGATGAATTTTATTTATATTATGTTTTATTATGTGTATTTATAGTGTATACACACATTCCATTCATTCAATTGATTCTCATATTAATTATATGTTATTTATAAGTGACTTTTCTTAAAAAAAATTCTTTTAAACTTCTAGTTTTACAAAATTCAAATTGAATGTTTTTATGCAATTATTCATGTTTTATGACTGTGTTCTAGTTCTTTGGAATTGTTTATGATGAATTGTAGGACCTATATATCTCTCCAATGCATTAGGTATGTGTTTGTTAGAGGTCAATTGTATGGTTACTCTAAGTGTAACTGCGATGGTTACAGAAATTGTGAGGTATCCATGAGGGTTAAAAATTATAAGGTATCTGAGTGGGTTACATGATTATGTAAGTAATGAACCAAGAAACCTTTGGGGTTCTATTTATGTTCTTATGTTTTGTGTGAATCTTATGAAAGTATTTTGTTTCACAAAGTAAGTATATTTTGGTGACAAGTATGTCTTTTGAAAAAGATTTCCTACGTTACAAGTTTTCATGGACTAATGTGCTATTTTCTTCTTTTTATACCCCTTAATATGATTTTTGTGCTCATCCAACGTTTTTAATTTTTTTTTCAAAGGTTATGTGGATGTGTAAGGCAAAGAAGGAAGCCAAGATAAATTTTTAAATAATTTTCAAAGAAATCATGTTTTATTTGAAATTTTTTATATTTTGAAAGAAATTAATACTGTTTTTATAGTATCCAATTTGTAATAATGTGTAATTTTATGTACGTGTTATGTACCAATTCTATAAATATCTAAACAGGAAAAAATTCTCAATGTAAAATAATGTTATTTCTTGACTAAATTCAAGATTATGTAATGTAATAAGGTCGGGTTCTTATAGGTGGTATTTGAGGATGGTTTAGATAACTTTATGGGTTTGGGTGATGTTATTAAAATACCATAAATGATTTTTACTCTATGATTAATTTTAAATTTTAAATAATTTACTTATTACCACGTTGCTTTGAATAAGATAGATTTGTTTAGAGTGGTTGTCCGCAGAAGAAATAGGGAAGTTGAAGAGGAGAGGCACCGACAGAATGATATCCTTTCGAATATTAAGCCCAGAAGGGAAGGGATTACAACCAAGCAGTTTGTGGTAGTATTGGATCAGCTAACGCAAGAAATAAATGGTTGTGGTATCCATTCACGTGAATAACTAGAGATACCACAACTGAACATGATAATAGTGGATCATTTTATGAGACAACACCCTCTGACTTCTAATGGATCTTCTAAACCAGTTGTGGTTGAAGGATGGATTATATCCTTTGAAAAGATATTCTCTGTTAGGGGATGTTCAGATAATAATAAGTTATGTCTTTCCATTTATCATTTTGAAGTTGAATCTGATCAGTGGTGGTCAATGGTAAATAATTTTAGGGATAGAGAGGATATTGATGCCTTAGAGTGGGATGAATTTAAAAGTATTTTTCTTGAAAAATATTTTCCTAAGGTAGTGAGACTTAGTATGGAGAATAAATTACTTGAATTGAAGCAAACAGAGAAAGATTCAGTGGTTGTGTATAAAGCAGACTTTGCCCGATTGGTGAGGTATGCTCCAAATATTATTCTAGATCTTGATAGAAAAATCTCCCACTTTTACTCAGGATTGAAGCCAAGGTATCAAAGGACGTTTCCCTCCCATGAATTCAAAAGTTATGAGAAAAGTTTCTGATGTGCTGAGTGGGTAGAGATAGAGTTTACTGATGATCACTTGAATTTTCAAAATAAGGAGAAGAAGAGGTCTATATAGAAAGCGAGGGTTAAGAATCAACCAGAGAATTCTGAGGGTAAGGAAATTCGATGATTAGTTTCTGAAATGTATGGAAAGAAGCACCCAAGGCAATTCCTTATAGAAACTAGGAAGTGTTTTTGATGTGGTAATATTGGAAATATAGTCCGAGATTATAATGAAAACGATCCTAAGACTAATATTGATAAGAAAACTATTAGGTGTTTTAAATGTGGTGATATTGGTCATAATGTAAATGCTTTCCCAAAGAGAGATCCAAATGAAGCAAAGAATCTAGACTATGACCAGAAAGGTGTATTTAGATCCTTTGTGGCTACGTCAGCAGACATCGGTACATCTAATGAAGTTGTATCAGGTACTTTTTTTGTCTACTCATGTTTTTCTAATGTTTTGTTTGAAACAGTGTATTCACATTTCTTCACCTCTAAGAATGTTTCTGGTAAATTGGAAATGTCACCTCAATAAATGAGACCTGAATATTTAGTTAAAAAACTTTGGGAAAATTTTATAGTAAATAGGAATTAAAAGAATTTTTCTATTGTGGTCTATATAAAGACATTACCTGCAATCCTTATTGTTTTACCCATATTAGAGTTTAATGTCATTATGGGAATGGATTAGCTTTATGTTTATCATGTAAAGATTAATTGAAGAGATAATGAAATTTTATTTCAAAAAGATTTTTAGTTTTTATATAAAAACAAACCCATACAATTGATAACATATGAGGAAGATGAGAAACTATTGAAATATGGAAATGAAAGTTATCTTTCCCATATTTTTGAATAAAAGGGAACTGTTCATATTAATGATGTGGCTATGGTAAATGAATACATTGATGTTGTTCCTGACAAGTTAACAGTGTCATACCTGATCAAGAAGACAAATTCACAATTGATATAATTCTTTATATTAAGAGAATTTCAAAAACCCCATATCAAATGGCTCAAATGTAACTTCTTGAATTGAAAAATAAGTTTCATGATTTTCTTGATAAATGCTTCATTTGTCCTAGCACATCACCATGGGGTACTTCTATTTTGTTCGTTAAAAATAAATATGGTTTCATGATACTTTTCATTGATTATAGAACTTTTAATAACATCACTGTTAAAAACAAGTATCATTTGCCTCACAATGATGACTTGTTTGATCATCTCCAGGGAGAACATTACTTTTCCAAGATTGAATTGAGATCTGAATACCATCAGCGAAAGGTGAATGGGGATGACATCCTGAAAATAGTTTTCATTACTGGATATAGGCATTATGAATTTTTATGTCGTTTGGATTAACTAATGCACATGTTTTATTCATGAATATTATAAATAGAATATTTAATGAGTTCTTGGATAAGTTTTTGGTTGTGTTTATTTATAAAATTATGGTATTTTATAAGAATAAATAGGAGCATGAAATACATATAAGGGTTGTTTTGAAAACCATAAATGAAAATAAGTTGTATATACAATTCCTCAAGTGTGATTTTTGGTTGTAAAATATTTCTTTTCTTGGGAACATTGTTAATATAGAGGGAATAATTGTAGATCCTTCCAAAAAAAGTGGTTGATAAATGGACATGACCAAATAATGTCACTATGATTTGTAGTTTTATTGGATCAGAAGGTTATTATAGATAGTTTGTTAAAAACCTTTCATGATTATCTAGGCCACTAACTAAGTTAACACAAAAAGGGTTTAAATTTATTTGGATAGAAGAATGTGATGTTTATTTCAATTAACTAAAGAAAAGATTGGTGAATGCTTCAGTTTTGGCATTGCCTTCCCGAAATGGTGATTTTTTTATATACAACGATTCTTCATTGAAGGGAATAGGTTTTGTTCTAATGTATAATGATTAGATAATTGATTATTCTTCAAGACAACTAAAACCTAACAAGTTAAATTATCACACGCATGATTTGTAATTAATATCTATGGTTTTTGCTTTGAAAATTTTGAGGAATCATTTATATGGAGCCAAATTTCAAATATATACTGACCATAAAAGTATGAAGTATATATTCCCTCATAAGTAATTAAACCTGAGGTAGAGAAGATGGCTTGAATTTATAGAGTATTTTGACTTCACGATCAATTACCATCTAGAAAAAACATATAAAGTGGCAGATTCCATTAGTCAAAAACATCATGCATCATTAACCATGTTACATTTGGAACATGATCCCTTAATTAATGATTTAATGAATTTTGGATTAGAAGTTTTTGGGGTTAGAAATAACTCTATTTTGTTTTAGGTTTTAGTGCATTCATCATTATCAGACCAAATTAAGCAAGCATATAAGGAAGACCATGAGCTACAAGAAAAGGTTGAATTGGTTAAAATGGGTATGTTTTTAGAATTTAACTTTGATAATGACTGTATGTTAAGATTTAAAAAAAGGTTGTTTGTGCCATGTGATTCCTATTTGAAGAAAGATTTGTTTTGTGAAGCTCATAGTTCTCCATTTTCAGTTTATCTTGGCAGTATTAAGATGTACAAAGAACTTCTAGATTATTATTTTTGGGATAGAATGAAAAGATATATTTCTTATTTTACCATGAAATTTTTGAAAAGTCAAGAGGTTAAATTAGAGCACCAGTTACCGAAGGGGATGCTTCGGCCTTTTCTAGTCCCAAAGTGAAAATGGGATAATTTTTCCATGGATGTTGTGGCAGGACTAACTATGACATCTCGAGGTAATATTATGATTTGGGTTTTTGTTGATTGATTGATGAAATATGTACATTTTATTTCTTTTCGAGATATAATGTTTTTGGATCAGCATTCCTGATTGTACCTAAAAGAGTTTGTTAGGTTACATGGATTTCCACTTTAAATTTTATATTATCGGGATCCCAGGTTCACTTATAATTTTTGGAAAGGCCTTCAAAAGTCATAGTGCATAGAATTACATTTTAGAATAGCTTTTCATCCATAATAAGATTGGTATTTAGAATGAATGATTCAAACTTTGGTGGATATTCTTAAATCTTGTTCAATGGACTACTAGGGTAGTTGGGATCAACATCTTTCTTTAGTGGATTTTTCTTATAATAATATTTTTCATTATAGTATACTGATGTCACCTTTTGAGGCATTGAATGGAAAGCAGTGTAAGACTCCATTTTTTTTGGATGAAGTCGATGAAAGAATGTTGATGGGGCCAAAATTATTAGGGGATGTGGATGAGAAAGTAAAGATGATACATTAGAACATGAGTACATCTCAAAGAAGATTGAAAAGTTATGCAGATAATATAAGGAATGACTTCTATCCCTCGAGGTAGGTGACCATGTTTTCCATAAAATCTCTCATTGGAACAGTGTTATGCGTTTTGGTAATAAATGGATGTTAAGTCAGTAGTTCTTCAGAACTTTTGAAATCCTAGAGAAAGTTTGACCAGTTTCTTACTAAGTAGCTCTGCCTCTGTGTTTTTCTCATGTACACTATGTTTTTCATCTTTCGATGTTGAGAAAGTATGTGCTAGATTCAAATCATGTTTTGATCCCATAAGTAGTTCAGTTGGAAGAAAAAAATTCATATGAAGGTAAACGAGTTAATATTCATAATGTAAGGGAACATGTATTATAGAATAAGTTAATTCACTAGGTAATGGTTTTTTGGTGAAACAACATGGTTGAATAAGAAACAAGGGTGTCTAAAAATACTATGAGGGAAAGGTACCCAGACATATTTAATAAGTAAATAAAATTGTGAGGTCACAATTTCCAGAAGGTGGGGATAATGTAACAACCTAAGGTTTCCTAAAAAATAATTGAAATGCATGAAACAATGTTTTATGTAGATATATATAACTACCCTTTAAACATAATTTTTTAGCTTCTATGTTTTGAATTTTGAAAGATGGTTATCTATAATTATGATCAGTGTGTTATTTGGAGTCTGATAGAAACAACTTGTTTTTTTGGTGAATAGAAACCTACCCTTATGAATATTAATATGAATAGTAATATGACCATTATGAATATTAAATCATATTAATATTTTATTTTCTTAAGGATATAATATATTGAGATGTCGATTATTTTTTGAAGGTGTTAAAAATGAGTTATAGATTTAAAACAGTTATTTTTGAATAAATTATGATTTTATTTAAAAATTAAATTAATAATATTTAAAAAATTATTTTTAAAAAATGGATTTAATTTTAGAATTCAATATGCTAAAAAATGATTAGGGTGATTGTTTGGTATTTTTCTAAAATTGTTGAATTTTTTATGAATAGTGAAATATGACAAAATACCGTATATTCAAATTGTCAGTTAAATACACTATTTATGACATCATAAGTAATGTAATCCCACATGGTTCAAACTCACATTCCGTTATTACAATTTTGGATCACATGAATTAAGACTATTCATAGTCTTGAGAAAACAATATTATAATAATGATTAAAATAATGTAAAATACCTCCTCTCCTCCACTATAAATACCACCCTCATTCCCCTCTTCCTATCACACCTCTCAATACTTGAGCCTTACCTATGTTCTACCCAATAATACTCCCAAGGATCTTCCCCATGTCTTAGAGCTACTGGTCTCACCAAAAGGCCAAAACAAAGGCCTTAAGAAATATCTCTAGGAGAAGAGATCAAGAGGAGGTTTAAACGTGTTTGAAGTAAGATAAACCCGAGGTAATAGAATTATTAACCTAATTTATATTCATTAATTTAACCTTATATTTCATTAATTGTGTGGTTTTATGATCACTTGTGTGATGAATATTTGATTATATTATGTTTTATTTTCTATATTTAAAGAGTATACTCATATTCCTTTCATTCAATTGATTCTCATATCAATTATATGTTATTTATAAGTGAAGTTTCTAGTAAAATGCACTTTCAAACATCTATTTTTAAGAAATTAAAAGTGAATGTCTTAATGAAATTATTCACATTGTAAGATTGTGTTCTGGTTCTTGGGAATTGTTAATGATGACGGGTGGGACCTATATCTCCCTCCAATGTTTTGGGTATGTGTAAGTTGGAGGTCCGTCTTATGGTTACTCCAAGTGTAACTGCGATAGTTACACAAATGGTAAGGTAGACGTGAGACTTAAAAATTATAAGGAAGTTGATAGAGTTATAATATTATATATGTAATAACCCAAGACACCTTTACGGTTCTATTTATGTTCTTATGTTTTGTGGGAATCTCAAGGAAATCTAATGTTTCACAAAGTATGTATATATGAGTGACAAGTACCTCTCTTGAAAATGTTTTCATACATTACATGTATTCAAGGAACAATGTTCTCTTTACTTTTTTTATATCCCTAACTGATCCTGTTTTTCTTATCCCATGTTTTTAAATTATTTTCACAAGTTATAAGGATGTGTAAGAAAAAGAAGGAAGCCAAGTTAAATGTTTTAATAATTATCTAAGAAATCATGTTTTATTTGAAATATTTTATATTTTGATAGAAATGAATACAATTTTTATGTTATCCATTCAATAATAATGTGTGATTTTATGTATATATTATGTCCTAATTCTCTAAAGATGTAAACCTGAAAATATATTCATTATAAAAAGAATTTATTTCTTGACTAAAGTCAAGATTATGTAATTTATTAATGTTGGGTTCTTATAATTGGTATCATAGGATGGTTTAGATAACTTCAGGGGTTAGGGTGATGTTAATAGAATACTATAATTTAATTAATCTAGGATTAATTTTAAATGATATAGAATTTAATTATTACCATGTTTCTTTGACTAAGATATTTTTGTTCAGAATGGTTTTCCATAAATGAAATAGGGAAGTTTAAGAGTAGAGGCACCGATAGAAAGATATCATTCGAAATCTGATGTTCAGAATGGTAGGGATTGGAACAGAGTAGATTGTGACAATAATGGATCAGCTAACATAAGAATGAAATTCTAGGTGAATCCATGCAAGTGAAAAACCAGTGATACCACAACAAAACATGATAATAGTGGAACATTTTATGAGATAACCACCTTTTTATTTTAATGGATCTTCAAACCCAGTAGCGGATAAAGGATGGATTAAATCCCATGAAAATATATTTGATGTTATGGGATGTTGTTATAATAAAAAGATAAGTATTTCCATTTATCATTTTGATGGTGAATCTGATCAGTGGTGGTCAATGGTAAAGAATATCAGGGATAGAGAGGATATTGATGCCTTAGAGTGGGATAAATTTAAAATTCATTTCCTTGAATTTTTTTCCTAAGGTAGTGCAATTTAGGATGTAGAAGCAATTCCATGAATTGAATCAAAATGAGGAAGATTAAGTGTCCATGTATGAAGCGAACTTCACCCGACTGGCAAGGAATGCTCTAAATCATATTTTGGATCTTGATAGAAAAATAAACCACTATTACTCATGATTGAAGCCAAGGTATCGAAAGGAGTTGGCCTCCTGTGAATTCAAAAGTTACGAAAAACATGTTCGATGTGCTTAGAGGGTAGAGATGGAGTTTTCTAATGATCACATGAACTTTGAAAACAAGGAGAATTGGAGGTCTATATGGAAAGCGATGGGTAAGAATCAAGCAAATAAATATGATGGTATGAAAATCCAATGTCCAGTTTGTGAAAATTGTGGCAATAAGCACCCTGGAGAATGACTTAAAAAAACTAGGAAGTGTTATATATATGGTTAGTTTGGGCATATCGTATGAGATTTTAATAAAAATGATCTTAAGAGTAATCCTGATAAGAAAACTTTTAAGAGTTTTAAATGTTGTGAGATTAGTCATTATAAAAATTCCTACCCAATGAGAGATCTGAATGATTCAAATAATCTAGACTGTACGTAGAATGGTGTAGTGAGATCCTTTAAGACTACATTATAAGATTATAGGGAATAATATAAAGTTGTATCAGGTACATTGTTTGTTTGCTCATATTTTACTAAAGTTTCATTTGATATAGAGTCTACACATTCCATTATTTTAGATAAATTTTCAGGTAATTTGGATATGTCAGCTGAACAAATGAGACGATAACTTTTAGTTTAAAAACTAGGGGAAATATTATAGGAAATATGAATTATAATAATCTTTCAATGGTGGTATGTGGAAAGACATTATCAAAAAACCATTTTTTCTACCCTTAGTAGAGTTTTATGGAATTTCGAGAATGGATTGGATTTCTTTTTATCATGAAAATATAATTTGTAGTGCTAAATAAGTTGTTTTTTAGAAAGAGTGTCCGTTTGTATACAAAAATGAACCCATATAGTTGATAACATATTAGGTAGATGAGAAACTCTTGAAATATGGAAAGGAAAGTTATCTTGCTCATATTATTGAAAATAAGGGATCTTTTCAGATTAATGAAGTGCCAGTGGTAAATGAATAGATTGATTTTTTTTTCATGACGAGTTATGTGCTATCATACCTGATCGAGAAGTCAAATTAACAATTGAATTAGTTCTTTATTCTAATACAATTCCAAACCCCTACATCAAATGGCTCAAATCGAACTTCTGGAATTGAAAAATATGTTGTAGGATTTTCTTGATAAAGGCTTCATTAGTCCTTGCACTTCACCATGGGGTGATCCTTTTTTGTTCATTAAAAGGAAATATAGATCCATGAGAATTTTCATTGATTATAGAGCTTTTAATAACATCATTGTTAAAAACAAGTATCATTTTCCTCACATCAATGACATCTTTGATCAGCTCTAGGGAGCTCAATACTTGTCCAAGAATGACATGAGATCCATATACCATCTGCTGATGGTGAAGGAGGATGACATCCCAAAAACATCTTTTTGTACAATATATCAGAATTAAGAATTTTTTTATTCCATTTGGATTAAATAATTCACCTAATTTATTCATAAATCTTATTAATAGAATATTTGAAGAGTTCTTGGATAAGTTTGTGGTTGTGTTTAATGATTTCATTATGTTATTTTCTAAGAGTAAAGAGTCGTAGGAAAAACAACTAAGGGTTGTTTTACAATCCTTAAAGGAAAAGAAACTGTATGGAAAATTGAGAAAGTGTGATTTTTTGTTACAACAAATTTATTTTCTGGGGAACATTGTTAATAAGGATGGACTAACATTAGATCATGCCAAAACAAAAGTGGTTGATGAATTTCCAAGACCTACCAATGTTATAGATATTCATAGATTCATTGTATTAAGAGGTTATTACCGACATTTTTCTTAAAAACATTGTGCAATTATCTAGACCGTTATCAATGTTATTGAGAAAAAGGGTTAAATTTATTTGGATAAAATAATGTGTTGTTTATTTTCAGGAATCAAAGAAGAGATTCATGATTTCTCTTGTTTTGGTCTTGCCTTCCCAAAATGATAAGTTTGTCATCAACAATGATGATTCATTAAAGGGAATTGGTTGTGTTCTAATGGAGAATGATCTGGTAATTTATTATGCTTCAAGACAACTAAAACTTCATGAGTTAAATTATCCGACACATGATTTTGAATTTGGAACTATGTGTTTTTATTTGAAAATTTGAGAGCATCATTTATATAGAGCCAAATATCAAATATAAAATGACCATAACAGTAAAAAATATATATTCAATCATAAAGAATTAAACATGAGGTAGAAAAGATGGCTTCAATTGATAATGGATTATTATTGCACAATCAATTACCATCTGGGAAATGTAAATAAATTGGAGGATACCTTGAGTCAAATACATCATGAATCATTAACCATGTTATGTTTGGAGCATGATACCTTTATTAATGATTTGGTGAATTTTGGATTTGAAGTTGTTGTTGTAGGAAATACCTCTATTTTGTTTCAAATTTTATTGCATTCATCATTATCAAAATAATTAAGAAAGAGTAGGAGGAAGAATGTGAGCTACAAGAAAAGTTAAAATTTGTAAAATTGGGTATGTTTCTAGAATTTAACATTGATAAATATTGTGTGTCATGATTTGGAAAAATTTTGTGTGTGCCTTATGGTTTCCTATTGAAGAATGATTCGTTATGTGAAGTTCATATTTCTCTATTTTAGTTAATCATGGTTGTACTAAGATATACTAAGACATTCAGGAGTATTATTGGTGGCATGTAATGAAAATAGATATTTATGATTTTACAATGAAATGTTTGACATGTCAACAGGTTAAAGTAGAGTGGAAGTTACTGAAGGAGATGATTTAGGCTTTTCCTGTGTGAGAGTGGAAATGGGAGAATGTATCCATGGACATTGTGGTGGGACTACTTAAGATATCTCTAGGTAACAATGCAATTTGGGTTGTTGTTGATTGACTGAAAAAAATAAAACATTTTATTTCTATTTGAGATATAATGTCTTTGGATCTGTTTTCTAGAATATAAATATAATAGTGATTTTCATGTTACATGGAGATCCTCTTTCAATTGTATCTAACTGGGATCCCATGTTCACTTCTAAATTTTGAAAGGGCCTTCTAAATTAATTGGTAACTAAATTAAATTTCAAAAAAATTTTCATCCCCAATCAGATGGGGAGTTATAACAAATGATTTAGACTTTGGATGATATGTTTCGAGCTTGTTCATTGGAATACTAGGAAAGTTGGGATCAACATATTTCTTTAGTTTATTTTTCTTTTAATAACAGTTTTTATTTAATTATATAGATGAATCCTTTAGAGGCATTATATGGGAAGCAGTGCCAAAATCCATCGTTTTAGGATGAAGTTAGTGAATGAAAGATGATGGGGGTAGAATTTGTTGAGGAAGTGGATGAGAAAGTGAAGATGATCCCCACAAAAAACGAGGAAAGCTCAGAATATGCAGAAAAGTAATGTAGATAACCAATGTAACGACTTCTATCTTGAGGTAGGTGAATATTTTATCATTAAAATATCACCTTGGAAAAGTGTGATGATTTTTGGTAAGAAAGGAAAGCTAAGTCCACGGTTCATCCGTACTTTTGAAATCTTGGAGAAAGTTGGACCAGTTACTTACCGAGTAGCTTTGCCTCCAAGTTTGACTTAGGTAGACAATTGTGTTCTTGTTTTGATGTTGAGAAAGTATCATCTAGGTTCAACTCATGTTGTGATCCTTGAAGCAATTCAGCTGGAAGAGAACCTTTTTTATGAAGAGAAACTAGTTCATATTCTTGATCGAAGGGAACTTGTATTGCGGGATACGGTAATTCACTAGGTAAAGGTTATGTGGAGAAACCACATTGTTAAAGAAGAAACATGAGAGTCTGAAAATACTATGAGGAAAAGGTACACTCAATTGTTCAATAAGTAAATAAAATTATGAAGACACAATTTCTAGAAGGTGAGGATTACCTAACAGCCTACAGTTTTTTTAAAAAAATAAATGATTGAAACTTTTTTTAAGTAGATATTAATACCTATCCTTTAAACATAATTTTTCTGCCTAAAAGTTTTGAATTTCAATAAATGGTCATCTATAATTGTAATCAGTATGTTATTAAGAGTCAGATAGAACCAACTTGTTTTTCAGGTGAATAGTATCATACCATTATGAATAGTAATACGACCCTTATGGATAGTGAATCATATTTTTATTTTATTTTTTATGGATATAAGACAATGATATGTCGATTAATTTTTCATGGTGTTAAAAAATAAGTTATAGATTGAAAACTGTTATTTTTGAATAAATTATGATTTTTCTAAAAAACTAAATTAATAATAATTAGAAAATTATTTTCAAAAAAAGGAGTTCATTTTTTAATTATACACATCCAAAAATGGTTACGGAGGATTTCTGGGGTTTTTCTAAAATTATTGAATTTTTGATGAATATTGAAATACGATAAAATGTCGTATATTCAAATTATCTATTAAAATCACTATTAATGACATCATAAGTGACGTAAGACAACTTGGTTCAAACTTATATGCCATTATTAATATTTGGAGACACATTAATTAGGACTATTCATAGTCTTGAGCAAAAATATTATAATAATGATTAAAATAATGTAAAATATCTCCTCTCCTCCATTATAAATACCACCCACATTCCCCTCTACCCCCTGCACCTCTCAAGCATTCAACCTTACCTAAGTTCTGACCAATACTCCTCCCAAGGCTTTTCCCCACGTACTAGATCTGATGTTCTCACTAAAAGGCCAAAACCAAAGGCTTTAAGAAGGATCTCAAGGGGAATAGATCAATAGGACGTTCAAAATAAGTTTTATGTATGAAAAATTATAATGTATTTGAGAGGGTTACTCCATGTGTAATTCTAATGGTTAAACAACTTGTAAGGTAGCTGTGAGGTTTACAAATTATAACGTGTATGAGAGGGTTAAAATATAATGTAAGTAATTCCCCAAGACACCTTTATGGTCCTATTTATGTTCTTATTTTTTGTGGGAATCTTTTGGATATCTCATGTTTCACAAAGTAAGTATATATGGGAGATAAGTACATATTTTGAAAATGTTTTAATACATTACATGTATTCATGGAATAATATTCTCTTTCCTTCTTTTTATATCCCTTACTAAGATTTTTTTGCTCATCCAATGTTTTTAAATGATTTTAACAAGTTATAAGGATGTGTATGAGAAAGATGGAATCCAAGTAAAATGTTTGAATAATTGTCCCAAAAATCATGTTTTATTGGAAATGTATTATTGTTTGAAAGAAATGAACACAATTTTTATGTTAATCAAACTGTAATAATCTATAATGTTATGTATATATTATGTTCCAATTATCTAAATCTCTAAACTTCAAATTATCCTCAATGTAAAAGGAAGTGATTTCTTAACTAAATTCAAGATATGTAATGTAATAAGGTCATGTTTTGATAGTTGGTATCAGAAGATGGTTTAGATAACTTTAGGGGTTAGGGTGATGTAAATAGAATACAATAAATTATTTTTACTATATTATTACTTATAAATGTTATAGAATTTAAATATTACAATGTTCCATCGACTAAGATATGTTTGTTCAAAATGGTTTTCCTCAAATGAAACAGGGAAACTGAAGAGGAGAGGCATCGACAGAACGATATCCTTCCGAATGTTCCCCTTGGAATGGTAGGGATTGAAAATGATCCATTTTTTATAGTAATGGATTAGCTAACACTAGAAATAAATGGTTTCTATATCCGTGAATGATAAGAACCAAAGGTACCACAACAAAGCATTACAATAGTGGAACATTTTATGAGACAACACCCTCTTGCTTTCAATGGATCTTTTGATCCAGTAGTGGCTAAAGGATGGATTGAAGCCCTTGAATATATATTTGTTGTTATGGGATGTTTAGATTATTAAAAGTCACGTATTTCCATTTATCATTTTAAAGGTGAAGCAAATCAGTGGTGGACATTAGTAAAGAATACCAGGGATAGAGAGGATACTGATGCCCTATAGTGGGATGAATTTAAAAGTTTTTCCCTTGAAAAACATTTTCCAATGGTAGTGAGACTTAGGATGGAGAATCAATCCCTTGATTTGAATAAAATTGGTGAAAATTTAGTGTTTTGGTATGAAGCCAACATCACCTAACTGGTGAGGTATGCTCTAAATATTATTCTAGATCTGGATAGTAAAATCATTCGCTTTTACTCAGAATTGAATCCATAGTATCGAAGGGCGTTATCCCCCCGTGAATTCAAAAGTAACAAGAAACTTTTCCAATGTGTTTAGAGGGTAGAGATGGAGTTTCCTAATTATCTCATTCATTTGGACAACATTGATTATAAGTGTTCCATATTGAAAGTGATTGGTAAGAATCAAACAAATAAATCTGATGGTAAGAAAATCCAATGTCCAATTTGTGAAAAGTGTGTTAAGAAGCACCCTGGGGAATGCCATACCAAAATTGGAAAGTGTTTTAGATTTGGTAAGTTTAGACATATGGAACGAAATTGTAATGAATATGATCCTAAGACTAATTTTGATAAGAAAAATATAAAGTGTTTTAAATTTGGTGAGATTGGTCATTATTAAAATTCCTACCCAAAGAGAGATCTGAATGATGCAAAGAAGCCATACTATAAGCAGAAATGTGTAGTGAGATCCTTTGTGACTACGTCTGCATATGTCGGGCCATCCAATGAAGTTGTATTAGGTACTCTAATTGTTTAATCTGATTTTGATAAAGTTTTGTTTGATATAGGGTCTACACATTCCATTATTTCTAAGAAATTTTTTGGTAAATTGGAAATTTCACCTCAACCAATGAGACATGAACTTGTTGTTAAAACACTAGTGGAAATATTATAGAAAATATGAATTATAATAATCTTTTTTTGAGGTTATTGTAAATACATTACCTTCAAACCTTATTGTTTTACCCTTAGTAGATTTTATTTTCATTCTGGTAATGTATTTTCTTTTTGTTTATCATGCAAAGATTGATTATAGAGCTAAATAAGTTGTTTTTCAGAAAGTGTTTCAGTTTTTATACCAAAAAGAATCCACACAATTGATAACATGTTAGGAATATGAGAAACTATTGAAAGATGGAAATGAATGTTATCTTTCTCATATTGTTGAAAACATGGGAACTATTGAGTTTAATGATGTTCCAGGGGTAAACGAATACCATGATGTTTTTTGAAGATTTACTTGGTGTCATACCTAATCGAGAAGTCAAATTCACAATTGGATTAGTTCATAATGCTAATCCAATTTCAAAACCCTCATATCGAATGGCTCAAATTGAACTTCTTGAATTGTAAAATCCATTGTAGGATTTTCTTGATAAATTCTTCATTCACTACTGAAAAAATGTCCTATACCCACGGTTAAAAACTGTGGGTAGAGCCCCCAAAACTATGGGTATAGGCTATACCCATTGTTTTGGGAACCATGGTCTGGAACGACGTTGGTATAGGTCCCTAGCCTATACCCACAGTTTTCCATAACCGTGGGTATAGGCGTCCTACCACCGTGTCACCGAAACATAGCCAATTTCCACAGTGTCAACGGCTTTTACCCACGGTTTCAAAACCGTGTGTATAGGTCCTAAAATAATGTAAGTGCCGAGTTTCGATCCTGCAACCTCTTTGCTGAAAACACCACGTCTAACCACTACCCTAACATCACCTATATGTATATATATATATATAGTTAAATATAGTTATAAAAACCGTGGGTATAGAGGGAAGATCTGTGGGTATAGGGTTCCCACCAAAAACAATTTCCTTCCTATGGAAAAAAAATTTCCCGCACACTCAAAAGTGACCTATACCCACGGTGTTTCATAACCGTGGGTATAAGTATTTTAACCCAGACCTATCCCCACGGTTTTGGAAAACCATGGGGATAGACCCCCCCTATACCCACGTTTTTGGAAAACCGTGGGTATAGGTCTTGAAAAGTCACCTATACGCATGGTTTTCCAAAACGGTGGGTATAGGGGGTGTCTATCCCCACGGTTTTGGAGAAAAACATGGGGATGGGTCCATTTTCCAGTAGTGATTCATCCTAGAACATCACCATGGGGTGATACTATTTTGTTCATAAAAAATAAACATGGTTCTATGAAACTTTGTATTGATTATAGAGCTTTGAATAACATCACTACAAAAAAAAAGTATCATTTTCCTCACATTAATGACTTACTTGATCATCTCTAGGGAGCTTAGTACTTTTCCAATATTGTCTTAAGATTCATATACCATCAGCTGAAGGTGAAGGAGGATGACATCCCGAAAATAAGTTTTCATACTAGATATGGGCATTATGAATTTTTTGTTATGCCATTTTGATTAACTAATTCATATTCTATATTCATTAATCTTATGAATAGAATATTTCATGAGTTCTTGGATAAGTTTTTGGCTGTGTTTATTGAAGAAATTATGGTATTTTATAAGAATAAATAAGAGCATGAAAAACATATAAGGTTTTTTAAATATTAAAGGAAAATAAACTGTATGGAAAATTCTGTAAGTGTGATTTTTTGTTGCAACATATTTATTTTCATGGGAACATTTTAAATAAGAATGGAATAATAGTAGATCCTATAAAAAATTAGTTAATGGATGGACAATACCTACAAATTTTATATAGATTCTTGGTTTTATGGAATTATCATGTTTTTACCAATGGTTTGTTAAAATAATTTCATAGTTATCTAACCGATTAACTAAGTTAATGTAGAAGGGGTTAAATTTATTTGGATAAAAGAATGCGATGTTTTTTAGGAACTGAAGATGTGATTGGTGAATGCTCTATTTTTGGTCATGCCTTTCCCGAAATGGTAAGTTTTTCATCTATAGTGATACCTCATTAAAGGTAAATGGTTGTGTTATGATGAAGAATGATCATTTAATTGATTATAATTTATGATAACTAAATCATTGTGAGTTAAATTATCCCACACATGATTTGGAATCAACAACTGTGATTTTTTTCTTTAAAAATTTAAATTCATAATTTATATGAAGCCAAATGTCAAATATAAACTAACCATAAAAGTCTTAAGTATATATTCACTCATAATTAATTAAACATGTGGTAGAGAAGATGGCTTGAAATGATAAAGGATTATGATTGCATGATCAATTACCATCTAGGAAAATAAAATAATGTGATGAATGCCTTGAGTCGAAAACATCATGAATCATTAACCATGTTACATTTTGAACATGATCCACTCATTAATTATTTGAAGAATTTTCCCTTAGATATTGTTGGTACAAAAAAAAACCACTATTTTGTTTCATGTTTTAGTGCATTCATCATTATTAGACAAAATTAAGCCAGTGTAGAAGTAAGACCTTGTGCTATAGGAAAAGGTGTAATTCTTTAAAATGGTTATGTTTCAAGAATTTACCCTTGATAATGATTGTGTTTTATGATTTGGAAAAAGGTTGTGCATGACTTGTGATTCCTAGTTGAAGAAAGACTAGTTTTGTGAAGCTCATAGCTCTCCATTTTCAGTTCGTCTTGGAAGTACTAAGATGTATAGAGACATTCAAGAGTATTATTGGCGGGATGGAATTAAAAGAGATATTGCTGATTTTACCATGAAATGTTTGACATGTCGCAGGATAAACTAGAGAAAATGTTACCAAAGTGGATGCTTCAGCCATTTCTAGTGCTAGAGTGGAAATAGGAGAATGTATCCATGGACTTTGTGGTGGGACTACCAATGACATCTCAAGGTAATAATGCGATTTGGGTTGTTATTGATCGACTAAAAAATTCAACACATTTTATTTCTATTCAAGATAAAATGCATTTGGATCAACTTTATCGACTGTACCTAAAATATATTTTCATGTTACAAGTATTTCCTCTTTCAATTATATCTGAATAGGATCCCATGATCCCTTCTAATTTTTGGAAGGGCCTTCAGAAGTTGTTGGGAACTGAATTAAATTTCAATACATCTTTTCATCCCCAATTAGATGGGTAGTAAGAACAAATGACTTAGACTTTGAAGGATATGTTTCAATCTTGTTCAATGTACTAACACAGAAGTTGGGATCAACATCTTTCTTTAGTTGAGTTTTCTTATAATATTAGTTTTCATTCAAGTATACAGATGGAACCTTTTGAGGCATTGTATGGGAACAGTGTCAGATTGTAGTATTTTGGTATTAAGTCAGTGAAAGAAATTTGATGGGGCCAGAATTAGTAGAGGTAGTGGCTGAGAAAGTAAGGATGATACAACATGACATGAGGATAGCTTAGAGCAGGTATAGAAGTTATGTAGATAATAGAAGTAAAGACTTATCTCTCAATATAGTTGACCATGTTTTCCTTAAAATCTATCCTCGGAAAAGTGTGATGCGTTTTGGTAAGAAAGGGAAGCTAAGTTCACGGTTCATCGGTCCTTTTGAGATCCAGGAGAATGTTAGACCAGTTGCTTACCGATTAGATTTTCCTCCATGTTTTTCTTAGGTACAAAATGTTTTCCAAGTTTTGATATTGAGAAAGTATGTGACAGATTCAACCAATGTTTGGATCCTAAAAGAAGTTTAACTCGAAGTGAACCTTTTTTATGAAGAGAAATAAGTTCAAATTCATGTTTGAAGGGAACATGTATTGTGGAATAAGGTAATCCACTAGGTAAAAGTTTTTTTGAGAAACCACATGGTTGAAGAAGCAACTTGGGAGTCTAAAAGTGCTCTGAGGGAAAGGTAACCTCAATAGTTTAATAAGTAAATAAAATTGTGAGGACGCAATTTCTAGAAGGTATGGATAATGTAACACTATAGCACCCCAAATACTTCATGGTATCTTTCTCTTAAATAAATTTTAGTTATAGACTATATTTCAAGGGTCATTTAGCCTATATGGAACAAAACAGGTTTACTTATAGGAGATATTCATAACATAGCCATTAAACTTAAATTTTCCAACTCTACGATTTGAATTTTAAAAATCAAACATACACGGTTGGGTTCAAGATTATATTTAGAGTCTGATAGAATTAACTTAATTTTCAGTGAATAGTAACCTACCCATATGAATAGTAACTTTCCCTTATGAAAATTAACTTACCCTTATGAATTTTAATATTATTTTTATGAATGGTATCCATACCCTTGAGTGTATAATTGAATTTAGGCACCTTAAAAATTGAGATGAATATTTTTAGTGTTTATATTTTTAAATTTAACCTTGATATTAATTAAATATTTAATTAATCATATTTAGAAAATTATTTTTGAAAAATGGACTTCTTTTTTGGATTCTACACATCAAAAAATGGTTCAGGTGAATTTTTGATATTTTTCTAAAATACTTGAATTTTTTATGAATAGTAAAATCTGATAATTCCGAATAAATGCTAAATAATAGATTAATTGAGTCATTGATGATGATCTGCTGATTTAAGCCCAATTTATTTTTATTCACATGAAAAAATTACTATTCTTGGTTATGGAAGACTCGCTATTCCTTATCTTATGGAGAAATAATCAATTAATTAAATTTATATTAAGAAAACTCATCTCTCCTCCACTATAAAACCCCCCTTCACTCCCTCTTCTCTTCACTCCTCTCAAGCCTTGTGCCTTGCCAATATTATAGCCAAATATTTCCCCAATATCCTTTCCCACATAAAAGATATCTTAGTCTCTTAAAAAAACTAAAACCTCTCCCCTTAAGAGGTTCTCAAAGGAGGAAGTCTCAAGAGGTAAACACCCCTTTCCAATTCCTTCATTTCTTTTAAGTTCTTTTATTTTTGTTTCATTCCTCACATCCCTTCACCAAAATAGTATGATAAATCCAGTAACATACATTTATTGTAATTTTTTAATTCTAATGGAATATTTCATTATCTTCTCTCCATTCCCCACCCTTTATTTGGAATAAATTAAAGCACCGTTTGAGATGTACTAATTTAGCACATTCAAGGACAACTGTTTATCAATTTGTATTATAATTTTTAATTCTGGTCATGGAACCATTTGTGTTATGGTTAAAATAGATTATTATATATGTAATATATCCTATTTTTGGTTCTGTAATCCTTTTTTACAAATGGTATTTTGTTATAAATAAAAACATGTTCATTGTAATCAAACCCATCGTTTAACCAAAACGGTTGTCAATAAGGTTATATGTATGTAATAATTTGACCTCACTATAAGTAACCAATATAAATATAAGACCATGTAATCTCATGGATGTTCACTAATGTCATATAAATTCATTTCTAGACAGCCACTTCCATCTTTAAAATTTATCCGAACTTGAATATAAGTGAACCGATATTTTAAAAACAAGTAATCAAACGAGCCCGAACAATGAAATTGAACATTATAGCTAATGAAAAAGGAATTTAATGAAATAAAAAGGGTTATAATAAATCATTTACATATAGTAGAGGTTCAGGAATTATGAATTAATAATCCTAATTTGTTTAATCAGGTCTTTAATAACAAGTCAAGAACACCTTCAAGCATAAGGTAAGGGATACTCTCTCTCACTTTTGTTCAAGAATCTCTCCTATGTTGTGCCCTTTTATTTTTATTTCCTAATTATGGGGTATGTTTTTTGAACACCCTCATTCTACCCTTATGACATATAAATAATGGAATTCCCCTTTACCTCTATTTAATCCCTCGTAATAATACTCGTTACCATGCCGAAATGTTTGTAAGGGGTTTCTAATCTCACTTTCATTTCTGTGAGATTTTCATTGTTCACCACTTATTTTTTGTATGTGGTATATATGTATTGAAATTTGATATATAATAACATGAATCTATTTATATTAATGTTTCTCAATTATTCATTTTAGGGTTATTAAGTTCTGGTCATATGATTCGACTGATTAAATTTTTGTAAGAGACTTTGTCTCAACTACTATTTTGTTGTGACTAACATTGTATTGTGCAGCTAATAATACTTATGTGGTGTACCTACTACCCATTTGAGATAAAATTTAATTTTAAATTATATTTATATTAAATGTCCATAATCTCATATCATTGATATGTTGTTGTCTAAACCATATACCAATTTATATAAGTTGTTTATTTGGAATGTTATTTTAATTATGGAAATGTTGATTAATATATATACTCTACTCTATACGGATATTGACAAGGCATATTTCTATTGTATTTAATCAATGTGTAAATAAATATTTGGAAATTTAGTGGTGGGTGGGGCCCACTATTGCCCCTCGATGAATCAATGGGTCGCAGAAGACAAACCAGTTTGGTGACAAACCCTTCGAGTTTGTTTCCAAAAATCAAATGCGTTTCTACCCACAGAACTAAACCATTTTAAGGGTATTATGGTTTCATGTGCAAGATAAATGACATACAATTAATAATCATTCTTTTTATTCATTATCAATTTTTACTATCATTGAGTTTTTCACTCTGACAAAATCTATAGATGTGGTTTCATTCTCAGTTTATTAATGGAATGAGTTTTTCATTTATTCACCATTCCATCTTGATTGTGTAATATTTATTATGATTAACATATTATTGTTTTCATGATTCCACTATTTTTAACCCTTACTAAGCATTTGATCTCACCCCTTTCATTGTTTTCCATCAATAGGTGATGAAGAGGTGATCCTTTATTGAGTTCCTGTGGTTTTAGTTTTATGTTTTTGTTATGTATTGTATTTTGAAACCATTTACAATGTAATTTGAGTTACATCTATGTATCTAGTTTCTTCAAAAAAAACTAAACAGATCGTTCCTTCAAGATTTTCATTCCTTCTAACCATGCCAATAGCACAAGTAATGCACCGGATGTAGCCTAGAGGGGTCGGTGTGTTACAGTTGGTATCAGAGGAAGTTTAGTAGGAAACATGGAAACTACAATATGAAATATATAGTAGGGAACAAATCCCTAATGAAGTAATTGATGATAAATGTACAAGAACATAATGGTGTTTCGGTAAGGAATAGATTATGTGAATCTTTCTAGAAAATACATCTCTATCTGGATACAAGTAGGTAGAGGTGGCTCTAGCACAGATATACCTAGAAGTGAAAACTCTGACAATGAGTTTCAAGCTTGACCTAAGGGTATCCTGGTACATGAAAATGGTCTTTGATTCATTCTTGGTTATGACACTCCTGGGTAATATGCTTAGGATATTTAATATTTTCTTTACAAGCCATTATGAAGGATTGAAATGTAAATATTTCCTCAGAGAAACCATGTTTATAAGATTAGCTATGCATAGAATTTCAATCTATATTATGTTATTTCTATTTTGGATTAATAAACTAATCTAGTGTATTCCATTATTTATAAATGGTGCCTAATGGAAGAAGGGGAATCAATACTCGTGGACAATGTAGGGATTACCCCACTGAGAAAGTCAATACGGTCAATGTTAGAGAAGATCAGATTATGACCATATTGGGACAACTTACCCAGGTCATAATAAATAACCACACAACACCTGTATTGGATCGTTTCATGTGGCAGAAGCCCCCATCTTTTAGTGGGACTACTAATCTGGTAGTAGCTAAGCAGTAGATCAAGTCACATGAAAAGATATTCATGGAATTAAGATGCGATAAAAATGAGAAGGTATTGTTGCTAGTATATTTTCTCAAGGGTGACGCAGATCAATGGTCGTCTTTGATCTAGAATACCATGGAGGAAGAAGAAATAGAAGATATGTAATGGAGGAATTTAAAGTAATTTTTTTTTGAAAAATATTTCCCTCATGGTCAAAGAACTGAAATGAAGAGGAAATTCCTTATCTTAAAACAAAGAAAAGAATATAGTGTTGCAGAGTATGAGGCTACCTTCACAAGGCTAGCTAGGTATGTCGTAGATTATATACGTGACTTAATAGACAAGATTGATAATTTCTTGGAAGGTCTTAAGACAAGTCATTGAAGGGAATTGGCTTCTCAATATTTTTCATCATATGATGAAATTGTATTAAGTGCCATCAAAACAGAGAAGGAATTTTCTAGATCAAATCTTTTCAATGGAAACCAAGATAAGAAGCGGTACTCTAATAACAAATTAAAAAGAGAAGAACCAAATAATATAAAGGGAACAAATCTATTCCCATTATGTGAGAACTGTGCAAAGAATAATCTCGGGAAATGCATGAATGACATGTGAGTCTGTTATAACTGTAGAGAAAAAGGTCATTGATATGATTAAAGCAAGGGGAAGAGACAATTCAATGATATTCAATGATACAATTGTAGAGAGATGGGACACTATTCAAATTATTGTCCTAAGTTCCAAGGAAACTTGACTTAGAAAAGGCCAAGAGTGAAAGGGAGAGCTTATGTGATTACATCCGCGGAGGTTAAAGTTCCTAATGATGTGGTGGCAGGTACTTTAATTGTTTCCTCAAACATATCCAACACTTTATTTGATTCTATATCATATCATTCATTTATATCTTCTTAGTTTTCCAAGAAAAATAGATGTGTCCAATTTGATTTAATAAAGGATTTTTCAGTCAAAACTCTAAGGGGATGTATCATTGCAACAAAGGCATGTCGACTAGTCCCCCTCCAGACACTAAAATGTGCTTTAGTTTCTAACCTTGTCATCATACCAATGACTTTATTTGATATAATTATTGGTATGAATTTGTTGCTAAATTATTATGCAATGATTTTTTGTAAGAAGAAGGAAGTTACCATTTTTGAAAATGGTGTAGAATCCCTTGTCTTTAGGGCAGAAACTTCGCCACATGATTCTTATCTAGAACCACCCCAAGTAGCTCTACTGAATGAAATACTTGTAGAGAAAGATAAAAAATATCTATGGTTGAGGAAATAAATCCTCAAATTTAATATGTTCACATCATGCAAGAGTAAATTGATGTATTTTCTAAGGATTTACCGGGACATCCTCCAGAGCAGGAAGTTGAGTTCACTATTGATTTAATTCCTAGTGAAAGACCTATATCAAAGATTCCCTATAGAATTGACACTATGGAATTAGTAGAGATAAATAAATAAGTAGAGGATTTTATTGAAAAAGGATTTATTTGACCTAGTGTTTCTCCACGGGGAGCCACTATCCACTTTATTAAGAAGAAAGATGGATCCATGAGTCTTTGCATTGATTACAGGGAAATCGATGCTATTACAATAAAGAATAAGTATCATATACCCCATATTGATGATTTATTTGATCATCTTCATAGAGATCAATACTTTTTGAAGATTGAACTTCGATCCAGATAACATCAGTTGTGTGTGAGGAAAGAATATATGACTAAGACATCATTTCAGACTAGGTATGAGCATTACAAGTTTATAGTGATACCTTTTGGAATAACAAATTCACCCTCTATTTTAATATATTAAATGAATAGAATTTTCAAGTAATATCTTGATAAATTTGTTGTGGTATTCATCTATGATATCCTCATATAATCAAAAAGCTATGAAGACCATTAGAATCACTTTCAGTTTATTCTGAGAACTCTTAGAAGAAATAAATTATATGGGAAGTTTAGCAAGTGCGAATTCTGGATTCCTTCAGTTTATTTTCTTGGCCATATTATCTTCAAGGATGGAATCCTAGTTGATCCTGTAAAGACAAATGAAATCCTAGCAATCATAACTGAGGTACACAGTTTTATTGGCTTTGCAAGTTACTATCATCATTTGGTTCGGAATTTTGCCCAACTGGCTACCCTCTAACCAAGATCACACGTAAAGGATTTAAGTTTGTGTGGACAAAATAATGTATAGAATGCTTTGAATAATTGAAAAGAATATTGGTCAATGCTCCAATTTTTACTCTTCAATCTAGAAGTGGTGGATTTTTAATATCCAGTGATGCATTAAAGAATGGACCAGGTTGCGTCCTTACACAAAATGATAAAGTTATTGCTTATAATTCAAGACATTTGAAGACTCATGAAAAAAAATTATCCAACTCATGATATTGAGTTAGCAGCCATAATCTTTTCTTTGAAAATATAGAGGCATTATCTCTACGGAGAGAGATGTGAGATTTATACAGACCACAAGAGTTTCAAATACTTTTTCACACAAAAATAACTCAACATGCGGAAAAGGAGATGGCTTGAGTTACTCAAATATTGCGATTGTACAATACACTACCACCCAAGAAAAGTGAATAAGTTAGCATATTCATTAAGCAGGAAAGATCATGGACTTCTGACTCAAATGAGGATTGAGAGAGATCCTATATTTTTGGATCTAGTAAAGATGGATATGGGAATTGATAAAGAAAGGGAAACATCTTTCCTCTTTCAAATGATTGATAAACCATCTTTATTAGAGAAGATAAAAAGCTCTCAATCTAATGATGATAATATACATACAAAAATTAATGTTGTCAAGGATGGGAGACTGGATGGCTTCGTGAATGAAGGAGTTATGAAATTTGGGAAGAGGTTATGTGTTCCATCAGTTCCTGTTCTAAAAAGGGAACTATTAGATGATGCTCATTGCTCAAATTTCACTATACACCTGGGTAGCACCAAGATGTATGGAGATATGAATGAATATTTTTGGTGGCATAATACGAATCAGGAAATTGCTGACTACATGTCAAGATGTCTAGTTTTTCAATAAGTGATGGCAGAGAGACAACATCCCAAAGGGGTGATGAAACCTCTACCTATTCATATGTGGAAGTGGGACAACATTAAGATGGATTTTTTCATCGGACTACCAAGGAAACCTAGAAGGAAAAATGCAATATGGTTAATTATTGATCATCTCACAATATCAGTATATTTCCTTCCTATAAGAGAGGATTTTCCACTTGAGTGCTTGGCAAGACTTTATATTAATGATGGTGTAAGACTTCATGGTGCACCTATATCAATTGTATCTGATCGAGATCCCCAGTTTATATCAAAATACTAGAAAAGTCTCCAAAAATATTTGAATATTGAGCTTCATATGAGTACTTCTTATCACCCTCAAACCGATGGATAGTCTGAAAGGACTATTCAAACATTAGAAGACATGCGGAGTTCATTCTCTCTTGACTTCCAAGGTATGTAGGATTAATACTTTCATTTTGTGGAATTTTCCTACAACAATAGTTTCCATTATAGTATTCAAATGTCTCCATATGAAGAATTATATGGAAAGAGATGTTGAAGTCCAACCTGTTGGGGATGAAGTTGGTAATAGGAAACTTATAGTCCCATAACTTATTGAAGAGACCATGGAAAAGGTTATGAAAATACAAGCCCATATTAATTAATCCCAAAGAAAAAATAAGAGTTACGATGAAAACTAGAGAAAGGACTTGGAATGACAAGTGGGAGATCATGTATTTATGAAAGTATATCCATGAAAGGGTGTCTTAAGGTTTGGCAAGGAAGGGAAACTGAGCCCCAGGTACATCAGACCATTTGAAATTATGGAAAGAATCGGAGCTATAGATTATCGTTTAGAGATGACACCAAATATCTCCAAAGTTAATGATGTGTTCCATGTGTCATTATTAAAGAAATACATGACAGAACCAACACATGACTCACATATGATGAAATTGAACTAGAACATGGTTTTTCATACTTTGAAAAGCCTATCGGGATTCTTGACACAAGGGAGCAGGTATTGAGAAATCAGATAACTTGTCTAGTAAAGGTTCTTTGGATAAACTAGAATATGGATGAAGAAACATGGGAACCTGAGGATGTTATGAAAAAAAGCCATCCACATCATTTTGGTGAGTTTCATACATAAAATTTCAAGGATGAAATTTCAATAGAGGGAATAATGTAGCACATCAAGCACTTCATGGTATGTTTCTCTTATATACAGTCTAGTTATAGCCTATATATCATGAATCCCAGAGCCAATATGGAACTAAACATGGTTACTTATAAGAGATATCCATAACATAGCCATTAAACTTAAATTTTCCAACTCCATTATTTGAATGTTAAAAACTGAACATACATGGTTGTGTTCAAGATGATATTTAGAGTCGGATAGAATTAACTTAATTTTCAGTGAATAGTAACCACCCCTTATGAATAGTAACCTTCCCTTTTGAATAATAACTTACTCTTATAAATAATAATATGACTTCTATGATTGGTATCCATACCCTTGTGTGTATAATTGAATTTAGGCATCATAAAAATGAGGAGGAATATTTTAAGTGTATAATTTTCGATTAAATAATGATTTTAATTATATATTTAATTAATCATATTTAGGAAATTATTTTTGAAAAATGGAAATATTTTTTTGAATCTACACATTGAAAAATGGTTACGGTGAAGTTTTGGTATTTTTCTGGAATACTTGAATTTTTGATGAATAGTAAAATCTGATAATTTACAACAAATGATAAATAATGGATTAATTTAGTCATTGATGATGCTATGCTGATGTAATACCAATTGATTCGGATTCACATGATAAAATTACTCTTCTTGGTCGTGGAATACGCACTATTCCTTGTCTTATGGAGAAATAATAAATTAATGAATTTTATATTAAGAAAACTCCTCTCTCCTCCACTATAAACCCCCCCCCCCCTTTCACTCCCTCTTCTATTTACTCCTCTCAAGCCTTGTTCCTTGCCAATATTCGGCCCAAATCTCTTCCCAAGATCCTCCCCCATGTCTAAATTCTCCTAGCCTCTTCAAAATACCAAAACCTCTCCCCTTAAGAGGTTCTCGAAGGAGGAAGTCTCAAGAGTTAAACTCCTATTTCCAATTCCTTCATTTCCTTTAAGTTCTTTTTTTTCAATCGTTGCCTCCGTTCACCCAAATAGTATAATGACTCTAGTAGAATACATGTACTGGAATGTTTATATGCTAATGGGACATTTCATTATCTTCTCTCCTTTCCCCACCCTTTATTTAGAAGAAATGAAAGCACCATTTGGGATGTGCTAATTTAGCACATTCAAGGACAACAATTTATCAATTTCTATTATAATCATTAATTCTGGTCATGAAACCATTTTTTTATAGTTGAACCATATTATTATATATTTAATATACCTATTTTTAGTTATCTAATCTTTTTTTACAAATGGTATTATGTTATAAATCAAAACATGTTCATTGTAATCAAACCCACTGTTTAACGAAAACAGTTGTCACTAAGGTTATATATATGTAATAATTAAACCTCACTCTAAGAAACCAAATTAAATTTAAAAAATGTAATCTACTCTAAGTTAAATATTGGAATATAACTTCATTTCTGTACAACCACTTCCATCTTTCATATTTATCCGGACTGGAATATAAGTGAACTGATCTTTTGAAAACAAGTAATCAAACGAGACCGAACAATGAAATTAAACATTAAAACTAATCAAAATGGACTTTAATGAAATAAAAAGGGTTATAGTAAATAATTTACATATAGTAGAGGTTATTTACTTATGAATTAATAAGCCTAATTTGTTTATTCAGTTCTTTAATAACAAGTCAAGAACACCTTTAATAATAAGGTAAGGGATCCTCTTTCTCACTTTTGTTCAAGAATCTCCCCTATGTTGTGCCCTTTTATTTTAATTACAAATGATGGGTCATGTTTTCACCCCTCCCCCATACTACCCTTGTGACAAATAAATAATTGAATAACCCTTTAGATCTCATTAATCCCCCACAATAATACTTTTTACCATGCCAAAATGTTTGTAAGGGGTTTCTCATCTCACTTTAATTTCTGTGAAATTTTCATTGTTCACCACTTATTTAATGTATTTGGTATATATGTACTGCCATTTTATATATAATAACATGATTATTTTTTTATTAATTTTATTAAATGATAAATTTGATGGTTATTAATTTCTGTTAATATGATTTGACCGATTACATTGTTGTAAGAGACTTTGTCTCAACTACAATTTTTGTTGTGGATAACTTGGTATTGTGAACCTAAAAATCCTTATGTGGTGTACCTACTGCCCATTTTAGATCACTTTTCATTTGATATTATATTTATATTAAATATCCATAATCTCATATCATGGATATTTTGTTTTCTAAATTGTATACCATTTTACATACGGTGTTTATTTGGAAAGTTATTTTACTTATGGAAATATTGATGAATTTGTATACATTACTCTATATAGATATTGAAAAGGCATATTTCTCTTGTATTTAACCAATGAGTAAAGAATTATTTGGACATGAAATTGAGGTTGGGGCCCTCTATAGCCCCCCCGATGCATCGGTTGGTCTCATGAGGAAAATCAGTTTGGTGAAAAACCCTTCAAGTTTGTTTCAAAAAATCCGACGGGTTTCTACCTGTAGAACTAAACCGTTTTAAAGGTATTATGGTTTCATGTTCCCGATACATGATGTCCAATTAAGAAGAATTCTCTTTATTCATTGTAAGTTTTTACAATCCATGAGGATTTCACTATGAAAAAATCTATGGATGTAGTTTCATTCTTAGTTTATTAATGGCATGAGTTGTTCATTTATTCCCCATGCCATATTGGTTATGTCAGATTGATTATGATTCACTTATTATTGTATTCATGATTCTGCTATTTTTAAACCTTACTGAGAATTTGTGCTCACCCCTTTCATTGTTTTCCATCAACAGGTGATGAAGAGGTGATTGTTTATTGAGTTAATGTGGTTTTAGTTTTTAGTTGTTGTTATGTATTGTATTTTGTAACCTTTCCCAATGTAATTTGATTTACATCTATGTATCTAGTTTCCTCAAGACTACTAAACTGGTAATTACTTTGGGATTTTCATTCATCTTAACCATGCCAATATCACAAGTAATGTGTCGGCTCTAGCCTAGAGGGGTCCGGGTGTTACAAACACACCCAGGATATCGAAAAATAAATTGAAATGCATGAAACATTGTTTTAAATAGATATTTATAACTATCCTTTTAACATAAATTTACAGCATCTATGTATTGAATTTTGAAAAATGATCATCTACAATTGTGATCTCTAAGATATTTTATGTTTGATAGAACCAACTTGTTTTTTGGTGAATAGTAACATACCCTTATGAATAGTAATATGAATAGTAATATTACCCTTATGAATAGTAAATCATATTATTATTTTATTTTCTTAATGATATTAGATAATGAGATGTCAATTAATTTCTTAAGGTGTTAAAAAATGTCTTATAGATTTAAAATTGTTATTTTTGAATAAATTATGATTTTATTTAAAAATTAAAGTAATAATATTTATAATATTATTCCCAAAAAATGGAGTTTATTATTGAATTATACACATTACATAATGGTTAGAGGCAATTTTTGGGATTTTTTATGAAATTCTTGAATTTTTGATGAATAGTGAAATATGGTAAAATACTGTATATTCAAATTATCACTTAAATACCCAATTTAGATGTAAGACCACTTGGTTCGAACTCACATTTTATTATTCATATTTGGGTCACATGAATTAGGACAATTCATAGTCTTGAGAAAAAGTATTATAATTATGAATAAATTAATGTAAAATACCTCATATCCTCCACTATAAATACCACCCTCATTCCCCTCTTCCCCCCACACATCTCAATCCTTGAGCCTTACCTAAGTTCATCCCAATACACATCCCAAGGTTCTTACCCACATCCTAGAGCTTCTAGTCTCTCTGAAAAGGCCAAAACTAAATACCTTAAGAAATATCTCAAGGAGAAGAGATCAAGAGGTGGTTTAAACGAGTTTAAAGTAAGACAAACCCAAGGTAAGGGGATTCTTAACCCAATTTCCATTATTTGGGTTAATATTCTACTTCATTAATTGTGTGGTTTTAAGATCATTAATGTGATTAATTTTGGTTTATATTAGGTTTTATTATGTTTATTTACTATGTATACAAATATCCATTTCATTCAATTTATTCTCATATCCATTATATGTTTTTTGTATGTGAATTTTCTTATAAAATTATCTTTTAAATGTCTAGTTTTTCAAACTTCAAAGTTAATGTTTTTGTGAAATTATTAATTTTGTACGATTGTGTTTTTGTTCGTGGGAATTTTTTGATGAATGGTGGGACCTATATCTCCCTCCAATACATTGGGTGTATGTAAGATGGAGGTTATCCGTATGGATACTCTAAGTTTAACTGTTATGTTTACACAAATTGTATGGTTGTCATGAAGGTTACAAATTATATGGTAGCAGAGAGGGTTAGAAGATTATGTAAGCAATTCCCCGAGACAGCTTTATATTTGTATTTATGTTCTTATGTTTTGTGGGAATCTTGTGGAAATATCATGTTTCACAAAGTAAGAATATATGGGTAACAAGTACGTCTTTTGAAAATGTTTTCATACATTACAAGTATTCATGGACTAATGTTTTCTTTACATTTTTTTATATCCCTTACTAAGATTTTTGTGCTCATACCATGTTTTTAAATGATTTTCATAGGTTATAAGGATGTATAAGACAACAAGGAAGCCATGTTAAATGTTTGAATAATTGTGAAAGAAGTCATGTTTTTTTGAAAAGTTTTATATTTTGAAATAAATGAATACTATTTTTATGGTATCCATTGTGTAATAATGTGTCATGTTATATATTTATTATGATCTAATTCTCTAAATCTCTAAACATTAAAATATCCTCAATGTAAATTTAAGTGATTTCTTGACTAAATTCAAGATTATGTAATGTAATTAGGTCAGTTTTTATAGTTGGTATCAGATGATAGTTTAGAAAACATTAGGGGTTAATGTGATGTTAAAATAATAAAATAAATAATTTTTACACTATGATTAATTTTAATTTTTATAGAATTTAAATATTAACATGTTTCTTGTAATAAGAAATTTTTGTTCAGAGTGGTTTCCCACAAAATAAACAGGAATGCCAAAGAGGAGGGGCACCGACAGAGTGATATCCTTTCGAATCTGCAGCCTAGAATGGTAGGGATTGGAACCGAGCAGTTTGTGACAGTAATGGATCAGTAAACATAGGAAGTAAATGGTGGTGGTATCCATGAAAGAGAATAACCATAGATACCACAACAGAACATGATAATAGTTTAACATTTTATGAGAAAACACCCTCCTTCTTTTAATGGATATTCTTACCCGGTAGTGACTGAAGGATGGATTAAATCCCTTAAAAAGATATTTTATGTTATTGGATGTTCACATAATCAAAAGGTAAGTCTTGAAAATTATCATTTTGAAGTTTAAGATGATTAGTATTGGTCAGTGGTAAAGAATATCATGTATTGAGAGGATATTTATGCCTTAAAGTGGGATGAATTTAAAATTATTTTCCTTGAAAAATATTTTCCTAAGGTAGTGTGACTTAGGATGGAGATACAATTCCTTGAATCGAAGCTAAAGGAAGAAGATTTAGTGGCTGTGTATGAACTGAACTTCACCCGACTGTTGAGGTATTCTTCGAATATTATTCGATATCTTAATAGAAAAATAATCCTCTTTTACTCAAGATTGAATCCAAGGTATCAAAGGGTGTTGGCCTCCCATGAATTCTAAATTTTGGAAAAAAATTTCTAATGTGCTAAGAGGTTAGAGATGGAGTTTTATGATGATCGCATGCATTTTGACAACAAGGAGATGTAGAGGCCTAGATGGAAGGTGATGGGTAAGAATAAACAAAAGAAATGTGATGGAAAGAGAATCCAATGTCTAATTTGTGAAATTTGTGGCAAGACGCATCCTAGGGAATGGGTAACCAAAATTGGGAAGTGTTTTCAATGTGGTAAATGTTGACATATGGCCCAGGAATATAATGAAAATTATCCTAAGACTAATACGGATAAGAAAACTATTAAGTGTTTTAAATTTTTTCAGATTGGTCATAATGCAAATTCCTTCACAAAGAGAGATCTGTATTATGCAAAGAAGCTATACTATAAGAAGAAAGGATTAGTGAGACCCTTTGTCACTACGTTAGTATATTTCATACCATTCAATGAAGTTGTATCAGGTACATTGTTTGTTTACATAGATTTTCTAATGTTTTATTTAATACGAGGTCTACACATTCTTTTATTTCTAAGAAATTTTCTTGTAAATTAGAAATTTCACCTCAAGAAATGAGACTTGAACTCGTTATTAAAACACTAAGGGGAAATATTATAGAAAATATGAATTATATGAATATTTCTATTATATTCTGTGGAAATAAATTACCTTCAAACCTTGTTTTTTTACCATTAGTAGACTTCGATGTTATTCTGGGAATGGATTGGATTTCTATTTATCATGTAAAGAATGATTGTAGAGCTAAATAAGTTGTTTTTCAGAATGAGTTTTAGTTTGTATACAAAAATGAACCCATAAAATTGATAACATATCAGGAAGCTATGAAACTGTTGAAATATGGAAATGAAATTGATCTTTCTCATATTTTTTAAAATAAGGGAATTTTTGAGATTAATGATGTGCCGATGGTAAATGAATACCTTGATGTTTGTCCTAAAAATTCACCCAGTGTCGTACCTAATGAAGAAGTCCAATTCTTAATTGACCTAGTTCCTGATGCTAAGCCAATTTCAAAACCCCCATATCGAATGGATCAAATGGAACTTCTTGAATTGAAATATTAGTTGCATGATTTTCTTTATAAACACTTCATTTGTCCTAGAAAATCACCATGGGGTGATCTGGTTTTGTTAGTTTAAAAGATAGATGGTTCCATGAGACTTTTCATTGATTATAGAGTTGTGAATAACATCACTATTAAAAAATTATCCTTTTCCTCACATCGATGACTTGTTTGATCAACTTCAGGGAGCTCAGTACTTTTCCCATATTGACTTGAGATCTAGATACCATCAGAAGAATGTGAAGGTGGATGAAATCCCAAAAATAGCTTTTCATACTAAATATGGGAATTATGAATTTCTTTCTATGCCATTTGGATTAACAAGTTAAACTATTATATTCATGAATCTTATGAATAGAATATTTCATGAGTTCATAGATAAGTTTGTCGTTGTGGTTATTGATGAAATTATGGTATTTTCTAAGAATATAGAGGATCATTAAAAGGGTATAAGGGTTGTTTTTCAAACCATAATGGAAAAGAAAAAGAATATAAAACTCATAAAGTGTGATTTTTGTTGCCAAATTTTTTTTGTGGCACATTGTAAATAAGGATGGAATAACACTAGATCCTACCAAAACCAAAGTGTTTGATGAATTTCCAAGACATAAAAATATTACAGAGATTCATAGTTTTGTTGTATTAGCAGGTTATTACTGACAATTTATTAAAAACATTGCACAGTTATCTAGACCGTTAACTAAGTTAACTTGAAAATGGGTTAAATTTATTTGGGTAGAAGAATGTGATGTTTGTTTTTCAGAACTAAAGAAGAGATGGGTGAGTGCTCTAGTTTTGGCTTTGCCTTTCAAAAATGGTGAGTTTTTCATCTACTGTGATGCTTCATTGAAGTGACTTGGTTTTTATCGGATACATAATGATCTGGTAATTGATTATACTTCATGAAAACTAAAACCTCATTAGTTAAACTATCCCATAAATGATTTGGAATTAGTAGTTGTGGTTGTTGTTTTGAAAATTTGGAGGCATTATTTCTATGGATCCAAATGTCAAATATACACTGACCATAAAATTCTAAAGTATATATTCACTTAAAAGGAACTAAACATGTGGCATAGAAGATGGCTTGAATTTATAAAGGATTAATATTGCATGATCAATTAACATCCAGGAAAAAAAATAATGTGGAAGATGCCTTGAGTCGAAAACATTATGAATAATTCACCATATTACATTTGAAACATGATCCCTTGATTAATGATTTGATGAACTTTGGATTAGATGTTTTTGGTGTAGAAAATACATATGTTTTGTTTTGGGTTTTAGTGCAGTCATCATTATCTGAAAAAATTAAGCAAGTGCTGAAGGAAGACAGTGAGCTACAAGAAAAGGTAGAATTGGTATGTTTCTATAATTTAACCTTGATAAAGATTGTGTTTCAAGATTTGTAAAAAGGTTTTGTGTGCCTTGTGATTCCCAGTTGAAGAAAGATTTTCTTTTTGAAGATTATAGTTCTCCATTTTCATTTCATCATGGCAGTACTAAGATGTAAAGATACCTTCAAAAGTATTACTGGTGGGATATAATGAAAAGAGATATTGCTGATTTTACCATGAAATGTATCACATATAAAAGGTTAAATTAGTGTGGCAGCTACCGAAGGGGATTATTTAGTCTTTTTAAATCACATAATGGAAATGGGAGAATGTATCCACGCACTTTGTGGTGGGACTTCCTAAGACATGTTGAGCTAACAATGTGATTTGGGTAGTTGTTGATATATTGAAAAAATATGTACATTTTATTTCTATTAGAGATACAATATCTTTAGATCAGTTTTCTTGGTTGTACCATAAAGATATTGTCAGGATACATGGATTTTATCTTTCAATTTTATTTGACCAGGATCCCAGGTTCACTTAAAATTTTTGGATGGGCCTTCAGAAGTCACTGTGAACATAATTAAATTTTAGTACCTCTTTTAATCCCCAATCATTTGGGCAGTCAAAACAAATGATTCAGACCTTGGAGGGTATGCTTAGAGCTTGTTCAATGGACTACCATGGAAGTTGAGATCAACATCTTTCTTAAGTTTAGTTTTCTAAAAATAACAGTTTTCATTCTATTATACAAATGGCACCTTTTGAGGCATTGTATGTGAAGTGGTGTCAGACTCCAATGTTTTCAGATGATGTTGATGAAAGAAATTTAACGAGGCTAGAATTAGTAGAGGAAGTGGCTAAGAAATTAAAGATGATCCAGCAGCATATAAGGACAGCTCAATATAGGCAAAAAAGTTATGCAGATAACAGGTGGAAAGACTTATCTCTCATGGTAGGTTGTCTCTCTTTCCTCGAAATATCTCCTTGGAAAAGTGTAATGCATTTTGGTAAGAAATGGAATCGAAGTTAGAGGTTCATTGACCCATTTTAAATCTGGGAGAAAGTTGGACCAGTGTCTTATCGAGTATCATTTCTTCCATGTTTGTATTTCGTACACATTGTTTTTCATGTTTTGATGTTGAGAAGGTATGTGCCAGATTCAACTCTTGTTTTCAGCACAGAAGTAGTTCAACTGGAATAGAACCTTTCTTATGAAGAGAAACTAGATTCGATTCTTGATAAAAGGGAATACATATTTCAGAATAAGGTAATCCTCTAGGTAAAGGTTTTGTGAAGAAATCGCATGGTTGAATAAGAAACATGGGAGTCTGAAAATGCTTTGAGGGAAAGGTACCCTCACTTGTTTAATTAGTAAATAAAATTGCGAGGACACAATTTCATGAAGGTGGGGATAATTTAACACCCCAAGGTTTTTAAAACATAAATTGAAATGCATGAAACATTGTTTTAAGTAGTTATTTATAACTATCCTTTAAACATAAGTTTGCATCTTCTATGTTTTAAATTTCAAAAAACAATTAATCTAAAATTTTGAACAGTAATTTATTTTGAGTCTAATAGAAACAACTTGTTTGATTTGTTGAATAGTAATATACCCTTAATAAAAGTTATATGAATAGTAATATGAACCTTATGGATAGTAAATAATATCATTATTTTATATTATTAAGGATATAAGTTAATGATATGGCGATTAATTTTTCAAGGTGTTAGAAAATGAGTTATACATTTAAAACTGTTATTTTAGAATACATTATGATTTTATTTAAAAATTAAAATAATAATATTTAAAAAAATAATTTTCAAAAAATTGAGTTCATTTTTTAATTCTAAATGTTGAAAAATGGTTAGTGTGAATTATTAGGATTTTTCTGGAATTCTGGAATTTTTATTGAATAATAAAATTTGTTAAAATACCATATATTCAAATTATTAGTTAAATAAACTACTTATGACATCATAAGTGATGTAAGACCACTTCATTTGAACTAACATGCCATTATTACTATTTGGAGTCACATGAATTTAGACTATTCATTTTCCTGAGATACAATATTATAATAATGATTAAAATAATGTAAAATACATCATCTCTGCCACTATAAATACCACCCTCATTACCCTCTTCCTCCCACATCTCTCAATCCTTGAGCCTTACCTAGGTTCTTCCCAATAATACTCCCAAGGATCTTCCCCATGTCCTAGAGCATCATGTCTCACAAAAAGTTTAAAACCAAAGGCCTTCATAAAGATCTCAAGGATAAGAGATCAAGGGGAGGATTAAACGAGTTTAAAATAAGACAATCCCGAGGTAAGGGAATTCTTAACAAAATTTCCATTCATTGGGATAACCTTCTATTTCATTGATTTTGTGGTTTTAAGATCATTTTTGTGATGAATTTTAACTTATATTATATTTTATTATGTTTATTTACAGTGTATACACATATTCCTTTCATTCAATTGATTTTCATATCAATTATATGTTTTTTGTAAGGGTCTTTTCCTATAAAATCCTATTTTAAACTTGTAGTTTCTCCAAATTCAAAGTGAATGTTTTTTTGAAGTTAATCATGGTTTACAATTGTGTTCTGGTTCTTGAGAATTGTTTTTAATGAATGGTAACACCTATATATCTATTCAATGAATTGGGTATGTGTAAGTTGGAGGTTGACCGTATAGTTACTCCAAGTGTAACTGTGATGGTTACAAAAATTGTAAGGTAGTAGTGAGGGTTACAAATTATAAGGAAGTTTAGTGAGTTACAAGATAATGTAAGTAATTTCCCAAGACACCTTTATAGTTCTATTCATATTCTTATGTTATGTGGGGATCTTTTGGAAAGCTCATGTTTCACAATGTAAGTATATATAGGTTCCAAGTACGTCTTTTGGAAATTATTTAATACATTACATGTATTAAAGGAAGAATGTATTATTTCCTTATTTTTGTATTCCTTACTAAGATTTTTGTGCTAATACCAAGTTTTTAAATGATTTTCATAGGCTATAAAGATGTGTAAGACAAAGAAGAAAGCCAAGTTAAATGTTTTATGAAATGGGAAAAAATCATGTTTTATTTGAAATATTTTATGTTTTTATAGAAATTATTACAATTTTTATGGTATCCACTTTGTAATAATGTGTATTTTTATGTATGTATTATGTCCTAATTCCCTAAATCTCTATACTTGAAAATATCCTCAATGTAAATTGATGCAATTTATGTAAGAAATTCAATATTATGTAATGTAATAAGGTCAATTTCTTATAGTTGGTATTAGAGGATGGTTTAGATAACATTATGGGTTAGGGTGATGTAAATAAAATACCATAAATTATTTTTAATATATGATTAATTTTAAGTGTTATATCATTTAAATATTAACATATTTATGTGAATAAGATATTTTTATTCCGAATTGTTTTCTCTAGAAGAAACTGGGAAGTTGAAGAAGAGAGGCATCGAAAAAACGATGTCCATCTGGATCTGCATCCAGGAATGGTAGGGATTGGGACTGAGTGGTTTGTGATAGTAATGGATCATCTAACACAAGAAATAAATGGTGGTGGTATCAATTCAAGAGAACAACTAGAGGTACCACAATAGAACATGACAATAGTGGAACATTTTATGAGACAACACCCTCTTTCTTTCAATGGATCTTCTGACCCAGTAGCAGCTGAAGGATGGATTAAATTATTTGAAATGATATTCAATGTTATGGGATGTTCGAAAAATAAAAAGGTATGTCTTTCCATTTATCATTTTGAAGGTGAATCTAATTAGTGTTGGTCAATGGTAAAGAATATCATGGATAGAGAGGATATTGATGCCTTAGAGTGGGATGAATTTAAATGTCTTTTCTATGAAAAATATTTTCCTAAGGTAGTGTGAATTATGATGGAGAATAAATTCTTGTAATTAAAGAAAAAGGAGGAAGATTCATTGACTGTGTATGATGAAAAATTCACCCGACTAGCGAGGCATTTCCCAAATCTTATTTTGGATCCTGATTGTAAAATCAACCACTTTTACTTAGGATTGAAGCCAATTTATCGATGGGATTTGGACTCCTGTGAATTCAAAAGTTAAGAAAAACTTGTCTGATGTGCTGAGAGGGTAGATATGGAGTTATCTATTGATTGAATTCATTTTAAAAACAAGGACAAGAAGAGGTCCATATGAGAAAATATGAGTAATAATCAACCAAAAAATCTACGGGTAAGAAAGTCAAATGTCTAGTTTGTGAAAAGTGTGGCAAGAAGCACCATAGGGAATGCCTTACAAAAACGTGGAATTGTTTTCAATGTGGTATGTGTGGACATATGGCCCGATATTATAATAAAAATGATCCTAAGAATAATCCTAATAAGCAAACTATTATGGGTTTTAAATGTGCTGAGATTGGTAATTATGCAAATGCCTACCCAATGATAGATCCCAATGATGAAAAAAATTCGAGATTATAAGCATAAAGGTGTAGTGTGATCCTTTACGACTACATCTATAGATTTCGGGATATCCAATGAAGTTGTATCAGGTACTTTGATTGTTTACATACATTTTTCTAAGGTTTTGTTTTATATGGGATCTACACAGTCCTTTATTTTTTAGAAATTTTCTAGTAAATTGGAAATATCACCTAAAAAAATGAGACCTGAACTTGTTGATAAAATACCAGGGGGGGTATTATAGAAAAGAATAATTATAAGAATCATTATATTGTGGTTTATGGAAATACATTACCTTCAAACCTTGTTGTTTTTTTCTAAGTAGAGTTCGATGTCATTTTGGGAATGGATTGTCTTTCTGTTTATCATGCTAGGATTGATTCTAGAGATAAAGTAGTTGTTTTTCAGAAAGAGTTTCAGATTGTATACCAAAATTAACCTATAAAATTAATAACATATTAGGAAGTTAAGAAACTATATAAAGGTGGAAATGAAATTTATCTAGCACATATTGTTGAAAACAAGGGAACTGTTTAGATTAATGATGTGCCAATGGTAAATTAATTTCGTAATTTTTTTTCTTGATGATTTACTTGTTGTCATACCAGATCATGAATTCAAATTCACAATTGACATAGTTCTTAATGCTAATCCAATTTCAAAACCCCCATATCAAATATCTCAAATTGAATTTCTTTAATTGAAAAATCAGTGGTAGTATTTACTTGATAAGGGCTTCATTCGTCCTATCACATCACCATGGGGTGCTCCTATTTTGTTTGTTAAAAAGAAATATGGTTCCATTATACATTTCATTGATTATGTATCTTTGAATAACATCAATGTTAAAAACAAGTTTCATTTGCCTCACATCGATGACTTGTTTGATCAGGTTCCGGGAGATCATTACTTTTCCATGATTACATGAGATCTGGATACCATCAGATGAAGGTGAAATAGGATAACCTCTTGAAAACAGCTTTTCGTACTAGATATGGATATTATGAATTTGTTTTTATGCTGTTCAGATTATCAAATTCACCTGTTCTATTCTTGAATCTTATGAATAGTATATTTCATGAGTTCTAGGATAAGTTTTTGGTTGTGTTTATTGATAAAATTATGGAATTTTCTATCAATAAAGAGGCATATGAAAAACTTCTAAGGGTTTTTTCAAACATTAACGAAAGAGAAACTGTATGAAAAATTCAAAAAAGTGTGATTTTTGGTTGCAACAAATTTTTTTTCTTTGGAACATTGTAAATAAGGGTTGAATAATAGCAGATCCTTCCAAAAAAAGTGGTTGATGAATGGTCAAGACCTAAATTTTTTTAGAGATTCATAGTATTATTGGATTAGTATATTATTATCGATGATTTGTTAAAAAATGCATGGTTATCTAGACCGCTAACTAAGTTAACAAGAAAAGGGGTTAAATTTATTTGGAGAGAACAATGTGATGTATTTTTCAGTAACTGAAGAAGAGGTTGATAAATACTCAAGTTTTGGACATGCCTTTCTAAAATGGTGATTTTGGGATATACAATGATACTTCATTGAAGGTACTTGGTTGTGTTCTGAAGCAGAATGATTAGGTAATTTCTTATGCTTTAAGACAACTAAGACCTTATGAGTTAAATTATCTCAAACATTATTTGGAATTAACGGTTGTGGTTTCCTTCTATGAAAATTTTGTGGAATCATTTATATGGAGCCACATGTCAAATATACACTGACCATAAAAGTATGAAATATATATTCACTCAGATGGAATTAAACATGAGGAAGAGAAGATGGATTGAATTGATAAAATATTATGATTTCACTATCAATTACCATCTAAGATAAGAAAATAATGTGGAGGATTCCTTGAGTCAAAAACAACATGCAACATTAACCATGTTACATTTGGAACAAGATCCCTTGATTAATGATTTGATGAATTTTGGCTTGGAAGTTATTGGTGTAGGAAATACCTACGTTTTTTTAGGTTTCAATGTAGTCATCATTATAAGATAGAATTAAGAAAGCACAGAAGGAAGATTTTGAGCTATAGGAAAAGGTATAATTGGTTAAAATTGGCATGTTGATAGAATTTAACCTTGATAAATATTGTGTTTTAGGATTTGTAAAAAAGTTGTGTGTGCCTTGTGATTCCATGTTGAGGAAAGATTTGTTTTTTGAAACTCATAGTTCTCCATTTTCAGTTCATCGTGGGAGTACTAAGATGTACAAAGACCTTAGGGAGTATTATTCTTGTGATGGAATACAAATTTATTGTTTATTTTATTTTTCCTAGAAATGTTTGACATGTCAACATGTTAAAGTTGAGTGGTAGTTACCAATGGGGATGCTTCATCCTTTTCAAGTGCCATAGTGAAAATGAGAGAATGTATCCATGGACTTTGTGGTGGGACTACCAAATAAATCTTGAGGTAACAATGTGATTTTCATTGTTATTGATCGATTGGATAAATCTACACATTTTCTTTCTATTTAAGATACAATGTCTCTCGACCAGCTTTCAGGATTGTACCTTAAAGAGATTTTCTAATTAGATGGAGTCCCTCTTTCAATTGTATCCTATTAGGATCCCAAGTTCACATCTAATTTGTGGAAGATCCTTCATAAGTAGTTCTACATAGAATTAAATTTTAGTATATCTTTTCATCCCCAATCATATAGGAAGTCAGCACAAACGATTTAGACATTAGAGGATATTCTTCAAGCTTGTTCAGTAGACTTCCTGGGAAGTTGGGATCAACATCTTTCTTTAGATGAGTTTTCTTAGAATAACAATTTTCATTCCAGTATACATATAGAACCTTTTAAGGAATTTTATAGGAATTAGTGTCGAACTCCATCATTTTGGGTTGAAGTCGGTGAAAGAAAGCTTATGGTGCCAGAATTAGTAGAGGAAGTGGATGAGAAAGTGAAGATGATCCAGCATCACATGAGGATAGCTTAGATCACAAAGGAAAAGAATGATATTAAGGAAAGACTTATATCTCAAGGTAGGTGACCATGTTTTCCTTAAAATATATCCTTGTAAAAGTCTGATGTGTTTTGGTAAAAAAGGGAATCTAAGTATGCGGTTCATCGTTCCTTTTGAAATCTAGGATAGAGTTGGACATGTTGCTTACTGGGTAGCTTTGACTCTGAGTTTGTCTCAGGTACACAATGATTTTCAAGTTTCGATGTTGAGAAATTATGTTCCAGATTCAACTCATGTTTTGAGCCTTGAAGTAGTTCAGTTGGAGGATAACCTTTCTTATGAAGAGAAACTAGTTCAGATTCTTGATCGAAGGGAACATGTATTGCGGAATAAGGTAATCCACCTGGTAATGATTTTTTGGAGAAACCACATGGTCAATGAAGCAACATGGGTGTCTTAAAATGATATTAGAAAAAGGTACACTCACTTGTTTAATGAGTAAATAAAATTGCGAGGACGCAATTTCCAGATGGTGGGGATAATGTAACACCCCATGGTTTTCTAAAAATAAATTGAGTTGCATGAAACATTTTTTTAGTAGATATATATATAAATAGCCTTTAAACATAATTTTGCAGCTTCTATGTTTTGAATTTCAAAAAATGGTCGTCTTCAATGGTGATCAATAAGTTATTTGGGCTCTGATAGAACCAACTTGTTGTTTTAGTGAATAGTAACATAACCTTATGAATAGTAAAATGAATAGTAATATGACCCTTATTACACTTGTGTAGAAAATGTATTTCACTTCACCATTTTTACATCAATTATATATAACCGATGTGAAAATATGTGATATGTGGTTTTTTACGTCAGTTATTTTATAACTGATGTAAAAAATACTGAGAGTAAATTATTTATATCGGTTATTAAAATAACCGACATAAAAAATGAGGTATGTAATGAATTTTTTACATCGGTTATAAAATAACCAACCTAAAAAGGGGGGCATCTGAGGCCTTTTTGACATCGGTCATTTGATAACCGACATAAAAACACAACCCACAGAAATTTTTACATCTGTTATATTATAACCAACATACAGAACCAATACATGACAGTTTTTACGTCGGTTATAAAATAACCGATGTAAAAACTGTGGTTTCTGATGTGTTTTTTACATCGGTTATAAATAACCGACCTAAAAATGTGGTATCTAATACATTTATAATGTCGGTTATTATAATAACTGATGTTATAAATTTAATAAAAATAGTTTATAAAATCAGTTATCAAATAACCGATGTTATAAAACATTTAAAAAATTTATCATGCCTCGTGGATTGTCATTTCTGATTTTTCGATTGACAGACCTATGACTCGTCTCTCTCGCACGAAAAAACTAGAATCGTATCTTCGATCATGTTTCATTAAACTCATTTTTCCATCATTGTTTATCATCTTTACTCTCCTCAGATCTATCATCTCCACTCGCAACACTCAGGTAATCCTCCCACGACTTTATTTCGTCCGTTTTTTTCCAGATAGTCAATATTTACATTTTGTGATTTTTTGTTTAAACTAAGTAAGATTCTTAGATTTTGAAAACTTTTAACTCGTTTTTCCATCATCATATTATTTATTATCACCAGATCTATTTGACCGACTTGCAATATTCAAGTAAGCCTCACCTACTTCTATTTAGTTTGTTTTTGTTTCGCGGATCCCTACATTGATGGTAATTTTTGTTGTCATTGACAAATAATGATCTCATTCACCTATATTACTGCAATTTATATCTAAACCATTTTGATACACCCTTTCTGTGTACCAGTGTGATTTATTTTATAAGTATATATGGATTTTCATGGTGGAATGTATGTTTTGGATCCTTGGTTGTTTTTTTTTTGGGTGTCACTTTTTGTTGTTCCATAAACTATTTACGTCGCTTATTTCCGTGGACTATTATAAGTCTTCATAATCTATTAAAACCCAATTCATTGAACAATAGAGAATTTTAGACTAGTAGGAGATAGAGTTCATGGTTCTCATTTTGAATAATGGCATGATACCAAAACTATTAGCTTGAGATTAAAATCCCTAGATATGACAAAACTAGTAGCTTGAGGTTAAAATCCCATGGTTCTAGGGGCTGTGCAGAGGGTAGGGGGTTGTCCATGGGGTTGGGGGAGGTCCACGGGGTTGGGGGTTGTCCAGAGGTTTGGGGGCTGTCTAGGGTGTCCATGGAGGGGGGGGGGGGCAGTCCAGGTGTGTGGGGGGGGGGGGGGTCCAAGGGGTGGGGGTGTCGAAGGGGGTGGGGGGCTGTCCTAGGGGGTGGGTGGGTGGGGGCTGTCCAAGGGGGCGGGGCCCTATCCAGAGGGTTTGGGGGGTTTTCCAGCGGATGGGGGCTGTCCAAAGTGTTGGGGGTGTCCAGGGGGTGTCCAAGGGGGTAGGGGGTGAGGGGTGGTGTCCAGGAGGGGTGTGGGTGCTGTCTAGAGGGTGGGGGGATGTCCATGGGTGGGGTGGATTTCTAGAAGGGTGGGGGTTGTCCAAGGGGTTGGTGGTGTCCAGGGGGTGTCCAAGGGGGTGGGGGTGGTGGTCAGAGGGTTCAGGGGGCTGTCCAGAGGGTTGGGGGGTTTCCAGGGTGTCCATGGAGGTGGGGGGGGTGCAGTCCAGGGGTGTGTGTGTGGGGGGGGGGAGGGAGGGTCCAAGGGGGTGTATAGCGACCCGGCCTTTTCTTACATTACTATTACATCATTTCAAAGATAAACAACATAATAGTATTACACATGGAGGATCCAGAGGTTTAGTGTCTTGGGCAAACTAGGACCACACATAACAAATACAACTTTAAGCATAAACATTCATTTAATTTCTTCTTCTATTGATTCTTATTGGAACTTGTACTCTCCTTAGTACATGTATCCACCTAAGGATATACATAAAAAGGGGTGAGCTAAAAGCCCAGTAAGAGGATAGATAAGAACAATACATCATGGTGTGAGCATAATCATGACATAGGAAAAAGATCATGAACATGAGAGAAGCATTAGTAAAAGACTTGAAATGTGGCAATGCATAAAAATGAAATATCATGTCTTAGTGGTCAACTACCACACATACTTGTGAAAAAATCTAGCATCATGTTCACACATCATTTCACATTTACTCATGATATTCCTCACTTTACCCAATGCATTGGAGGGCTATATAATTCTGGGCACACCCGTCACATCATAACATTATCATTATCATGATTTACACATAGAACACATATCAAACATGTACATAAATAACCCATTGAAAGGAATGGGTTTCATCTCATATTAACACATTCATAAGCTTTGGGTTCCCAAAATAAAGAGGGAACAACATACTTGATACAAGAACCATTAACCTTGAATGAGAGGTAAAATTTGAGATCTTGAAAGAAGAGTTCTTTTGAAAAAGATTTTGATGGACATAAAAACCAGTGACAAACATTTATATCCCATATAATTAAATGAAATTATGAAGAAATGATCTTTGAGGAGTAACCATATCAAAAATGGAGTGAAAGAGGGAGAACCCGAAGGAAGAAAATTGGGTTTGAGATTTCCCCTTACCTTGTACTCGAATGCCTCCTTCTCTTTAATGTCCTGTATAATGACATTATATTCATTAATTAGAAATTCCAGAAAAGTTTATGCATTAATAGGGTTCATTCTGGTTTCATTATTTCATATTAAGTTCCTTTGGATGACTTATAGAGTTTAAAAACATTGTTCGGGGATGTTTGTTTTTATGGTTTTCTTGAGCGGTCCACTTGTATTCTTAAATTGATGTTTGGGTAGATCATGGGTAAACATCCAGAACTGATACTAAATGTTATTAATGATATTACAGTAGATTCAATAATTTCATAGTGAATTATATTAGATCCAAGTGGAAGAATCATTAGATAAAAATTTAATGATGGTTATTTGGGTTAATTTGGGCGGTTTTTGGATCACAACGATCTTGTTTTAACATTTAACTTAGTAATAAGGCCATAGGTTATTTCCAGAACTTAAAATAGAACATAATACAAATAAAATATTCTGGTTCAACAATAAAAATGGTTTCATGACCAGATCTGAAGGTAGAAATGGAAGAAGAGAGCATGTTGTTTTTGAAGGTGATAAATTATCACCACATGAACAACGTTCTCTTAAATAAAATAAATGGAAGAGGGAAAGGGTGTGGGGTGATATAATTTAACATTAGAATCATAATATTACAGTATATATATAATACTGGATTTACAGAACAATTTGGATGAAGATAGGTAGGGATAGATCAAGAAAGGAACTTGAACTTGAAAGGAAATTAAAGGAGAAGAGAGAGAGAAATTACGTTTAGAATCCTCCTCTTGAGATCCTCTTTAAGGAAGCTAGGCTTGGTCTTTTGATGAGACCAGAAGATTTTGGACGTGGGGGATGAGCTAGGGAAGGTGTTTGGGCAGAGTTTAGAGAATACTTGGAGCATGAGAGGTGCGAGGAAAAGAGGGAGTGAAGGGTGACTTTTATAGTGGAGGGGAGAGGAGTTTCCTTAATATAAAATTGATTAGTTTATTAATTTCACCAAAGACAAGGAATAGTGAGTCTTGGATGACCAATAATAGTAATTTTATAATGTAATCCCGAACCAAGTGGGCTTACATCATCAGAACATCATCGATGACTCAATTAATACATTATTTAGCTTTTATTGTAAATTATCGGATTCCACTATTCATAAAAAATTCAGGTATCTCAGAAAATTCCCAAAAATTTTCCCCAACCATTTTTCTATGTGTAGAATCCAAAAATGAATTCCATTTTTCAAAAATGATTTTCTAAATATTATTAGTTTAATATTTAATTAAAATCATAATTTGCATTAAAAAAACAGTTTTAAGATTAAAACTGATTTTATAGTTCATTAAAAAATTACGTAGGGTCTTATAAAATTATCTAAAAACTATTAGACATTGATTAAATAATTTAAGAACATATTTCAGGAAAATAAATATTCATTTAAATTAATTATATAATTATAATTAATTATTTATGACTTATAAAATACCAAAAATGTTTACTAAGGTCAAATTATCACTTTCTATGATGTCTAAATTTTATTTTATTATTCATAAGTAATGTTAATCTTATTTACTATTCATAAGGGTCATATAACTATTCATAAGTGTAGGTTACTATTCATAATGGTAGGTTACTGTTCACCAAAAATTATTTTTGTTTCATTAGACTCCAAAAACCATCTTGAACACAACCGTGTATGTCGGATTTTTAAAATTCCAACCATAGGGGTGACAAAATTATATTTAAAGGTCACTTATCACTTAGTAGTTTATTATTTTGTGTTTTCATGACATAAGTATAAGTAGGTAATTTTCCATTGAAAAACTTTTGGTCGTTACATTATTCCCCCCTTAAGAAATTTCGCCCCTGAAATTTCACTTTACACAAACAGGTAAGGGTACTTCTCCTTCATTGCCTCTTCTGGGTCCCAAGTTGCTTCCTCAAACTTATGGTTCCTTCACAACACTTTGACAAGGCGGGTTGTCTTGTTGCGTAGAACCTTATCACTTCGGTCCAAAAATTTTACCGGCTGCTCCTCATAGGAGAGATCATCATCCAGCTGTACCACCTCTGAGTTTAGTACATGTGAGGGGTCTGGTATGTACTTCCTCAGTAGTGATACATGAAACACATCATGAACTTGAGCCATATTTGGTGGAAGTGCCAGACGATAGGCCACGGCTCCTATACGATCAAGGATCTCAAAGGGGCCAATGTACCTTGGGCTTAGCTTCCCTTTCTTCCCAAATCTCATGACTCTGTTCCATGGAGATATTTGAAGGAAGTCTTTATCTCCAACGTCGAACTCTAAGTCCCTTCGACGATTGTCAGCATAGCTCTTTTTCCGACTTTGAGCAGCTTTGATGTGTTTCTGGATGACTTGATCCTTCTCGGTCATCTCCTGCACAAGATCGGGTCCAAGTAGCTTTCTTTCTCAAACTTCATCCCAACAGGTTGGAGTTCTACATCGCTTCCCATAAAGAGATTCATACGGAGCCATCTGAATACTCGAGTGGAAGCTATTGTTGTATGAGAACTCAACCAATGGAATGTGCTGATCCCATCCACCTTTGAATTCTAGAGAGCATTCTCTTAGCATATCTTCGAGCGTCTGAATATTCCTTTCAGACTGGCCATCGGTTTGGGGGTGATAGGCCGTGCTGAAATTTAATTCAGTACTCAAAGCATGTTGAAGGATCCTCCATAATTTTGATGTGAACCTTGGATCACGGTCAGAGACAATCGAGAGTGGAACACCGTGCAATCTCACTACTTCCATCACATATATCCTTGCAAGCTGTTCAAGTGAGAGGTCTTCCCGAATAGCGATAAAATGGGCAGTCTTGGTGAGTCGATCAACCACAACCCATATTGCATTATTTCCTCTTGACATTTTTGGGAGACCCGTGACAAAGTCCATAGTAACATGTTCCCATTTCCACATGGGTATAGGCAATGGCTGCATCATACCTTTGGACTTTTGCCGCTCAGCTTTAACTTGCTGACATACCAAGAACCTTGATATATATTCTGCAATCTCCTTCTTTATGTTATCCCACCAGAAGTGTTATCAGAGATCACGATACATCTTGGTACTTCTAGGATGAATAGAGAAAGTTGGGCTATGTGCATTATCCAATAGCTCCTTCTTTATCCCGGGTGATGAAGGCACACAAAGCCGCGTTCCAAACCGAATCACACCATCATCGTCGATATGGAACTCTTGCAGCATCCCTTCCTTTACTGCATTCACCCTCTTTTGTATCTCCACATCATCCCTTTGTGCTTCCTTAATCTTCTGTTGGATGGATGATTGTGCAATTATTTGGGCAAGGTAGGATGTATCCCCTGCCCTTACAATTCCCAAATCCATCCTTTGCATATCCAAGAAGATAGGGTCTTTATCAATCCTCTACATGGATAGAGTAGCAGGTTCTTTCCTTCTTAGAGCATCAGCTACCTTGTTTGCCTTTCTAGGATGATAGTGAATAGATCAATCGTAATCCTTGATTAGCTCTAACCATCTCCTTTGATGCATGTTGAGATCCTTTTGTGTGAATATATACTTTAGGCTCTTGTGGTCGGTGTATATTTCACACTTCTCACCATAAAGGTAGTGCCGCCAGATTTTCAAGGAAAAAATCACGGCTGTCAGCTCTAGATCATGCGTCAGGTAGTTCTACTCATGGATCTTCAACTGTCGTGAGGCGTAGGCTATCACATTATCATTTTGCATGAGTACACAACCCAGGACTTTCTTTGAAGCATCACTGTATATCACAAAACTTTCTCCACTTTTCGGTAGTGTGAGTACAGGTGCAGTGATCAGCCTTCTCTTTAGCTCCTTGAAGCTTCCCTCACATTCTTCCGTCCATACATACTTTACCCCATTCCTTGTTAACATAGTTAGCAGGCTTGATAATCGTGAGATGTTTCTCACAAAACGTCGATAATACCCAGCTAATCCAAGAAAACTAAGGATTTCTATGAAACTAGAGGGCTTGGGCCATTCTTCAATCGCCTTTGTCTTTGAAGGGTCCACAGAAATTCCCTCACTTGTGATCACATGTCCCAAGAACATTACTTGATTCATCCAAAAGTCACACTTGCTGAACTTGGCGTACAACTTCTCCTTTCTCAATGTTGCCAACACAAGTCTTATATGTTCTTCATGTTCCTCCTTGCTCTTGGAGTAGATGAGAATATAATCGATAAACACTACCACAAATTTGTTGAGGTAATGTCTAAAGACTCTATTCATCAAATCAATGAAGATTGCAGGGGCATTAGTAAGTCTGAAGGGCATCACCAAAAACTCATAGTGCCCATATCTTGTACGGAAGGCAGTCTTCTGAATATCTTCCTTCTTCACCTTTACTTGATGATATCCAGAACGAAGATCCACCTTTGAGAAGTATTGAGCTCATCTTAACTAATCGAACAAGTCATCAATCCTTGGGAGAGGATACTTGTTCTTTATGGTGATCTTTTTTAGTTCCCGATAATCGATACACAGTCGCATGGTACCATCCTTCTTCTTCACAAAGAGCACTGGCGCACCGCAAGGTGATTCACTAGGGCATATGAACCCTTTGTCCAGATGCTCTTGCAGCTGCTTCTTTAACTCCTCCAGTTTGATAGGATCCATCCTATAGGGTCACTTCAAGATAGGAGTAGCTCCAGGTATGAGTTCAATTAAGAACTCTACCTCATGATCCAGGGGAATTCCGGGTAACTCTTCGGGAAATACATCGTCGTATTCCCTTACGATGGGAATTTCCTCAAAGTTGGAACTTTCCTTTGAGTCAAACATTTGGGCGAGGTATGCTTCTTCATAGGGAATCAACACCCACACCATTGAAGGATTTATCAAAGGATATTCATGATCTTCCTTGCATTTGTAGAGGAGCATGGGATGGTTCAGAGTATGAAAATATATTTCCTTTTCCCGACAGTTGATATGTGCTCTATATAACGAGAGCCAATCCATTCCCATTATAGCGTCGAATTCCAACAAGGGAAGTATTACGAGATTTTCTAGAAGAATCTTCCCACATACTTCAACAGGAGAATAGTCAAACACTTCGGTTGCAATGATTGCACCACTTGATGTTTTTACAGATATCTCTACTTCAAGGTTTCGGGGCTTCGATTCTATAGTTCTAGAAAACTTGCAAGATATAAAGGAATGCGTAGAACCAGAATCAAATAATACATTTTCCATTATTGAGTGAATAGGAAGTGTACCTTGTACGAATTCATTATCATTTTCCACCTCCGTAGTAGTGATGGCATAAGCCTTCCCTTGTTCCTTTGGCTTTGGTGGTTGTTGGCGCTGATTACCCTCGAGAGCTCGAGGTTTAGTGCACTGGTTTGAATAGTGTCATAGCTTCCTACAGTTGTAGCATTGAACCACGAGTGGTTCTCTACTTTCATCGGCTATATTATCCTTCCTTTTCATGTCTTTTCGACACTCGTGAGCTTGGTGTCCTTCCTTCCCACACTTAAAGCATTTCACCGTACCTTTGAGGCAGTTCCCATGGTGCAACTTCCCACATTTTTGGCATGTGGGTCGTTGTGTTTTCTTCCCATCTTTATCACTAGATCCACTAGGTTGAAACTCCATCTTTCTTTTCTTATCACCATAGCCATGGGACCATTCTCCAAACTCCATCTCCACTTTGAGAGCACACCGAACAACTTCTTCATAACTCCCAAAGTCTCTAATTGTAAGAGACTTTCGAAGATGTGGTTTTAATCCACTAAAGAATCTATCTATTTTGCTATCATTGTTGATAACAAAACCCGAAGCATACCTTGCGAGCCTTGTGAAATTTGCTTCATAGGTTGTGACAGATTCTCCTTCTTTTTGCTTGAGCTCTATGAATTATCTCTCCATCTTCGTGCAAAGAGTTCTTGGGAAGTACTTATTAATAAACATTATCTTAAAGTCTTCCCATTCCATCTCTTCAATTTCCTCCCTTGGCTTGGTGTTATTAATCAAAGCCCACCATTTATTGGCTTCTCCATCTAGATGATAAATGACTAGAGTCACCTTCTCCATATCGGAACAGTGAAGAACAGAAAATATCTTCTCCATGGAGTTGACCCATTGTTCCACAACTAGTGGATCAGAAGGTCCACAAAACGTCGGTGGTCGTTGCCGCATAAAACATTCGATAACTAGTTGCTCCCTCTTTGGTGAAAGAGGACGTTCCCCATTATTATGGTTATTATTCATAACCCGAGATAATTGGGTAAGCATCGCCATGAAGTTTTGAACTCCACATCCAAAATCATTGGGGATGTCGTTCGTGCAACTGTTGCATTGGCCCTCGCAAGAGTTGTTGGCCTGATTTCTCCTGGTTCCCACCATTTTCTAAAATAGAAAAGGCTAGAACAAAACATAAGTAAACAAGTCATGAATAAATTATTCATTTAAACAATTATACCCGAAACATAACATACGGGATCCCTTGGTAAATATTCTTGGGTACCTATTTGTACTTATTCTCATGCTAGAGGTTTTCTCTAGGGTTTACTAATCTTAATTCCCAAATTAACTAAACCTTTCCTTTGATACCAACTATAGTGACCCGGCCTTTTCTTACATTACTATTACTTCATTTCAAAGATAAACAACATAATAGTATTACACATGGAGGATCCAAAGGTTTAGTGTCTTGGGCAAACTAGGACCACACATAACAAATACAACTTTAAGCATAAAGATTCATTTAATTTCTTCTTCTATTGCTTATTATTGGAACTTGTCCTCTCCTTAGTACATGTATCCACCTGAGTATATACATAAAAAGGGGTGATCTAAAATCCCAGTAAGAGGATAGATAAGAATAATACATCATGGGGTGAGCATATTCATGACATAGGCAAAAGATCATTAACATGAGAGGAGCATAAGTAAAAGACTTGAAATGTGGCAATGCATAAAAATGAAATATCATGTCTTAGTGGTTAACTAACACACATAATTTTGCAAAAAGATAGCATCATGTTCACACATCATTTCACATTTACTCAAGAGATTCATCACTTTACCCAATGCATTGGAGCGCTATATAATTCCGGGCGCACCCGTCACATCATAACATTATCATTATCATGATTGCCACATAGAACACATATCAAACATGTAAATAAATAACCCATGGAAAGGAATGGTTTTCATCTCATATTAACACCTTCATAAGCTTTGGTTTCCCAAAATAAAGAGGGAACAACATACTTGATACAAGAACCATCAACCTTGAATGAGAGGTAAAATATGAAATCTCGAAAGAAGAGTTCTTTTGAAAAACATTTTGATGAACATAAAAACCAGTGACAAACATGTATATCCCAGAAAAGTAACGTAAATGATGAAAAAATGATCTTTGAGGAGTAACCATATTAAAAATGGAGTGAAAGAGGGAGAACCCGAAGGAAGAAAATTGGGTTCGAGATTTCCCCTTACCTTGTACTCGAATGCCTCCTTCTCTTTAATGTCCTGTATAATGACATTATATTCATTAATTAGAAATTACAAAACCTTTTATACATTAATAGGGTTCATTCTGGTATCATTATTTCATATTGTGTTCCTTTGGATGACTTATAGAGTTTAAAAACATTGTTCGGGGATGTTCGTTTTTATGGTTTTCTTGAGCGGCCCACTTGTATTCTTAAATTGATGTTTGGGTAGATCATGGGTAAACATCCATAACTGATACTACATGTTATTAATGATATTACAGTAGATTTAATAATTTCATTGTGAGTTATATTAGATCCAAGTGGGCGAATCGTTAGATAAAAATTTAATGATGGTTATTTGGGTTAATTTGGGCGGTTTTTGGATCACAACGATCTTGTTTTAACATTTAACTTAGTAATAAGGCCATAGGTTATTTCCAGAACTTAAAATAGAACATAATACATATAAAATATTGTTGTTTAACCATAAAAATGGTTTAATGACCAGATCTGAAGGTAGAAATGGATGAAGAGAGCATGTTGTTTTTGAAGGTGATAAATTATCACCACATGAACAACGTTCTCTTTAATAAAATAAATGGAAGAGGGAAAGGGTGTGGGGTTATATAATATAACATTAGAATCATAATATTACATTATATATATAATACTGGATTTACAGAACAATTTGGATGAATATAGGTAGGGAGAGATCAATAAAGGAACTTGAACTTGAAAGGAAATTAAAGGAGAAGAGAGAGAGAAATTACCTTTAGAATCCTCCTCATGAGATATTCATTAAGGAAGCTAGGCTTGGTCTTTTGATGAGACCAGAAGCTTTTTGACGTGGAGGATGAGCTAGGGAAGGTGTTTGGGCAGAGTTTAGAAAAGACTTGGAGCTTGAGAGGTCTGAGGAAAAGAGGGAGTGAAGGGTGGCTTTTATAGTCGAGGGGAGATGGGTTTCCTTAATATAAAATTGATTAGTTTATTAATTTCACCAAAGAAAAGGAATATTGAGTCTTATATGACCAATAATAGTAATTTTATAATGTAATCCCGAACCAATTGGGCTTACATCAGCATAACATCATCGATGACTCAATTAATACATTATTTAGCTTTTATTGTGAATTATCGGATTCCACTATTCATCAAAAATCCAAGTATCTCAGAAAATTCCCAAAAATTTACCCCAACCATTTTTCGACGTGTATAATCCAAAAATGAAGTCCATTTTTCAAAAATAATTTTCTAAATATAATTAATTTAATATTTAATTAAAATCATAATTTACATAAAAAACAGTTTTAAGATTAAAACTGATTTTATAGTTCTTTCAAAAATTACGTAGGGTCTTATAAAATTATCTAAAAACTATTAGACATTGATTCAATAATTTAAGAATATATTTCAGGAAAATAAATATTCATTTAAATTAATTAATTAATTATAATTATTTATTTATGACTTATAAAATACCAAAAACGTTTACTAAGGTCAAATTATCACTTTCTATGATATCTAAATTTTATTTTATTATTCATAGGTAATGTTAATCTTATTTACTATTCATAAGGGTCATATGACTATTCATAAGGGTAGGTTACTATTCATAAGTGTAGGTTACTTTTCAATAAAAATTATTTTTGTTTCATTAGACTCTAAAAACCATCTTGAACACAACCTTGTATGTCGTACTTTTAAAATTCCAACTATAGGGGTGAAAAAATTATATTGAAAGGTCACTTATCACTTAGTAGTTCATTATTTTGTGTTTTTATGACATAAGTATAAGAAGGTAATTTTCCATTGAAAAACTTTGGGTTGTTACAGGGTGGGGGTGTCTAAGGGGGTGGGGGTGCTGTCTAAGGGGGTAGGGGCATGTCTAGAGTGTTTGGGGGTTATCCGGGGGGGGGGGGGGTTGTCCAGGGGTTGGGGTTGTCTAGGGGGGTTTCCAAGGGGGTAGGAGGTGGGTGGTGGTGTCCAGGAGTGGTGGGGGTGTCCAGGAGCGGTGGGGGTTGTCCAAGGGTGTGGTGGTGTCCAGGGGGTGTCCAAGGGGGTGGGGGTGGTGTCCCGGGGGTGGAGCTATCCATGGGGGTGGTGGTGTCCAGGGGGAGTCCAAGGGGTGGGGGTGGTGTCCAGGGGTGGGGGGTTGTCCAGGGGGTGGTGGTGTCCAGGGGGTGTCCAAGGGGGTGGGGATAAGTGTCAGTTGGGATTGACTACTTCATCATGGTTTGTGAGATTATTACATGATGATTGTATTGTTTAATGGGTATTAGTGTTGAAATATGATTCTATTTGGTTATATATATATTGACCAGTCATCGACTATGAGAAAATTATGGGTTTTGGGGGATACCATGTTGTTGTTTTCAATTATGTGTAGTTATCCTGACCCCATTGTTCCGTGATGATTGGATTTACATTGTGATTTTCTCCATCCGAGTTTTTATTTTAAATTTGATTTGATTCTTAGGTTTACTCCATTTTCTCCAATTTTCTATCAACCATTGGTGGCCTCATGGTTTTCTTTGATTCCATGGAATTTAAAACTTTTATATCTAACTATATTTTTTTTAAATCATATTCATGAATATTTTTTTATATAGGAATATATTTTTTTACATTTTAAAATTGTTTTACATTCAAATTGTGATTTTTTTCATATAAACATATATTTGTCTTATCTTAAAAAGATTAATAATTTTGATATTTGTTATATGTAATAATGAGTCAAAGTTAGATTCCGGCACATCGAATGGGAAATGAATACGAGGAAGGTGTTGATGCCTTTTTGGAATTTGCTAAATGAAATGTTCCAAGTATAGACATTTTTTTCTGTACATGCCTAAAATGATTCAATATGAAGAAGTTGAAAATTTGAGAGATAAAAGAACATCTGATTTGTCATGGTTTTAATCTGAGTCATAGCCCTTGGATTTGGCATGGTGAAACTATACGGAATGTCACTGATGATGATGATTCGCAAGATGGAAACTCTGAGGGAATTGAAGAAATGATTTGTGATATTGCAGCAGAACAAATTGATATTGAACCGACCGTTGAACATCTATATGGCGATGATGAAAAACCATTATATCCTGGTTGTATAGATTTTACGGGTTTATAGATGGTGTTAAGATTGATTAACCTGAAGGCGAAACATGGATGGAGTGACAGAAGTTTCACAGAGCTTCTACAATTGATGAAAGACATTCTTCTAAAAGATAACAATCTTACAGATTCACATTATAAGGCCAAGAAAATATTATGCCTGATGGAATAAGGATACAAGAAAATATATGCATGTATGAATGATTGAATTATATATAGGAAGGAAAATGAATTTATGTAAGAGTTTCTTAAATGTGGGACATCACAGTATAAGGTGAATGAAAAATCACAGGCTGATGTAGAGATTACAAAGATCCCTTCAAAGGTATTTTGGTATCTTCCAATAATTCATCATTTCAAACTTTTATTTTCTAATTCACATGATGAAAAAAGTTTATGATGGAACACTGATGAGCAGTTATGTGATGAAAAGATACGTTATCCAGCTGATTGTCCATAATGGAAGAAAATTGATGAGCAGTATTCTACATTTGGAAATGAAATTTGAAATCTCAGACCAGGGTTGTGCATAAATGGAATGAATCCATACCGAAACCTCAGTAGCACACATAGTTCATGGCCTATTTTATTGGTAATTTAAAACCTCTCTCCTGAATTTTGTATGAAGTGAAAATATTTCATGTTGAGTATAATGATCTCTGGTCCAAAAAAACCTGGAAATTATATTGATGTTTATTTGTCACCGTTGATTGATGATTTGAAACTTTTATGTGTGGATGGTATTAGGGTTCGTGATTCTTATAAAATGGAATATTCTCAACTGCATGCAGTGCTTTCTTTCACTATAAATGACATCCAAGAATATGGAAATTTGTCTGGATATAGTGTTAAAGGGCACAAAGCATGTCCAATTTTCGAACAACAGACGTCATATTGTCAATTGCATCATTGGAGGAAAACAATGTACATGGGTCATCGAAAGTTTTTTCATATGGATCACATTTATAGAAGACTAAAAAAGGCATTCAATGTATCACAAGAATTTTATATTTCTCAAAAACATTTATCCACTGATCTTTATTTTGAGAGGGTGAAAATCCATGATGTGACATTGGGAAAGACACAGAAATCTGGTAATGATAGACATATTTGTAAGAAAAGGTCAATATTTTTTGAGCTACCATATTGGAGATATCATGAAGTTAATCATAATATTGATGTCATGCACATGGAGAAGAATATTTTTGATTGTTTCATTAGAACATTGTTAGATATTAAAGGAAATAAAAAAGACGAGTTGAATGCAAGATTAGACTTACTATCAATGGGAATGCGTTTGGAGTTACCTCCCACTCCTAAAAGAAGACGAAAATTTCTTCCCCCGGCTTGTCATACATTATCAAAGAGGTAGAAAATTAGCTTTTGTTAGTGTATTAATGATATCAATGTGCCTCAAGGTTATCTTCAAATGTAAAAAATTTTGTATCATTGAAGGAATTGAAGTTGATAGGTATGAAATATCATGATTGTCACATCATGATGCAACAACTTCTACCAGTTGCATTACGTGGAATATTTCCCATCCATGTCAGAAATACTATAATAAAGTTGTCTTATTTTTTCAATTAAATTTGTAATAAGGCGATTGATGTGGATGGTTTAAACATTTTGGAAAAGGATGCAATTTTTATACATTGTGAATTGGAAATGAATTTTACTCAAACGTTTTTGATATAATGGTGCATTTAATGATTCATCTGGTTCAAGAAATAAATCTTTGCAGACCTGTATATATTTGTGGGATGTATCCTTTTGAACGGAATATGAAAATATTGAAGGGGTATGTTAAGCATCCATATCGACCTGAAGCCTCCATTATTGAAAAGTATATTTCTAAGAAGGTTGAAGAGTTTTATACGAGCTACATGGCTATGACGCAACACAAAGGTTTGCCTCCAACTCTCCATGGATGATTTAATAATGAGGGAAAGGGGATTCATGGCTTGAAATTCAAATCGTCGTTAGCTGAACAAATGAAGAAGTTAGAATCATACATCTTGAATAACATAGATAATTCTCAATCGTATATCACATTGCATATTAATGAGTTGAAACAATATCGTACAAAGAAGACACAAATGTAGATTTTGAATGAACACAATAAAACATTTTTTTCATTGTTTAAAAAGACCTTTCTTGGTAGATAATATGTATCAGAGACATTAAAATGGATAGTGGGTGGTCCATGTTTAAATTTGATAACATGGTTCAGTTATGACATTAATGGCTATACATTTCATACGATAGCTCGGGACAACAGAAGTGTAGTTCAGGATAGTGGTGTATTGGTGTTTGCAGAAGCAATGCATTTTTCGAGTGCTACAGACAAAAACCCAATTTCTGCATCAAGTTCTTATTATGGAGTGATTTAATACATATGGGAGGTTGAATAATTTAAAATTAAAGTTCCTGTTTTTAACAGTAAATGGTTTATCGGTAACAACAGTGTCAGTCACGATGAATTTGGAATTACACTTGTTAATCTGAATATATTGGAAGACACAACTGATTCTTTTATAATGGAAACACATGAAAAAAAATTCTATGTAGTAGATCAATAAGATATTCAGTGGGTTGTTGTTTTACAAGGGAAAAAACAATATGTTGGTGAGGATGAACTTGATGAAGATGCTGATTTATGTGAGATCCCTACTTCCATGGAAATATTAACATAACCTAATGATGAGCATGTTGAAGACATGGTTTGTTCCATAAGGAACGATCAAGAAGAAGGAATTTGGGAAAATAATCCATTTGTGCATTCCTAAAATTACAGGTAACATTTGTTTATTTCTTGTTTACATTTATTTTTTTCATAAAATATTAGATATTGTATGTTTTTTCTTTCTTAAAACATATATTAAAACAAAATAAGTATAATTTTTTGTTTGTTTTAAGTTATTTTAGTTTACATTATCATGTTTACCATTACATAAATTATATATCTATTGTTTTTGTTTAGTGAAAATTACTTTACTATGTTTACCAGGTCTACCAGGTCTACCATGTTTACCATGTTTACCATCTGGAACATCTTTACCATCTTTACCATTGATTAACATTCTTACCATATTAACAATGTTTACTATTACGTAACTTAGTACAATTTCTATTTTTTGATTACAGTAGTATTAAAATATTTGAATTTGTATATTTGTGAACTAATGTTTTTTTTTTGATTTGAAGGATAATGATAGATCAATCAGTTGATCAACCACATGATTCTGGAGATGAGCATATTGATCATACCTCTGGGGAAGAACTTTTACATGCTTCTCTTATTGTTCCCCAATCTTCCTCATGTTCTCCTATTACGACAAAGAGTTCAAGAGTTGGTAAACGTGGGTGCACACGTTTACCAAAATTAGCACTTTCCCGTATATAGGATCAGAGGATACTCATTGAGTTTGATGTGTAATATATTCCTAGAGGTCCCAATGCAAATGATTTTATGATTTTTGTAGAAACTCTGGGTAAGATAAAAGTATGAATTTTGTTCGATGGCTAGAAAAGTGTGGATAAATCGATAATCTCTCAGTTGTGGGAGATGATTTTGGTAAGAACTTTTTCTATTTTTTGACTATTCTTATATGTTTATAGTATATATAATATGTTTAACCTCTTCTTTATCTGATGAAATTTGATATTTTTGACACTGGGGGAGTCAGGAAGAAATTATTATCGATGGATTCTAGGAGATGGAGGGATTTCATATCAACCCTCTCATCAGATTTCATTTTTGGTCATAGGAGTCATGACAATCCATGTCATATATATCCTTTTATTGATGATGACACATGGAGACCATTTGTTGAAAGTAGAAGAAAAGAGTCATTTTTGGTAAGGACAATGTAATCTTTTATAAGATTTCTTATATAAATGATCTTATTAATGTTTTTTAATGATTTCTTATTCTTAATTTATGGATAAAAAGGAATGCTAATAAGGAGATCCAATCTAAAAATGTATACCATTATAGTTTATCTCGAGGAGGGTATACATTTTTGGAAGAACAAATGATGGCGGAAAAATTACAAAAACTAAGAGTTGAGTCTTCAAGCTCGGGAGAGGTTGCCCCTCCATCCCCTCTATCTAAAAATGAAAAATGGATGAGAGATCAGATGGGCAAAAAATGGTAATATCTTTCGAAAGAATCGAAAATTGTATATGAGATGATTGTAAGATATCTATTCTATTTATTTAAGATAACTATTTTATTCATATAATTTCAATCATTACAAGAATTTTCAATTAATTAATATAGGACTCTCTTGAAGAGCATAGCTCCCAAGGGGTATTTACAGCTACTGGGAGGCAAGATATTATATCTGTAGCATTAGGAAATCCCAAACATCCTGGTCGTGTACGAGGATATCCAGCAGGTGTATCAATAAGAAACGTGTTGCCACGTTCTTCAAATTCTAACGTTGAGGGTGTTTATAAAAAAAATAGAATCCGTGGAGGATGAAGTTCATAATATTAATGTGACGATGGAGGAAAAGATTATAGCATCGATACAGACTTTGTTTGCAGACATGCAAAAATAATTTCAGACTGCAGCTCCCACTCATCCACTTGCCCCTACAGACCCCATTATTTATCCTACACCTCCGCCAGTAGCTCCCACTCCCCCACCTCAGCCTGCGGACTCCATTTTTTATCGTACTCCTCCACCGCAGTTTCCTACTTAATGCGAGTTGGTTGTTGATGATCCTCGACATAATATAGTTGCATATGGGTTGGTATATTGTCTAGGAGATACAGTTCATCATCAAAAATTAGTGGTAGAGAATTAGAGGGTCACTGTACATGATATTATAAATAGATCAGCTCGAGTAACATTACCAACAGATGAGGTGACGACAGTTGGACATAGTATCGGCCATTTTTAATTTTGTAAAGACCCTCAAATTTCAAGGAAAATTTTTTTTTCTTAATTTTCTTTGGAATTTTACAAGAGCGCAGCTTCAGACGGCAACTGATTCCGAGGCCCGGTGTGCCCGGAATCAATTTCCGAAGTTTGGCTCGGGTACGTTCAGTGAACGGACGAGCGGGTTTTTCTATCTTTTGAACCGGTGCCCGGAATCGAATTCTAAGGGCACCGATGAAATCACAGCGCCGGTATTTGCTTAGAAACGCCTCTTCCAGAGTTGTGTTTGCTCAACCGTGGTTTTAAAAATTTTGGGCTTTAAGTCGGAAATAAAATAAAGGTTGTGCGACAACTTTATTTTATTTCACTTAAGCTGCTTGGAAGCCACTTGAACTGAGTTAAAGCGGATAGGGTGCTATCCGGAAATACCCTACCCCTTGGTAGGATATTTGTGAGGTGGGGCCCGCACGAGCCCCGCCGTTTCTTTTGCTAAGTAACACACCCGCGAAAACCCGTCAAGTAACTGAAAAGTCAACCGACGCGTTTTCCTTAATTCTTAACAGACCATTTAATTGGGCGGTTTATTTCGTGAATTAAATGGGCTGTTTCATTCGTTGAATTAATTCAACGAATTTAATGGGTCGTTACTTACGTGTTTGCGTTCGTTGGCAAATTAATAAAATAGACAAACTTGTCTATTTTGGAGGATTGCTATCGTTGTGCGAATCCTCTGAGCCTCCACCCTCCTCGTGAAGAACGCAAAGAACGCGAAGAACGCCGGCGACCGGAATTCGACGAGCTCTACCCGCGACGTTCTTCGGCGACGCCTCTTCTTCCGCGGCCGATCCTCGTTCGGCAACTAAGGTGAGAAACGGATCGTTTAATTCTCCCTTTTAATTTCAATGAAAACGGATTTAATTAATTAAATCCGTTTGTTCTAGATCCGGAGATCGTCGACGCGACGTTTTTCCCGCGGTGCGACGAACGTCTCTTCCGCGACGACGCGACGATCCCCTCCTTCCGTGACGAGCGATTCCGCGACGACCTCAAGTCCGACGGCGACATCGAGGTAGGGACTTTATTTTTTTTCTTGGTTATTCGTTCCCGTGATCTAATTCTTTTTAATTAATGAACCAAACTTGAACAATTTTATTTTTGGATAAAATTGTGGCTGCCTTAATCCCTCCCGATGATTTTATGACTAACGCGGAGGGTGCGGGTCTAACGAACAAGACCCGGCAACCCTCCTCCGATCTTTTTGTTGTGCGGATTTGGCGGACGACGACGAACCGTGCGGCAGGGGCGATCCGTTGATGCCGCGGTGAAGATCGGCCCCCGAGAGGAGCTATGGCGCAGACGGGAGGCAAAACGGGCCACCGGAGCAACTCCGGCGGCCCGCGGAAGGCGACGGCGGCGCGGGTCGCCGGCGCGGCGGCGCCCGGCGCGCCGCCGTGGAGGAATCGGCCGCGGCTGAAGCCGCGGCGGCGGCGGCCGGTTCCGCGGCCGCGCGGAACCGGGGAGGGATGCGGCGGCACGGCCGCGTCCGCGTGACAGGCGGCCCCCCGCGGGGCCGCGTTTTCCACCGAGCCGCGGGGGCGGCGCCCCGCGGCAGCCCTCTTCGGCCGCTCGGCCGAAGCCGAGCCGGCCGGTCTGGTCGGCCGGGCCGCGCCCAGGCCGGACCGGACCTGGCCTAGCCTGGTCGGGCCGGGTCGGTTCGACCCGGTTCGGCCGACCCAGGGGTGGTTCGGGCAGGGTCGCCCCGGGCCCAGAACCCCCCGTTTTCGGGCCCTCTTCGGTCTTTTTCCCATATCTTGGGCCTGGGACCTCCGATTGACGAACCGTCAGCGGCTACGCGATCCTTGGATCGAGAAGGTCTTTTCGGTATATTACACTCAAGGTTTTGGAAGACTTTGGGTTCGGCCGGGTTGGTTCGTACGCGAAACCAACCGGGCCCTCGGAGCGGAAACCCTCATAACTCGAGCTGTGGACGTCCGATCGACGTACCGTCAGCTGTGGAGGTTTCCTCTAAGTGAGACGGAACTTTTGGCATACTCCGCCCGAGGATCGGACACAAGCGGAGTACGGTCGGGTTGGTTTTTCCCTAAAAACCAACCGGGCCCCTCGGACGAAAATGCCAATAACTCTCAGACCGGGCGTCCGATTGACGCGCCGTCTGTTGCGTTGAGATCCTGTTGTCGATACGGAACTTTTGGATACATTAACTTCGGACTACGTGTCAGTTGATGTATCAGCCTCTCGGCTCGTGGAGCGGACCCTCCTAAACGAGCTCGCTGTGTGCGGGAACCCTAGCGCTGGCTGTGACTTCGACGACAGAGCAGAGATCCTCCGTGGACTGCGACGACGACAGAGCAGAGATCCTTCGTGGACTGCGGCGACGACTGTGCAGAGATCCTCAGTGGACTGCGTCGACTACTGCACTCAGCAATCCTACGTGGATCAGTGCTACAGGTCCTGCGTGGGCCCGATCCTGTGTGGGTCATCACCTTACGGTTCTGTGTGAGCCTTGACTACAGGTCCTGTGTGGGCCCGATCCTGTGTGGGTCATCTCTTACGGTTCTGTGTGAGCCATTGCTATAGGTCCTGTGTGGGCCCGATCCTGTGTGGGTCATTGCCGAGGTTAGTACCTATCGATCCTTCGTGGGTCCGACGACTTAGATGGTTCGGTGATCATCTTGTCGTCATCTGAAAAAGTATACCTGGTTGAGCTGAATCTTATGTTACTCTCCTTTGTGTTTGTGTTGAACTATCCTATGTGGATTTACTATTTACTCTCCCTGGTGGATTTGAGTCTTGCTTTCCTGTGTGGATCGAGTTGACCTTGAGCTCGAGAGCAGAGCTAGAAATGGGGACTTAGGTATATGTATGGGCATATACCTAAGTAGAGTCAGTTGTTTCTTCGTGGTTTCCCCTTTCTTTTGTGCTATATCCTTTGTGGATTTCGGGAGACCTTCGGGGGTCTCGGGGTCCTTACTGAGTAGTTTATACTCACCCCTGCATGGGCTTTTCCCGCACCTTGTTGTGTTGGATGCAGACGACGGACAGCGCTGATCTCGGTTGGGGCGTGGAGCAGGACGGTACCTGGAGGCGGACCACTGGGCGGGACGTGCTCGGAGCGGACGTGGGACCCGAGGAGCCTGGAGGCTATCTGTACCCACCCTTCAGGTGGGATTGCCAGTGAACGACACGAGGCCGCCATCTTTTCTTCAGTTGTTGTTCTTTACCTTTTCAGTTGTACTTTCAGTTGGGCTTGTATTCCGGCCCCCTTTACATTTCTAAACTTGGTAGTTACTTTCCGCTTGCTGACTCTGTGGTGGTTGTTACATATAAAGGCAATGCCTTCCCTGTTTACCGGGATTTTACGCCTTGGTGCTAGTCGCCAGCCCCTGGCCTATGGAAGGCGGGCTTGGGGTAGTCACGGCACGGGCCCCGAGGTCGGGTCGTGACAAATTGGTATCAGAGGTGGTCGGTTCTACCGCAGACTCTGATCGTCTTTTCTTTCTATATGAAGCAATAGTGTTTAGTGTATTGAGTGTGGTTATCAGTTCAGGGAGCCCAGTGTTGGTGCGGCGGCCGACGTATCCGTACACCAGGACCCTGACTCCTGATTTCCGACTTAATGCATGAAAACATTGATTGCGTGTGTGTTCTAAGTTTTCTTTGTGATTACTTGTGTCAGCTCACCGGGTATACTGATATGCTTCATGAAAGTCTCAAGTTTTCCTTGTGATTACTTGTGCTAGCTCACCAGGTATACTGTTCTGACTGTGGTGCTCTTGTTCTCCTTTTCAGGATGGCCCCGCGACGACAGCCAGCTAGGGTTCCGAGTGTAGGGCACGACGGCAGCCCACCGAGCGACGAGGCCTCGGTGCAGGGCCCTTTTCCAGCAGTGGCACCGGCGGTAGCTTTACCCGCCGAGCCACCGATGCTACCAGTACCAGACGCTGACGATGCACGTCGCCTCAGGGCACTGCATGAGTTTCAGAGCCAGCGACCGCCCAGGTTTCGCGGTGAGGCGGACCCCCAGGCCGCCGAGAACTGGCTAGAGGCGGTGGTACGGATCTTTAGGCTAGTGAGGACACCAGCGGATCTCATGGTGATTCTCGCGGCGAGCCTCCTGCAGGCGGCGGCAGGACGATGGTGGATCTTGATGCTCTAGGTTCACAATGAGGCATCCTTGCTCTGGACGGACTTCGAGAGCCTCTTCCGCTCTGAGTTCGTCCCGGCCACCCTCCGAGCGGTGCGCATCCAGGAGCTTCTCCAGCTGCGCCAGGGCAGCATGACGGTCGCTCAGTACGCGGCGAGGTTCACTGACCTATCTCGCTACTCGACCGACATGGTACGGGACCCCTTCTTCCGGGCCCGGACCTTCGAGCAGGGCTTGCGGCAGGAGATTGGGGCGTCGCTGATCTCCCTCAGCATTCTGACCCAGGCGGGAGTGCTGGAGCGAGCCCTCCTGATCGAGAGCTTCCTGGCAGAGCCTTCTTCAGCGGCGAGACCTAGCGCAGGGCGGCAGGTAGCTGAGTCTTCGGCAGCAGGTAGCCGACAGATGACTCTCGGGTCCAGGCAGACCAGACCCCCACGCAGACGGCCTCAGGACACCGGCTCAGCAGTGCGGGGCACACAGCGGAGTGCCAGCCTTCCGAGAGGCAGGCAGTGCTACTCCTGCGGCGGGCAGGGTCACATGGCTCGTGACTGCCCGACTCGCCGACCAGAGGAGCAGCAGACGGTGGAGGGGCCACCCAGGCAGAGGCAGAGGGTCGACCGTGGCGGTCCGCAGGGAGGAGGCGGACGAGGCAGAGGAGCTGGCCGAGCAGCGGGTGGTGGGCGACGCTTCCAGGCTCTACCCCCACCACCACCAGGAGGGCCACCTCGACCACAGGGAGCTGGCGGGCAGGGACAGGCCCAGCTCCAGGCAGTGGAGGCCTACGACCCCGACATGCCAGAGATGATTCGAGGTACGATCTGTGTCTATTCCACCCTTGCTGCAGTACTTATAGACACAGGAGCGAGTCACTCTTTCATAGCCTCTGCCCTTGTTCGGAGCTCGGAGATTCCGACTGAGCCGTTGGCTCGATCCTTACGGCTAGAGACTCCTACGGGAGCAGACTCGACGATTACGCACTGGTGCCGGCAGTGTGAGCTTACTCTAGGAGGCGAGAGCTTTGGCTGGGATCTCCTTGTAGCGGCGTCGAGGCCTTACGACGTCATCTTGGGCATGGATTGGCTATCCATGGTTCATGCCCAGATCGACTGTTTTAGGCGCAAGGTGCGATGTGTTCGCACTGACGGGAGTAGGTTTACCTTCACCGGCGAGAAGGGAACCTTTACAGCACAGGATGGACTTCCGCGGAGGAGAGTGCAGCCCATCTCTCATCAGTTGGCTAGCCTCATCCTAGGAGCAGTGGACGTGCGGAGTCCAGTTTTTCCTGCAGTGGTGGACCAGTACGTGGACGTCTTTCCCGACGACGTTCCAGGGATACCTCCTCGTAGAGAGGTAGAATTTTACATCGACTTGTACCCCGGGACAGCCCCGATATCTACTCTAGCATATCGGATGGCCCCCGCCGAGCTTCGAGAGTTGCGGGTACAGTTGGAGGACTTGCAGAGCAAGGGGTTTATCCGTCCCAGTGTTTCACCCTGGGCTTCCCCGATTTTGTTCGCCAAGAAGGCGGACGGGAGCTTGCGACTGTGTGTCGACTATCGTCGCCTGAACCAGGTGACAGTGAGGAACAAGTATCCGCTGCCACGGATTGATGACCTCTTCGATCAGCTCAAGGGAGCGTGGTGGTTCTCGAAGATAGACCTCCGGTCAGGCTATCATCAGCTCAGAGTTCGAGACGAGGACATGCAGAAGAAGGCCTTCAGGTGTCAGTATGGCCATTATGAGTTCTTGGTTATGCCGTTCAGCGTAACCAATGCTCCAGCAGTGTTCATGAGCCTCATGAACAGGATCTTCCAGCCATACCTCGACCGATTTGTCGTGGTCTTCATTGACGACATTTTGGTATACTCGACGACTGAGGAGGAGCATGCCTACCACCTGCGAGTTGTGCTAGACACACTCCGAGAGCACCAGCTTTATGGCAAGCTCTCAAAATGCCAGTTCTGGTTACGTGAAGTCCATTTCTTGGGGCACGTCATCTCTGAGGCGGGAGTTGCAGTGGATCCCGCGAAGATCGAGGCAGTGCTAGCTTGGGAGCCACCCAGGAGCGTGACGGAGGTGCGGAGCTTCTTGGGCCTAGCCGGATACTATCGGAGATTTGTGCCAGACTTCTCCAGAGTTGCGGCACCACTCTCAGCCTTGACAAAGAAGGGGAAACCCTTTGTGTGGTCAGACAGATGTCAGCAGAGCTTCCAGGAGCTGAGACAGAGATTGACCAGTGCACCTATCTTGAGGTTGCCTGAGGAGGGAGTTGGATACGTAGTTTACTGTGATGCATCAGGGACTGGACTCGGGTGCGTCCTGATGCAGGAGCGGGCCGTGATCGCCTACGAATCACATCAGTTGAGGCCGCATGAGCAGAACTACGCCACTCATGACCTGGAGTTAGCAGTAGTGGTCTTCGCTCTGAAGACTTGGCAGCACTATCTGATGGGCGAGCGCTTCATAGTCTTTTCTGACCACCAGAGTCTCAGGTATATCTTCTCTCAGAAGGACCTGAACCTGAGACAGCAGAGATGGCTTGAGTTCCTCCAGGACTATGACTTTGAGATAGTCTATACTCCTGGGAAGGGGAACGTGGTAGCCGATGCCCTCAGCAGGAGGACGGGCATTCAGCTACTTGAGGAGGCGACGGAGCAGCTAGCATCCTTACAGATATCCTTCGTGGATAGAGACGGAGCAGCCTTTCTTCAGTCTCTCACAGTCTCTCCTCCACTTCTACAGCGGGTCAGAGAGGCTCAGCGTGGGGATGCTGACTGTGAGACCCGGCGTGCACTGATATCCTCAGGTCAGGCGCCTGATGGTTTCTCCCTTGGAGCAGAGCACGACATCCTTTTCAGAGGACGTACCTTCGTACCAGTCGCTTTACGAGAGGAGGTGCTGAGAGAGTTTCAAACTTCTCTTTTGGCGGTACATCCCGGAGCGGCGAAGATGTACCAGGATCTCAGTCGGCAGCACTGGTGGCCGGGCATGAAGAAAGTTGTGGCAGAGTTCATTTCACGATGCCTCACCTGCCAGCAGGTGAAGGCAGAGAATCAGGTACCAGCAGGCTTGGTACAGCCCTTGGAGGTCCCGGAGTGGAAGTGGGACGGGATATCTATGGACTTCGTGACTGGACTACCACGCACTTCCAGAGGTCACGACTCCATTTGGGTGATTGTCGACCGACTCACCAAGTCGGCACACTTCTTACCCATTAGAGAGCAGGGCTCAGTGGAGAGCTTGGGACGTCTTTACGTCCAGGAGATCGTACGACTTCACGGTGTGCCATCGTCTATCGTCTCCGATCGAGATGCCCGTTTCACTTCCCGGCTTTGGAAGGGGTTGCAGGAGGCGTTCGGGACGCGGCTCCATCTGAGCACAGCCTTCCACCCTCAGACGGATGGTCAGATGGAGAGGACAATACAGACACTCGAGGACATGCTCCGTGCATGTGTTCTCGACTTTGGTCGCAGCTGGGAGGACCACCTACCCTTGGTGGAGTTCGCGTACAACAACAGCTACCACTCCACCATCGGGATGGCACCATACGAGGCGTTGTACGGCAGACCCTGCAGATCACCGTTGTGCTGGACAGACCCTGGGGAGTCAGCACTCGTGGGACCAGAGATGGTCCGAGCCATGACAGAGAAGGTCCAGATCATCCAGGAGAGGATGAGGACAGCTCAGAGCCGGCAGAAGTCATATGCTGACAGGAGGCGGAGGCCACTAGAGTTCGAGGATGGCGACCACGTCTTTTTGCGTGTCTCACCTCGACGTGGTTTACGGAGATTTGGCCGAGGCGTCAAGTTGTCTCCACGCTTCATCGGGCCTTTCCCGGTCCTCAGCAGGATAGGAGAGGTGGATTATCGCCTGGCTCTACCACCTCAGTTGCACCGGGTGCACGACGTCTTCCACGTGTCTCAGCTGAGAAGATACGTGCACGACCCGACGCACATCATCGACTTTGGGGAGCTGGACGTGGACGATGGGGCGACTTTTGCGGAGGTCCCAGTGGAGATCGAGGATCAACAGGAGCGGGTCCTACGTGGGCGGTCGATTCCTCTTGTGCGCATCAGATGGCAGCACGGGAACCTCCAGGAGAGCACTTGGGAGCGGGAGGCTCAGATGCGTGCTCAGTACCCCCATTTGTTCCCCTAGTTTTTGATGTATCTTTACGGGGACGTAAATCCCTGAGGTGGGAGTAATGTAAAGACCCGCAAATTTCAAGGAAATTTTTTTTTCTTAATTTTCTTTGGAATTTTACAAGAGCGCAGCTTCAGACGGCACCTGATTCCGAGGCCCGGTGTGCCCGGAATCAATTTCCAATGTTTGGCTCGGGTATGTTCAGTGAACGGACGAGCGGGTTTTTCTATCTTTTGAACCGGTGCCCGGAATCGAATTCTGAGGGCACCGATGAAATCGCAGCGCCGGTATTTGCTTAGAAACGCCTCTTCCGGAGTTGCGTTTGCTCAACCGTGGTTTTAAAAAATTTGGGCTTTAAGTCGGAAATAAAATAAAGGTTGTGCGACAACTTTATTTTATTTCACTTAAGCCGCTTGGAAGCCACTTGAACTGAGTTAAAGCGGATAGGGTGCTATCCGGAAATACCCTACCCCTTGGTAGGATATTTGTGAGGTGGGGCCCGCACGAGCCCCGCCGTTTCTTTCGCTAAGTAACACACCCGCGAAAACCCGTCAAGTAACTGAAAAGTCAACCAACGCGTTTTCCTTAATTCTTAACAGACCATTTAATTGGGCGGTTTATTTCGTGAATTAAATGGGCTGTTTCATTCGTTGAATTAATTCAACGAATTTAATGGGTCGTTACTTACGCGTTTGCGTTCGTTGGCAAATTAATAAAATAGACAAACTTGTCTATTTTGGAGGATTGCTATCGTTGTGCGAATCCTCTGATCCTCCACCCTCCTCGCGAAGAACGCGAAGAACATGAAGAACGCCGGCGACCGGAATTCGACGAGCTCTACCCGCGACGTTCTTCGGCGACGCCTCTTCTTCCGCGGCCGATCCTCGTTCGGCAACTAAGGTGAGAAATGGATCGTTTAATTCTCCCTTTTAATTTCAATGACAACGGATTTAATTAATTAAATCCGTTTGTTCTAGATCCGGAGATCGTCGGCGCGACGTTTTTCCCGCGGTGCGACGAACGTCTCTTCCGCGACGACGCGACGATCCCCTCCTTCCGCGACGAGCGATTCTGCGACGACCTCACGTCCGACGGCGACATCGAGGTAGGGATTTTATTTTTTTTCTTGGTGATTCATTCCCGTGATCTAATTCTTTTTAATTAAAGAACCAAACTTGAACAATTTTATTTTTGGATAAAATTGTGGCTGCCTTAATCCCTCCCGATGATTTTATGACTAACGCGGAGGGTGCGGGTCTAACGAACAAGACCCGACAACCCTCCTCCGATCTTTTTGTTGTGCGGATTTGGAGGACGACGACGAACCGTGCGGCAGGGGCGATCCGTTGATCCCGCAGTGAAGATCGACCCCCAGGAGGAGCTATGGAGCAGACGGGAGGCAAAACGGGCCACCGGAGCAACTCCGGCGGCCCGCGGAAGGCGACGGCGGTGCGGGGCGCCGGCGCGGCGGCGCCGGCGGCCGGAGGCGGCGGCGCCCGGCGCGCCGCCGTGGAGGAATCCGCCGCGGCTGAAGCCGCGGCGGCGGCGGCCGGTTCCGCGGCCGCGCGGAACCGGGGAGGGACGCGGCGGCCCGGCCGCGTCCGCGTGACAGGCGACCCCCCGCGGGGCCGCGTTTTCCACCGAGCCGCGGGGGCGGCGCCCCGCGGCAGCCCTATTCGGCCGCTCGGCCGAAGCCGAGCCGGCCGGTCCGGTCGGCCGGGCCCCGCCCAGGCCGGGTCGGGTCGACCCGGTTCGGCCGACCCAGGGGTGGTTCGGGCAGGGTCGCCCCGGGCCCAGAACCCCCCGTTTTCGGGCCCTTTTCGGTCTTTTGCCCATATCTTGGGCCTGGGACCTCCGATTGACGAACCGTCAGCGGCTACGCGATCCTTGGATCGAGACGGTCTTTTCGGTATATTACACTCAAGGTTTCGGAAGACTTTGGTTTCGGCCGGGTTGGTTCGTACGCGAAACCAACCGGGCCCTCGGAGCGGAAACGCTCATAACTCGAGCTGCGGACGTCCGATCGACGTACCGTCAGCTGTGGAGGTTTCCTCTAAGTGAGACAGAACTTTTGGCATACTCCGCCCGAGGATCGGACACAGGCGGAGTACGGTCGGGTTGGTTTTGCCCTAAAAACCAACCGGGCCCCTGGGACGAAAATGCCAATAACTCTCAGACCGGGCGTCCGATTGACGTGCCGTCTGTTGCGTTGAGATCCTGTTGTCGATACGGAACTTTTGGATACATCAACTTCGGACTACGTGTCAGTTGATGTATCAGCCTCTCGGCTCGTGGAGCGGACCCTCCTAAACGAGCTCGCTATGTGCGGGAACCCTAGCGCTGGCTGTGACTTCGACGACAGAGCAGAGATCCTCCGTGGACTGCGACGACGACAGAGCAGAGATCCTTCGTGGACTACGGCGACGACTGTGCAGAGATCCTCAGTGGACTGCGTCGACTACTGCACTCAGCAATCCTACGTGGATCAGTGCTACAGGTCCTGCGTGGGCCCGATCCTGTGTGGGTCATCACCTTACGGTTCTGTGTGAGCCTTGACTACAGGTCCTGTGTGGGCCCGATCCTGTGTGGGTCATCTCTTACGGTTCTGTGTGAGCCATTGCTACAGGTCCTGTGTGGGCCCGATCCTGTGTGGGTCATTGCCGAGGTTAGTACCTATTGATCCTTCGTGGGTCCGACGACTTAGATGGTTCGGTGATCATCTTGTCGTCATCTGAAAAAGTATACCTGGTTGAGCTGAATCTTATGTTACTCTCCTTTGTGTTTGTGTTGAACTATCCTATGTGGATTTACTATTTACTCTCCCTGGTGGATTTGAGTCTTGCTTTCCTGTGTGGATCGAGATGACCTTGAGCTCGAGAGCAGAGCTAGAAATGGGGACTTAGGTATATGTATGGGCATATACCTAAGTCGAGTCAGTTGTTTCTTCGTGGTTGCCCCTTTCTTTTGTGCTATATCCTTTGTGGATTTCGGGAGACCTTCGGGGGTCTCGGGGTCCTTACTGAGTAGTTTATACTCACCCCTGCACGGGCTTTTCCCGCACCTTGTTGTGTTCGATGCAGACGACGGACAGCGCTGATCTCGGTTGGGGCGTGGAGCAGGACGGTACCTGGAGGCGGACCACTGGGCAGGACGTGCTCGGAGCAGACGTGGGACCCGAGGAGCCTGGAGGCTATCTGTACCCACCCTTCAGGTGGGATTTCCAGTGGACGACACGAGGCCGCCATCTTTTCTTCAGTTGCTGTTCTTTACCTTTTCAGTTGTACTTTCAGTTGGGCATGTATTCCGGCCCCCTTTACTTTTCTGCACTTGGTAGTTACTTTCCGCTTGCTGACTCTGTGGTGGTTGTTACTTATAAAGGAAATGCCTTCCCTGTTTACCGGGATTTTACGCCTTAGTGCTAGTCTCCAGCCCCTGGCCTATGGAAGGCGGGCTTGGGGTAGTCACAGCACGGGCCCCGAGGTCGGGTCGTGACAAATTGGTATCAGAGGTGGTCGGTTCTACCGCAGACTCTGATCGTCTTTTCTTTCTATATGAAGCAATAGTGTTTAGTGTATTTAGTGTGGTTATCAGTTCAGGGAGCCCAGTGTTGGTGCGGCGGCCGACGTATCCGTACACCAGGACCCTGACTCCTGATTTCTGACTTAATGCATGAAAACATTGATTGCGTGTGTGTTCCAAGTTTTCTTTGTGATTACTTGTGTCAGCTCACCGGGTATACTGATCTGCTTCATGAAAGTCTCAAGTTTTCCTTGTGATTACTCGTGCCAGCTCACCAGGTATACTGTTCTGACTGTGGTGCTCTTGTTCTCCTTTTCAGGATGGCCCCGCGACGACAGCCAGCTAGGGTTCCGAGTGTAGGGCGCGACGGCAGCCCACCGAGCGACGAGGCCTCGGTGCAGGTCCCTTTTCCAGCAGTGGCACCGGCGGTAGCTTTACCCTCCGAGCCACCGATGCTACCAGTACCAGACGCTAACGATGCACGTCGCCTCAGGGCACTGCATGAGTTTCAGAGCCAGCGACCGCCCAGGTTTCGCGGTGAGGCGGACCCTCAGGCCGCCGAGGACTGGCTAGAGGCGGTGGTACGGATCATTAGGCTAGTGAGGACACCAGCGGATCTCATGGTGATTCTGGCGGAGAGCCTCCTGCAGGCGGCGACAGGACGATGGTGGAGCTTGATGCTCTAGGTTCACAATGAGGCATCCTTGCTCTGGACGGACTTCGAGAGCCTCTTCCGCTCTGAGTTCGTCCCGGCCACCCTCCGAGCGGTGCGCATCCAGGAGCTTCTCCAGCTGCGCCAGGGCAGCATGATGGTCGCTCAGTACGCGGCGAGGTTCACTGACCTATCTCGCTACTCGACCGACATGGTACGGGACCCCTTCTTCCGGGCCCGGACCTTCGAGCAGGGCTTGCGGTAGGAGATTCGGGCGTCGCTGATCTCCCTCAGCATTCCGACCCAGGAGGGAGTGCTGGAGCGAGCCCTCCTGATCGAGAGCTTCCTGGCAGAGCCTTCTTCAGCGGCGAGACCTAGCGCAGGGCGGCAGGTAGCTGAGTCTTCGGCAGCAGGTAGCCGACGGATGACTCTCGGGTCCAGGAAGACCAGACCCCCACGCAGACGGCCTCAGGACACCGGCTCAGCAGTGCGGGGCACATAGCGGAGTGCCAGCCTTCCGAGAGGCAGACAGTGCTACTCCTGCGGTGGGCAGGGTCACATGGCTCGTGACTGCCCGACTCGCCGACCAGAGGAGCAGCAAACGGTGGAGGGGCCACCCAGGCAGAGGCAGAGGGTCGACCGTGGCGGTCCGCAGGGAGGAGGCGGACGAGGCAGAGGAGCTGGCCGAGCAGTGGGTGGTGGGCGACGCTTCTAGGCTCTACCCCCACCACCACCAGGAGGGCCACCTCGACCACAAGGAGCTGGCGGGCAGGGACAGGCCCAGCTCCAGGCAGTAGAGGCCTATGACCCCGACATGCCAGAGATGATTCGAGGTACGATCTGTGTCTATTCCACCCTTGCTGCAGTACTTATAGACACAGGAGCGAGTCACTCTTTCATAGCCTCTGCCCTTGTTCGGAGCTCGGAGATTCCGACTGAGCCGTTGGCTCGATCCTTACGGCTAGAGACTCCTACGAGAGCAGACTCGACGATTACGCACTGGTGCCGGCAGTGTGAGCTTACTCTAGGAGGCGAGAGCTTCGGCTGGGATCTCCTTGTAGCGGCGTCGAGGCCTTACGACGTCATCTTGGGCATGGATTGGCTATCCACGGTTCATGCCCAGATCGACTGTTTTAGGCGCAAGGTGCGATGTGTTCGCACCGACGGGAGTTGGTTTACCTTCACCGGCGAGAAGGGAACCTTTGCAGCATAGGATGGACTTCCGCGGAGGAGAGTGCAGCCCATCTCTCATCAGTTGGCTAGCCTCATCCTAGGAGCAGTGGACGTGCGGAGTCCAGTTTTTCCTGCAGTGGTGGACCAGTACGTGGACGTCTTTCCCGACGACGTTCCAGGGCTACCTCCTCGTAGAGAGGTAGACTTTTACATCGACTTGTACCCCGGGACAGCCCCGATATCTACTCCAGCATATCGGATGGCCCCCGCCGAGCTTCGAGAGCTGCGGGTACAGTTGGAGGACTTGAAGAGCAAGGGGTTTATCCGACCCAGTGTTTCACCCTGGGCTTCCCCGATTTTGTTCGCCAAGAAAGCGGACGGGAGCTTGCGACTGTGTGTCGACTATCGTCACCTGAACCAGGTGACAGTGAGGAACAAGTATCCGCTGCCACGGATTGATGACCTCTTCGATCAGCTCAAGGGAGCGCGGTGGTTCTCGAAGATAGACCTCCGGTCAGGCTATCATCAGCTCAGAGTTCGAGACGAGGACGTGCAGAAGACGGCCCTCAGGTGTCGGTATGGCCATTATGAGTTCTTGGTTATGCCGTTCGGCGTAACCAATGCTCCAGCAGTGTTCATGAGCCTCATGAACAGGATCTTCCAGCCATACCTCGACCGATTTGTCGTGGTCTTCATTGACGACATTTTGGTATACTCGACGACTGAGGAGGAGCATGCCTACCACCTGCGAGTTGTGCTAGACACACTCAGAGAGAACCAGCTTTATGGCAAGCTCTCAAAATTCCTGTTCTGGTTACGTGAAGTCCATTTCTTGGGGCACGTCATCTCTGAGGCGGGAGTTGCAGTGGATCCCGCGAAGATCGAGGCAGTGCTAGCTTGGGAGCCACCCAGGAGCGTGACGGAGGTGCGGAGCTTCTTGGGCCTAGCCGGATACTATCAGAGATTTGTGCCAGACTTCTCCAGAGTTGCGGCACCACTCTCAGCCTTGACAAAGAAGGGGAAACCCATTGTGTGGTCAGACAGATGTCAGCAGAGCTTCCAGGATCTGAGACAGAGATTGACCAGCGCACCTATCTTGAGGTTGCCTGAGGAGGGAGTTGGATACGTAGTTTACTGCGATGCATCAGGGACTGGACTCCGGTGCATCCTGATGCAGGAGCGGGCCGTGATCGCCTACAGATCACGTCAGTTGAGGCCGCATGAGCAGAACTACGCCACTCATGACCTGGAGTTAGCAGCAGTGGTCTTCGCTCTGAAGACTTGGCGGCACTATCTGATGGGCGAGCGCTTCATAGTCTTTTCTGACCACCAGAGTCTCAGGTATATCTTCTCTCAGAAGGACCTGAACCTGAGACAGTGGAGATGGCTTGAGTTCCTCCAGGACTATGACTTTGAGATAGTCTATACTCCTGGGAAGGGGAACGTGGTAGCCGATGCCCTCAGTAGGAGGATGGGCATTCAGCTACTTGAGGAGGCGACAGAGCAGCTAGCCTCCTTACAGATATCCTTCGTGGATAGAGTCGGAGCAGCCTTTCTTCAGTCTCTCACAGTCTCTCCTCCACTTCTACAGCGGGTCAGAGAGGCTCAGCGTGGGGATGCTGACTGTGAGACCCGGCGTGCACTGATATCCTCAGGTCAGGCGCCTGATGGTTTCTCCGTTGGAGCAGAGCACAACATCCTTTTCAGAGGACGTACCTTCGTACCAGTCGCTTTACGAGAGGAGGTGCTGAGAGAGTTTCACACTTCTCCCTTGGCGGTACATCCCGGAGCGGCGAAGATGTACCAGGATCTCAGTCGGCAGCACTGGTGGCCGGGCATGAAGAAAGCCGTGGCAGAGTTTGTTTCACGATGCCTCACCTGCCAGCAGGTGAAGGCAGAGCATCAGGTACCAGCAGGCTTGGTACAGCCCTTGGAGGTCCCGGAGTGGAAGTGGGACGGGATATCTATGGACTTCGTGACTGGACTACCACGCACTTCCAGAGGTCACGACTCCATTTGGGTGATTGTCGACCGACTCACCAAGTCGGCACACTTCTTACCCATCAGAGAGCAGGGCTCAGTGGAGAGCTTGGGACGTCTTTACGGCCAGGAGATCGTACGGCTTCACGGTGTGCCATCGTCTATCATCTCCGATCGAGATGCCCGTTTCACTTCTCGGCTTTGGAAGGGGTTGCAGGAGGCGTTCGGGACGCGGCTCCATCTGAGCACAGCCTTCCACCCTCAGACGGATGGTCAGGCAGAGAGGACCATACAGACACTCGAGGACATGCTCCGTGCATGTGTTCTCGACTTTGGTCGCAGCTGGGAGGACCACCTACCCTTGGTGGAGTTCGCGTACAACAACAGCTACCACTCCACCATCGGGATGGCACCATACGAGGCGTTGTACGGCAGACCCTGCAGATCACCGTTGTGCTGGACAGACCCTGGGGAGTCAGCACTCATGGGACCAGAGATGGTCCGAGCCACGACAGAGAAGGTCCAGATCATCCAGGAGTGGATGAGGACAGCTCAGAGCCGGCAGAAGTCATATGCTGACAGGAGGCGGAGGCCACTAGAGTTCAAGGATGGCGACCATGTCTTTTTGCGTGTCTCACCTCGACGTGGTTTACGGAGATTTGGCCGAGGCGTCAAGTTGTCTCCACGCTTCATCGGGCCTTTCTCGGTCCTCAGCAGGATAGGAGAGGTGGCTTATCGCCTGGCTCTACCACCTCAGTTTCACCGGGTGCACGACGTTTTCCAAGTGTCTCAGCTGAGGAGATACGTGGACGACCCGACGCACATCATCGACTTTGGGGAGCTGGACGTGGACGATGGGGCGACTTTTGCGGAGGTCCCAGTGGAGATCGAGGATCGACAGGAGCGGGTCCTACGTGGGCGGTCGATTCCTCTTGTGCGCGTCAGATGGCAGCACGGGAACCTCCAGGATATCACTTGGGAGCGGGAGGCTCAGATGCGTGCTCAGTACCCCCATTTGTTCCCCTAGTTTTTGATGTATCTTTACGGGGACGTAAAGCCCTGAGGTGGGAGTAATGTAAAGACCCGAAAATTTCACGGAATTTTTTTTTTCTTAATTTTCTTTGGAATTTTACAAGAGCGCAGCTTCAGACGGCACCTGATTCCGAGGCCCGGTGTGCCCAGAATCAATTTCCGAAGTTTGGCTCGGGTAGGTTCAGTGAACGGACGAGCGGGTTTTTCTATCTTCTGAACCGGTGCCCGGAATCGAATTCTGAGGGCACCGATGAAATCGCAGCGCCGGTATTTGCATAGAAACGCCTCTTCCGGAGTTGCGTTTTCTCAACCGTGGTTTTAAAAATTTTGGGCTTTATGTCGGAAATAAAATAAAGGTTGTGCGACAACTTTATTTTATTTCACTTAAGCCGCTTGGAAGCCACTTGAACTGAGTTAAAGCGGATAGGGTGCTATCCGGAAATACCCTACCCCTTGGTAGGATATTTGAGAGGTGGGGCCCGCACGAGCCCCGCCGTTTCTTTCGCTAAGTAACGCACCCGCGAAAACCCGTCAAGTAACTGAAAAGTCAACCGACGCGTTTTCCTTAATTCTTAACAGACCATTTAATTGGGCGGCTTATTTCGTGAATTAAATGGGCTGTTTCATTCGTTGAATTAATTCAACGAATTTAATGGGTCGTTACTTACGCGTTTGCGTTCGTTGGCAAATTAATAAAATAGACAAACTTGTCTATTTTGGAGGATTGCTATCGTTGTGCGAATCCTATGAGCCTCCACCCTCCTCGCGAAGAACGCGAAGAACGCGAAGAACGCCGGCGACCGTAATTCGACGAGCTCTACCCGCGACGTTCTTCGGCGACGCCTCTTCTTCCGCGGCCGATCCTCGTTCGGAAACTAAGGTGAGAAACAGATCGTTTAATTCTCCCTTTTAATTTCAATGACAACAGATTTAATTAATTAAATCCGTTTGTTCTAGATCCGGAGATCGTCGGCGCGACGTTTTTCCCGCGGTGCGACGAACGTCTCTTCCGCGACGACGCGACGATCCCCTCCTTCCGCGACGAGCGATTCCGCGACGAACTCACGTCCGACGGCGACATCGAGGTAGGGATTTTATTTTTTTTCTTGGTGATTCGTTCCCGTGATCTAATTCTTTTTAATTAAAGAACCAAACTTGAACAATTTTATTTTTGGATAAAATTGTGGCTGCCTTAATCCCTCCTGATGATTTTATGACTAACGCGGAGGGTGCGGGTCTAACGAACAAGACCCGGCAACCCTCCTCCGATCTTTTTGTTGTGCGGATTTGGCGGACGACGACGAACCGTGCGGCAGGGGCGATCCGTTGATCCCGCAGTGAAGATCGGCCCCCGGGAGGAGCTATGGCGCAGACGGGAGGCAAAACGGGCCACCGGAGCAACTCTGGCGGCCCGCGGAAGGCGACGGCGGCGCCGGCGGCCGGAGGCGGCGGCGCCCGGCGCGCCGCCGTGGAGGAATCCGCCGCGGCTGAAGCCGCGGCGGCGGCGGCCGGGTCCGCGGCCGCGCGGAACCGAGGAGGGACGCGGCGGCCCGGCCGCGTCCGCGTGACAGGCGGCCCCCCGCGGGGCCGCGTTTTCCACCGAGCCGCGGGGGCGGCGCCCCGCGGCAGCCCTCTTCGGCCGCTCGGCCGAAGCCGAACCGGCCGCGCCCAGGCCGGACCGGACCCGGCCTAGCCGGGTCGGGCCGGGTCGGGTCGACCCAGTTAGGGTCGACCCGGTTCGGCCGACCCAGGGGTGGTTCGGGTAGGGTCGCCCCGGGCCCAGAACCCCCCGTTTTCGGGCCCTCTTCGGTGTTTTGCCCATATCTTGGGCATGGGACCTCCGATTGACGAACCGTCAGCGGCTACGCGATCCTTGGATCGAGACGGTCTTTTCGGTATATTACAATCAATGTTTCGGAAGACTTTGGGTTCGGCCGGGTTGGTTCGTACGCGAAACCAACCGGGCCCTCGGAGCGGAAACGCTCATAACTCGAGCTGCGGACGTCCGATCGACGTACCGTCAGCTGTGGAGGTTTCCTCTAAGTGATACGGAACTTTTGGCATACTCCGCCCGAGGATCGGACACAGGCGGAGTATGGTCGGGTTGGTTTTGCCCTAAAAACCAACCGGGCCCCTGGGACGAAAATGCCAATAACTCTCAGATCGGGCGTCCGATTGACGCGCCGTCTGTTGCGTTGAGATCCTGTTGTCGATACGGAACTTTTGGATACATCAACTTCGGACTATGTGTCAGTTGATGTATCAGCCTCTCGGCTAGTGGAGCGGACCCTCCTAAACGAGCTCGCTGTGTGCGGGAACCCTAGCGTTGGCTGTGACTTCGACGACAGAGCAGAGATCCTCCGTGGACTGCGACGACGACAGAGCAGAGATCCTTCGTGGACTGCGGCGACGACTGTGCAGAGATCCTCAGTGGACTGCGTCGACTACTGCACTCAGCAATCCTACGTGGATCAGTGCTACAGGTCCTGCGTGGGCCCGATCCTGTGTGGGTCATCACCTTACGGTTCTGTGTGAGCCTTGACTACAGGTCCTGTGTGGGCCCGATCCTGTGTGGGTCATCTCTTACGGTTCTGTGTGAGCCATTGCTACAGGTCCTGTGTGGGCCCGATCCTGTGTGGGTCATTGCCGAGGTTAGTACCTATCGATCCTTCGTGGGTCCGACGACTTAGATGGTTCGGTGATCATCTTGTCGTCATCTGAAAAAGTATACCTGGTTGAGCTGAATCTTATGTTACTCTCCTTTGTGTTTGTGTTGAACTATCCTATGTGGATTTACTATTTACTCTCCCTGGTGGATTTGAGTCTTGCTTTCCTGTGTGGATCGAGTTGACCTTGAGCTCGAGAGCAGAGCTAGAAATGGGGACTTAGGTATATGTATGGGCATATACCTAAGTCGAGTCAGTTGTTTCTTCGTGGTTGCCCCTTTCTTTTGTGCTATATCCTTTGTGGATTTCGGGAGACCTTCGGGGGTCTCGGGGTCCTTACTGAGTAGTTTATACTCACCCCTGCACGGGCTTTGCCCGCACCTTGTTGTGTTGGATACAGACGACGGACAGCGCTGATCTCGGTTGGGGCGTGGAGCAGGACGGTACCTGGAGGCGGACCACTGGGCGGGACGTGCTCGGAGCGGACGTGGGACCCGAGGAGCCTGGAGGCTATCTGTACCCACCCTTCAGGTGGGATTTTCGGTGGACGACACGAGGCCTCCATCTTTTCTTCAGTTGCTGTTCTTTACCTTTTCAGTTGTACTTTCAGTTGGGCTTGTATTCTGGCCCCCTTTACTTTTCTGCACTTGGTAGTTACTTTCCGCTTGCTGACTCTGTGGTGGTTGTTACTTATAAAGGCAATGCCTTCCCTGTTTACCGGGATTTTACGCCTTGGTTCTAGTCGCCAGCCCCTGGCCTATGGAAGGCGGGCTTGGGGTAGTCACGACACGGGCCCCGAGGTCGGGTCGTGACAAATTTGGCCATCTAGACTTTTTTGACTCACTACCATAGAGGTATGAATGTTATAACTTCTATTTTTTTTTTGTTAAAGTTGTTTTATCATTTGAAAACTAATATATTTTTCTATTTATTTTTACAGGAATACGTCAATGGTAAAGAAATACTGTATAGACAACAACAAAGAAAAATGACTATGACATCAAATACAAATTCTAGTAGTCTTGACAGATTGTCAAGATATTCAAATTTTTTGGTGAGTCATGATGAGTTTCAAATGGAAGCTCATGTTTTTGGACGTGCAATAACTTTGGGGATGATGAAAACTTATATCATGGAGCTTGTTACTGGAGGTAAGTTGGGCATCAACGTGGTGCAATTTATTTCCATGTAAGTCTTAACACCTTTTCCCTATGGTATATTTATTAAAAAGGTATACTTATGTCAGTTTTTTATTAGGTATCTTTATAACATTTATAATAATAATGATAGGATATATGTATATGGATTCATGGACCAGCAATTCATTTCCCCCAAATATTGTTCATTGGATGAGGAACAAAGAATGCTTTATATTGCGGAAAGACCTGAATAGAATAGTGCCACACAATGTTGGATGATACCTTTTTTGAGAGGTATTAAACACATCTCTCTCAAAGAGTTCATAATCTTTTAACATAAAAAACCACTAACCTTAAAATTTTGTTTATTAGTGGTCATTGGATGTTAGGGGTTTTTTTCCCAAGGGATAAAACACTTTATTGGATATGCTCTTTCAATGATGATGTGTGGGAATGTTTTAAGATAATATTGGAAAAGTAAGATTCAATTTCTCAATAGTTTTAATATTATAATGACTTTTAAATGTACCCCATTCGTATTATTTTCTAAGAGGGGATGTGTCTACTTTTGAAAAAAACACAATGAAATGGAGTGCGAAGATCAAATATGTAAATGTGAAGGTAAATATCCATTTATAATTTATAATTTTTGATTTATAACATAAAAATAATGTATTTAATTTACACTCATTCAAACATAATTATCATAAAAAAAAATCTTCATGGAATGCGGATATTATATGTTACGAGTTTTGTATGAAATAATAACAACTCGGATAGTTGTAAACATTGACCTGGTTTAATTTCCTTTTAAACTATTCCATAATATTTCAATTAGATTTAATCATTATACATGCTAACTACTATCCTTTTAATTTGTAGCTGTTTGATGACCCTCAACCCTATACTGCTCAATACATCTAACACTTACAAGTGGAATGCTCAAAATATTTTACAGGTTTTGTTGAATTTTAGTTGTTTATAGTGTAAAATGTAATTTTGAATATTGTCGTTATAATTGAATATTTGGTAGTCATTTAGGTTGGATTCAGTTTTTTTTGAAGTTTACAGTGTATGTTATGAATTTTATATATGTGAATGTTTAATTTTGATCTACTTCTTGTTTTTCTCTACTTATGATGGTTTTTCTGGTATGGATTCTAGTCTGGGGGGAGGGGTTCCAAGGTGTGGGGGGGGGGGGGGGTGTTCAGTGGGGTGGGGTGTCCAGGTGTGTGGGAGGGCTATTTGGTGGAGGGGGGGTCCTGGGTGTCAATGAGAGTTGGGGAGGGGGGGGCAGTCCAGGGTGTGGGAGCATTTCCATGAGCGTGGAAGGGCTATCTAGGGGAGTGGGAGGCTATCCAGGGGGTGTCCAGGGGTGTGGGGGTGTCTTGTGGGGTGAGGGGGGGTTGCTAGGGGTGTGAGAGGTTGTCCAGTGGGGGGGGGGGTCGAGGGTGTCCATGGAGATGAGGGGGGGGGGGAGGAGGTGCTGCCATCCCTCGGGGGGTGAATGCCGCTGGAAGGTACTCATCACTCCCACATATGAAACATTTTGAGAGATCATGCTTTGAATGTGGGAGTGATGAGTACCTTCCAGCGGCGTTCCCCCCAAGGGGGTGTCTAGGAGGGTGTCTAAGATGGTGGGGGAAGTACTGGGGGTGGGGGGATGTCTAGGGGTTTGGGGGTGTCCAGGAGTGTGGGGGTTGTCCAGGGGTGTGGGGGGCTATCCAGGGGGTGGTGGGGAAGTCCAGGGTTGGGGGTGTCTAGGAGGGTAGGGGTTGTCTAAGGATGTTGGGGGCTGTCCAGGGGGTGGGGGGGCAGTCTAGGGGTGTGGGGTGGGTGTGGGGTGTCCAGGGTTGTGGTGGGGGCTGTCTAGTGGGGGGAGGGGGTTCTGGTCTGTTTTTTGTAACTTTTTGTTCTGTTTCAAGGGTGTGGGAGGGCTGTCCAGGGGTGTGGGAGTGCTGTCCAGGAGCTAGGGGGTTTTCCAGGGGTGGTGGGGAGGTCATGAGGTGTGGGGGATTTCCATGGGTGGTGGGGATGTCTAGGGGTGTGGGGGTGGTTCAAGGGGTCGTGGGGAAATCCAGGGGTGTGGGGGTGTCTAGGGGTGTGGTGGGAGCTGTCCAGTGGGGTGAGGGGGGCTATCCTGGGGGTGGTGGGTAGTCCTGGAAGGTGGGGTGGGGGGGGGGGTTCCAGGGGTGTTGGGGGCTGTCCAAGGGGCGGGAGAAGTCCAGAGGTGTGGGGTGGTGTCTATGGGTGTGATGGGTAGTCCAGGGGGTGGTCGGGACGTCTAGGGGTGGAGGGGGGTGTCTAGGAGGGTGGGGGTTTTCTAGGGGTGTTGAGGAATGTCTAGGGGGTGGGGGTAGTCCAGGGATGTGGGGGTGTCCAGGGGTGTGGTGGGGGCTGTTCAGTGGGGTGAGGGGGTTCTGGTCTGTTTTTGGTAACTTTTTGGTCGGTTTTAGGGGTGTTGGATGACTGTTCAGGGGTGTGGGACTACTGTCCAGGGGGTGGGGGTATACATGATGGTGGGGGTATACATGAGGGTGGGGGATTTCAAGGGGGTGGTGGTGATGTCCAGGGGTGTGGAGGGTGTCCAGGGGTGTGGTGGGGGTAGTCTAGTGGGGTGAGGGGGTTCTGGTCTGTTTTTGGTAACTTTTTGGTCTGTTTTAGGGGTGTGGGAGGGCTGTCCAGGGGTGTGAGATTGTTGTCCAGGGGGTGGGGGTATACATGAGGGTGGGGGTGGGGGGGTTGTCTAGGGGTGTGGGGGCTGTCCAGGGGGTTGTGGGGATGTCCTTGGGTGTTCGAGGATATCCCGGGGGTCGGGGGGGCAGTCTAGGGGTGTGGGGGTGACCAGGGGTGTGGTGGGGGTTATCCATTGGGGTGATGGGGCTTTAAGGGGGTGGTGGGGGGCTGTCCAGTGGGGTAAGTTTTAAATGTTATCAATGTAAATGATTAATTTTTCTTTGGTTCTCATTTTGGTCTACTTCTGTTTTTTTGGTATGAATTCTTGATTTGGTTTCTAGTTGTTTTTGGGGAGAGTAGAGGGCTGCTTTCTATTTTAAAAAAATTGGTTTTCCACATCAGCTATTTTATAACTGACGTGATAAAGGAAGGGTTAAGGGTTTTTCACATCGGTTATTTGAATAACCGACGTGATAAACACCTGTGGAATTGTTTTTCATGTTGGTTATTTAATAACCAATGTGATAAACCCTCCCCTTGGGTTATCAAGTAGGTTATTTAATAACCGATGTGATAAATGTCCCTCGTACTGGTTTATCACATCTGTTATATAATAACTGACATGATAAACCCTCCCCCTAGTTTATCACATTGGTTATTTAATAATCGACGTGATAAACACCCCCACATTGGTTTATCACATCGGTTATATAATAACCGACGTGCACTACAACAAAAACTGTTTTTCGCAGCGCCCCCCCCCCCCTTTATCAGCACTTTTTTTAGCACAGATAAAGGGACCCCCCTTTGTCAGCGCTTTTGTTAGCACTGATAAAGGGCCCCACTTTATCAGCGCTTGTTTAGTAGCGCTGATAAAGGGTCGTCTTCAAAAAAAATATTTTAAAAAATATTTTAATATATTAATATATTAATATAGTTATATTGTTATATAAATATAATATATAATTTTTAAATATATTTTAGATAAGTATAAATGTACATTTACACTTATTATACTTAATATATAAGATATTTAGTGAAAATGACTTCTTAAAAAATTAAAAAAAATATTTTTAATTAATAATTTGATAATCATTATGGAGTAATAGTCATTTAATAACATTTTGAGGCCTCAAAAAATTCAAAAAAATTAAAAAAAGATCCAAAATATGTTGAAAACGCAACTCAAACTTCAAACGGGCATAACTTTTGATTCGGGTGTCCGTTTGAGCTCTACCACATATCAAATCGAAGCCTGCGATGAGATCTATGTCTCTGTGACAGGGGGGCTCTTGTTCAAGCGTTTTTCAAGGACAAAAGAGGCCCAGAAGGCCTCTAAAACTGAGTTTTTTGTCGGGGTACCCAGATTTTTTGACATTTTGTAGATTTTCAAACTCGTTTAAGGGGGTATTATTGGATTTTTTTGGCGGGCACTGAATTTATACCAAGGTATTACATTCATATTGATATTATGTATTTTAAATTTTATCCTTTTTTATAATTAACTGCTATTTATAATCAAATATATAACTATATGTACATATTTTTTATATATTCGCACCTAAAAATTAAATTTTTTAAATAAATAATTAAACATATTTACATATAATATATATTAGATTTATCTAAATAATAACTAATATCCATTTTATTTAAAATACCAATATATGAATATTTATATACCTATATATTAATCTAACTATATATATATATTAATCTAACTATATATATATATTAATCTAACTATATTTATATATTAATCTAATAACTATATATATATTAATATAACTACATATATATATATATTAGTATTACTATAAATATATATATTAATATAACTATATATATATATATTCATATAACTATATATATGTTAATATAACTATATATATATATTAATATAAATATATATTACTATACGAATAAATATAACTAAATATATATATATAGATATAGATATATATTAATATCACTATATATATATTAATATTACTATATATATATATTAATATAACTATATATATATATATTATAATATAACTATATATATATATAATAATATAACTATAAATATATATTATAATATATCTACATATATATATATTATAATCTAATAACTATATTTATATTAATATAAATATATATTACTATACAAATAAATATAAATAAATATATATATATATATAGAGATATCATGAATTGGAAGACAAATCAAAATAGAGTAGTGGTAAAGGCTTAGGCGCGCAGGGGGGAGGTCTCGAGTTCAAATCCTGTGGACGGCAGGGGCGCGCGCGCATGGGGGAATATAGCAGCAAGCGCTGTTAAAGGGTGAAGGGGGTGCAAGGGGTGCATGGGGTGCTATACAGGGGAAGAAAAACACTGTAAAATGGGGGGCTCAAGCGCTATAAAATCCCACCCGATTTGCAGTATTTTTTAATTTTTTTTAACTTTTATCAGCGCTTTTTTAAAAGCGCTGATAAAATGGTCCTTTCTCAGCGCTAAAATGAAAGCGATGATAAAGGAAGGGCTGATATAGGACCCCTTTATCAGCGCTAAAAAAGCGCTGATAAAGGGGTACTATTATCAGCGCTTTTTTTAGCACTGATAAAGGGGTCCTATATCAGCACTTTTTGGAGCACTGATAAAGGGGACCCCCCCCTTTATCTACGTTGGCTTTATCAGCGCTTTTCTAGCGCTGATAAATGCCATTTTTAGCGCTGATAAAGGCCATGTTTGTAGTAGTGGTGATACATCCTCCCCCCTGGTTTTTCACGTCGGTTATTTAATAACCAACATGATAAACATCGCGATGTTATGTTTCTTACGTCATTTTTTAAATTACTGGCATAAAAAACAATATTTATAACGTCGTCTGTATTAACGTCGGCTAAAAACCAACGTAAGAAAAGAAAAATAACTAACTTCAAAACCTTTTTTTGTACTAGTGTTAATATGAAATCATATTTTAATTTAATTTTCTTATAGATATATGATAATGTGATGTCGATTAGTTATTCAACGTATTAAAAAATGAGTTATAGATTTAAAACTATTATTTTTGAATAATTTATGACTTTATTTAAAAAGTAAAATAGTAATATTTAGAAATTTTATTCCAAAAATGGAGTTCTTTTTTGTGTTTTACATGTCAAAAAATGGTTATCCTGAATCTTTGGGATTTTTCTATATTTCTTGAATTTCTTATGAATAGTGAAATATGGTAAAATACCGTATATTCAAATTATCAGTTAAATACACTATTTATGACATCATAAGTGATGTAATCCCACTTGGTTCAACCTCACATGCCATTATTACTATTTAGGGTCACATGAATTAAGAATATTCATAGCTTGAGAAAAAATATTATAATAATGGCTAAAATATTGTAAAATACATCCTCTTCTCCACTATAAATACCACCCTCATTCCCCTCTTCCTCCCACACCTCTCTAGCCTTGAGCCTTGACTATGTTCTACCCAATACTTCTCTGAAGGCTCTTCCCCACATCCTATAACTTCCGGTCTCATCCAAAGGCCAAAACCAAAGGCTTAAGAAGGACCTCAAGGAGAAGAGATCAAGAGGAGGTTTAAACGAGTTTGAAGTACGAAAAACCCAAGGTTAAATAATTCTTAACTCAATATACATTCTTTGGATAACCTTATATTTCATTAATTGTGTGGTTTTGAGATCAATTGTGTGATTATTTTTTATAATATGTTTTATTATGTGTAATTACTATGTATACACATATTACTTTCATTCAATTGATTATCATATAAATTATATGTGATATGTAAGAGACTTTTCTTATAAAATCCTCTTTTAAAATTCTAGTTTTATAGAATTCAAAGTGAATGTTTTTATGAAATTATTCATGTTGTATGATTGTGTTCTGGTTATGGGGTATTTTTTACGATGAAGGGTTGGACCTATATCTCCCTCTAATGGATTAGGTATGTGTAAGTTGGAGGTCAGCGGTATGGTTACTCCAAGTGTAACTACAATGGTTAAAAAAATTGTAAGGTAGTCGTGAGGGTTACAAATTATAATGTAGATGAGAGGGTTATAGGATTATGTGAGTAATTCCCCAAGACACCTTAATGGTTCTATTTATTTTCTTATGTTTTGTTGGAATCTTGTAGAAATATCATGTTTCACAAAGTATGTATATATGGGTTAAAAGTACGTATTTTTAAAATGTTTTTATACGTTACAAGTATTCAGGGTTTAATGTGCTCCTTACTTATTTTTATATACCTTACTAATCATTTTTTCTTATACAATGTTTTTAAATTATTTTCACAGGTTATAAGGATGTGTAAGACAAAGAAGGAATCCAAGTTAAATGTTTGAATAATTGTCTAAGAAATCCTGTTTTATATGAAAAGTTTTATATTTTTCAAGAAATGAATATTGTTTTTGTGGTATCCAATCTGTCATAATGTGTAATGTTATATACATATTATGTCCCAATTATCTAATGCTATAAACATGAAGAGATCCTCAATGTAAAAGGAAGCAATTTATTGACTAAAATCAAGATTATGTAATGTAATAAGGTTTGTTTCTTATAGTTGGTATTAAAAGATGGTTTAGATAACAATATGGTTTATGGTTTTGTTAATAGAATACCATAAATTATTTGTAATCTATGATTAATCAGAAATGTTATAGAATTTAAATATTACCATGTTGCTTCAAATATGATATAACTTTGTTCAGAATGGTTGCCTGCAGAAGAAACATGGAAGATAAAGAGGAGAGGAACCAATAGAATAATTTCCTTTATAATCTGCTGCTCAGAATGGTAGGGATTAAAATTGAGCAGTTTGTGATAGCAATGGCTTATCAGACACAGTTAATAAATAGTGGTTGTATCCATGCATGTGAAAATCCATATGTACCACAACGGAACATGATAATATATAGTGGAACATTTTATGAGACAACACCCATCTAATTTCAATGGATCTCCTTACCCAGTAGCAGCTGAAGGATGGATTAAATCACTTGCTAAGATATTCAATGTTATGGTATGTTCACATAATCAAAAGATATTTCTTTCTATTTATCGTTTTGAAGGTGAAGCTGATCATTTCTGTCCAATGGTAAAGTGTATCAAGGATAGAGAGGATATTGATTCCTTAGAGTGGGATGAATTTAAAGGTTTTTCCTTGAAAAATATTTTCTTAAGGTAGTGCGACATAGGATGGAGAAGAAATTCATTAAATTGAAGAAAAAGGATAAGACTCATTGGATGTGTATGAATTGAACATATCCTGAATGACAAGGTATGATCCAAATCTTATTGTAGATCTATATAAAAATTCAACCACTTTTACATAGGTTTAAAGCCAAGGTATTGAAGGGATTTGGACCCCCATGCATTCAAAAGTTACAAGAAACATGTATGATGTGATTAGATGGTAGATATGGAGTATTCTTATGATCCCAAGAATTTTTAAAACAAGGAAAAGAAGAGGTCTAGATGCAAGTGATGGGTAAGAATCAAAAAAAAATCTGATGGTAATAAAATCCAATGTCCATTTTTTGATATGTGTGTCAAGAAGCAACCTTGGAAATTCCTTATAAAATTAGGAAGTGTTTTATATATAGTAAGCTTGGACATATGGCCCTAGATTGTAATTAAAATGATTCTAAGACTAATCCTAATAAGAAAAATGTTAAGTGCTTCGAATTTTGTGAGGCTGGTCATTATGAAAATGCCTACCCCAAGAAAGATCTTAATGATGCAAAGAAGCCAGACTATATGCATAAAGGTGTAGTGAGATCCTTTTTGAATACGTTATTAGATATCCGATTATCCAATGATGTTGTATGAGGTACTTTGGTTGTTTACTCAGATTTTTATAAATTTTTCTTTGATATAGGGTCTATAAATTCCATTATTTCTGAGAAATTCTTTGGTAAATTAGAAATGTCACCTCAAAAAATGACACATGAACTTGTTATTAAATCACCAGGGAGAAAGATTATATCCAAGATGAATTATAAGAATCTTTCTATGGTGGTATGTGGAAAGTAATTTCCTGAAAACCTTGTGGTTTTACCCTTAGCAGAGTTTTATGTCATTATGGGAATGGATTGGATTCTGTTTATTATGAAAATATTGATTGTAGATCTAAAGAAGTTGTTTATTCAGAATGAGTTCTAGTTTGTATGAAAAAATGAACCCATAAAATTGATAACATATTAAGAAGATGAGAAACTATTGAAAGATGTAAATGATAGTTATGTTTCTCATATTGTTGAAAATAAGGGAGCAGTTCAGATTAATAATGTGCATGTGGTAAATGAATACCTTTATTTTTTTCTAACTAGTTACCCAATGTCATTCCTGATTGATAATTTGAACTCAAAATAGAATTAGTTCCTGATGCTAAACCTATTTCAAAACCCTCATATCTAATGGATCAAATGGAACTTCTTGAATTGAAAAATCAGTTTCAGGATTTTCTTAATAAAGGATTCATTCATCCTAGCTCTTCTCCATGGGGTGCTCCTATTTTGTTCAATAAAAATAACGATGGTTCCGTGAGACTTTTCATTGATTATAGAGATTGAAATAACATAACTGTTAAAAAAAGTGTAGAGGCGCCGATCCTGGGTGCCTTATGAGACATGATATACTAACATTTCATTACATCTTTTAAAAATAATATATCATGTCCCATTACTATAGAAGATCATGAGGCTCAGGTTTCTGGGAAACTAGCTGCTTCTGATAAACTTCATTAGTACAAACCAAGCCTGAAATTTTTTAAAACAAAAACGTAGGGTGAGAAAATATGCCCAGTAAGGGGTTTTAAAACATTTTAAGAAAACTCATTCTCAAAGAAGTCATTTTGAATAAAATAAAACACTTTACTAAAAAAAGCATTATCTTTCCTTAAAACATGAAAATCCTACATTTTTAAAAAACCACTTGCACAGGGAAGAAGTAAGTACTTAAAATAAGCTTAAAAGAAGACATGAATCAGAAAGCGCAATCATGTGAAGAATAGATGATGCATAACTTACAACCAAAATTACTTCAGTTCTAAAAGATTGAGTGTAAGCATGGAAGAAATTCATACCATGATACATTGGCACATAAGGTTCTTATAATAGCATACCACATGTGTTAAGTTCTTATTTCATAAATTCATTCTCATAGTCAAGGGAATTTTTAACTAGGTGATGTCTTTTAGTTGGACTAACCCCTGGTTGTCCATTTATCATCACATGAAGAGGGAATGTATAATTCCGGACATTTTCAAGACCTTGCGTCAAGACCATAAAACATACTTAATACGGGTCAAGGTTAACCGCCCATCCTGTTTCCCATAGTAGCACAAGCCAAGGCTAACGGCCAAGAACTTCGCACATAAAAGCACAAGCCAAGGCTAACCGCCAAGACTGCCACACATAAAAGCACAAGCCAAGGCTAACCACCAAGACCATCGCACATAAAAGCACAATCCAAGGCTAACCGCCAAGCCCGTCGCACATAATGTCTCATGAGACTCTTACTTTACCCAATTCATTGGAGCACTATATAATTCTGGGAGCACCCATCCATAAATGTTTTAGTCCAAAACATCCCTCACATATCCTGACATGGTCTTTCATTCATAGGGTTTCATTCATACATTCTTAATCAAAACACCTTTTTACATACATATTCATAACATGCAAAAGGGTCAAGACGTAAATGTAAAAAGAACCAAAATTTTGGCATCAGATTAAACAGTGATGTAAATAAACTAAATCAACATACTATTATACATGAAATATTAATTAAAACACTGAAAATAATGGTTTTTAATTTAAAATTACATAATTTCCATTAAGTAAAACCCATAAATTCATAGTTCATCTCTTTAAAACATGTCGAAACTCATTCTTTAAAAGTACAAATTACATCGAGGGTGCATAACTTTGCAGGTTAAGCTAGTCCACTGTGCAACACACGTATCGACTTAGCATCCATTAAAAATTATGGGAATCATATATGTGTCACAATATAAATTATGTCCTGATTATTAATTCAAACAGGGTTTTGGAAAAACTGAACATATGAATACACATTCACTTGGCCACATATAAATGATTAGGGGTTCACACCACATATTTTCACAAAAAGTGCATGAATTGTCAAAAACGCTGATAAATGTGATTTTTAATTGGAAGAACTATTTTTATATAAAACTTATCCTTAAACTTCATCATGTACATAAATATGTATATACATAATTTCTTTGTATTATTCTTGAAATAACAGTCTTTATGGGTAAAAATAATTTTAATAAATCATCGTGTTATATTGCGGTAAATTTTAAAACAAGTTATCAAGCTTGTCCCTTATGCTCGCACATAGATGTACAGATACATCTATATAATAACATGTACATATATATCTATGTGCTCCATATACTTGTATAATCTTACATGTCTATAAAGATTGCCCAAACTCTCCATTTTTCATACGGCAAAGTAAATAAAATGTTATATACATATACAAGAAATGTGTACATATGCATGTAACGTCTTATATATGTATGAATACATATATATTTACACACAAAGAGTATATGGGTAAATGAAACCATTAAAACCAAAATAAAACAAACCACCAAAAAAACTTCCATTAACCCGGTTGAGTTATGGAAGAGGAGAACAATGGTAACTGGTTCTTAAGGCCCTTATATATATTTATATACACATGTTTATGAAGTGTATATGACCATGTATATCCAACAAAATAGGTGAAATTTAAAACAAGATCTTACCTTCGTTCGTCTCTCAAAACTGGAAGAGTGAAACGGTGAGATACAGTTCTTACGGACTTATGTATATTTATATTTTTATATATACACATATATACGTAGAGAATATATAAATAAAGTGCATCAAAACAGGATAAAACGAAACAAATAGCAAGGATTTTCCTTACCTGTTCGGAGAGGAGGAGAATGAAGAAATGACGATGAGGTGGTTGAGGATCCAAAAAAACTGGGTGCAAAACTCCCCTTGCCTTCAGTGCAAACTAGGGTTTTAAAAAAATGGAGAACTCTTTGTGGAGACGTGGAGTGGGTATCTAAGGCCAAGTATCTATTAGGCGGTTCTGACCTAGGGAAAACAGGAGACCTTCGGGTCCCCTCACCGGCCTAAGAGGAGAAAATGAAGCCCTACCCTACTGGTTCAGCACACGTGACGAAGGAGAAGACACGGGATGTGGGGAAGATGAAAAATCTGGAAAAACGGGGAACGACTAAGATTAAATGGGAGTTGATCATGCAGCTCAAGGTGGTGCGTCTTTAAAAGAAATGAACGGCTGAGATCAAGGGCGCTGGATCGGACGAACAGCAGGGGAGTAGTGTTAAAAAAAGAAAATGCGGGTCTCCCCCCTTGTTTCTTATATATATATATATATATATATTAAAACATCAATACTTAATAATTTTTTTTGTTATCCTTATTATATGAATTTCATTATTATTATCCTATAATTATTAATTACTTTTATTATATTAAGCAATGTCAATGGTTCATTTAATACACAAGTAAATTAATTAATTCACCCTTATCAAAACATATCTTTATTTTCCTTTATTGACTTATATATATTAATTATATTAATTTCCACAATTAATGATTTATATTATTGTTATTAATACAATTAACAATTTAACATAACAACATCACTAATTATTTTCAAATTCACAAATAAGAGTACATTAATCTAAATATTAACATTATGAAACACATACATAAATGAAATCATAATTTTACATCGTCTCAAAACAATATATTATAAAAAGGTCAACTTATAAACATTTTCATTATTATTATTACTTATATTTAATTTAGAGATAAATATAATACATTTAATTTAATGTATGATGCAATATATATATATATAACTCAAGATTTTTCACACATATTTTCTTATACTAAAATAAATCCCAATAGATTCAATTTAGTTATTCATAAAATAAAATATTTACTTTCTCGAGTTAAAAACGTGTACAATAAATAGTGGAAAAATAATAATAATAATTGTCATTGTTTTGCAATATAAAATATAATGCACATTTTGGGAAAAGAAGCATTAAATTAATTATATTATTATTGATGTCATTCTTTAAATATTAAAGCAAATAACATAATTAACTTTTTGAACCTTTCGGGGGTAATCAACTCTTAGCTTCAACGATCCAATTAAAAATTAAAACATTAGAGGATAAGAGGATCATGGGGGAGCCAACGGTTATATATATAGCCGTTAGGGTCCAACGGTCGGATACGTGTTCTATGAAAAGCCCGGTCTCGAGGTATCCCACACTCATGGCGACTAAAGGAGAAAAAGGAGGAGATAGTTCGTGTGATTCCTTTGGTGATCAGTACAGATGCGGTGGATTCGACCATACTTATGTTTATTTTGATGGATTCCAAAGACCCTTACCGCCTTCTTGGGGTTCCTGTGGTTTTAAGCGGTCTCCCTATAATTGTAATTGGGTTTTTAATTGGGATTTTTGGTTAGCTAAACTTCTTGTTCGATCGTTGTGAGTTGTAGTCACCAAGATGTTCCTCATTTGAATAAAAGGGCATTTCATTCATTTTGATGCGTTTTCTCAATTTTATTATTATTATTATTTTATAAGATGATTGTTTGTTCGATTAATGGATGAAATTGTAATATAAAGTGTCATTACTCAAAACACGGTTTCTTGGGTTGTTACATTATTTCCCCCTTCAAAGAATTGCGTCCTTTCAATTCTATCCATAAAAGAACAACAAAAACCCTAGACGTACAACATTACCGAAATAGGGGATCCAGCTCGGTTAACGGAATACCCAATTTGGTACATAGTTCATCTATTTCCCTAGCCCAGATGAACTTTGAGAAGTATGTCTTGAACTCATGCTCGTGTGTACTGCACATAGGCTTCCAAAGGGAGGCTCATGCAATGAAAAGCTCGGAAACATCCTAGTAGATAAATTCCCTGATAACTCTCCGGGCAACATCACGCTCGAGGTAATCAAGGGGAATGATGCAATTGAGGAGACTGAAATTTAATAAATTGAACATATAGGATGCACTGAGGTGGCCATCCTGGGCAGCTATGAGGAAGTACGCTCTGGCAGAGAAGTTTTACACCAGAGTAAAACACTGGAAGAGGCCTTCATAGTACCTTCCCCTTCTCCTGTAGCAGGGGAGTTGAGTAGTGGCGATGAGATGAAAACCACGATCCTCCTCCTAACACAAATGAAGAATCTTAGGACTGTTCGCTAAATCGAGCAGACATTGGAAAGACCCTCACAGGTGGAGAAAATATGGATAATCCAGTGTGCATGTCCTGATCATAATGACGTCTACTAACTCATCAGGTAGTGATGAGATGCTCATTTGACCAGCCATCTGAAAAAAACATTCAAAAGGAAACTCTTAATAACACTGATAAGGTAGAGGCAGGAAATGAAACATGAAACTTTCATTTATGCGAAAGAATACATAACAAAGCCTGATTTTACTAAACAAACACCAAAAAGATATGCAAAACTCCCTAACTCTTCAAACCACACACAAGCTGAACAGATGGGGTTGAACTCATGAGAACATCTATGACACTTTCTGAGTTTATTATGAGGGGTATGGAGTTGGGAAGCATCATTATACACCCCTTGCCTAAGAGACAATCAGGTGGACTCATCTTGAAACACCCCAAAGTCCATCAACTGGACCCATAAGACGTAGTGCAAAATCTGGCATAGGTAAGCCGCTCGGAGGTCTCCGGCAGTACCAGCTTCTTGAAAGGGGTTATCAATCATCGTGCCAAATTCTTCGCCAGACGTGAACACTCAGAAGAGTCCCTCGTGGTACCTTCCCCGACGTGAATAAGAGGGGAATTGGGTTGTAATCATTAGGAGGTAATCCATTCCCAACCCCTAGTGTAGACTAACCACCCTAGGCGAATTTGAAATGTCATACAGGTGCTTACATGACATGAGAATTCAGGCGTAATTTAGAAAGTTCTCACGGCTAGCAAGAGATACAATGTTCTCTAGAGCCTTAGTGGGAAGTGATAGTAGGTTGGTAGGTACATTTTAATCAGCCATCTGAAAGTCATAACATTTTTACTTAGTCAAACATAGTTGTATATTCATACTACATGGTTTTCTAGAGTTGCCTACACCCATCCTTTGATACCAACTGTAGAGACCCCAATCTCGGGTGCCTTATGAGATATGATATACTAACATTTCATTACATCATTTACAAAGAATATATCATGTCCCATTACTACAGAAGATCGCGAGTCTCAGGGTTCTGGGAAACCAGCTGCTTCTGATAAACTTCATTAGTACAAACCATGCTTGAAAAATTTTAAAACAAAAACGTAGGGTGAGAAAATATGCCCAGTAAGGGGTTTTAAAACATTTTAAGAAAAATCTTTCTCAAAGCAGTCATTTTGAATAAAATAAAACACTTTACTAAAAACAAAGCATTATATTCTCTTAAAAAATGAAAATCCTATATTTTTGAAAACCCACTTGCACAAAGAAGAAGTACGTACTTAAAATAATCTTAAAAGAAGACATGAATCAGAGAGCGCAAGCGTGTGAAGAATAGATGATGCATAACTTACAACCAAAATTACTTCAGTTATAAAAGATTGAGTGTAAGCAGGGAAGACATTCATACCATGATACATTGGCATATAAGGTTCTTATAATATCATACCACATGTGTTAAGTTCTTATTTCATAAATTCATTCTCATAGTCAGGGGAATTTTCAACTAGGGGATGTCTTGTTAGTTGGACTAAACCCTGGTTGACCATTTATCATCACATGCAGAGGGAATGTATAATGTTGGACTTTGTCAAGAACTTGCGTCAAGACCATAAATCATACTTAATACGGGTCAAGGTTAACCGCCCATCCCGTTTCCCATAGTAGCACAAGCCAAGGCTAACCACCAAGACCGTCGCACATAAAAGCACACGCCAAGGCTAACCGCCAAGACCGTCGCACATAAAATCACTAGACAAGGCTAACCGCGAAGACCGTTGCACATAAAATCACAACCCACGGCTAACCGCCAAGACCGTCACACATAAAAGCACAAGCCAAGGCTAACCGCCAAGACCGTCGCACATAACATCTCATGAGACTCTTACTTTACCCAATGCATTGGAGCGCTATATAATTCCAGGCGCACCCATCCATAAAAGTTTAAGTCCAAAACATCCCTCACATATCTTGACATGGTCTTTCATTCATAGGGTTTCATTCATACATTCCTAATCAAAACCCATTTTTACATACATATTCATAACTTGCAAAAGGGTCAATATGTAAATGTAAAAAGAACCAGACTTTTGGCTTCAGATTAAGCAGTATTGTAAATAAACTAAATCAACATACTCTTGTACATGAAATATTAATTAAAACACTGAAAATAATGGTTTGTCATGTAAAATTACATCATTTCCATTATGTAAAACCCAAAAACTCATAGTTTATCTCTTTAAAATATATCGAAACTCATTATTTAAAAGTATAAATTACATCGAGGGTGAATAACATTGCAGGTTAAGGTAGTCCACTATACAACACACGTATCGGCTTAGCATCCATTAAAAATTATTGGAATATTATATGTTTCAAAATATAAACTAAGTCCTGATTATTAATTGAAACAGGGTTTTGAAAAAACTGAACATATGAATACACATTCACCTGGCCACATATAAATGCTTAGGGGTTCACGCCACACATTTTCACAAAAAGTGCATGAATTGTCAAAAACGCTGATAAATGAGATTTTTAGTTGGAAGAACTATTTTTATATCAAACTTATCCTTAAACTCCATCATGTACATGAATATGTATATACATAAGTTATTTTTATTATTCTTGAAATAATAATCTTTATGGGTAAAAGTAATTTTAATAAATCATCATGTTATATTGTGGTAAATTTTAAAACAAGTAATCAATCTCGTCTCTTATTCTCGCACAAAGATGTATAAATACATCTATATAATCACATGTACATATATATCTATGTGCTCCATATACTTTTATAATCTTACATGTTTATAAAGATTACCCGAACTCTCCATTTTTCATACGACATAGTAAAGCAAAGGTTATATACATGTACAAGAAATGTGTAAATATGCATGTAACATCTTATATATGTATGAATACATATATATTTACACACAAAGTGTATATGGGTAAATGAAACCATTAAAACTGAAATAAAACAAACCCCAAAAAAAACATCCTTTAACCCGGTTGAGTTATGGAAGAGGAGAACAGTGGTAACCCGTTCTTAAGGCCCTTATATATATTTATATACACATGTGTATGAAGTGTATATGACCATGTATATCCACCAAAACAGGTGAAATTTAAAACAACATTTTACCTTCATTCGTCTCTCAAAATAGGAAGAGTGAAACTGTGAGATACAGTTCTTACGGCCTTATGTATATATATATTTTTATATATACACATATATACGTAGAGCGTATATAAAAAAAGTGCATCAAAACTGGAGAAAACAAAAAAAATAGCAAGGATTTCCTTTACCTGTTCGGAGAGGAGGAGAAAGAACAAACGACGACGAGGTGGTCGGGGATCCAACGAAACCGGGTGCAAAACTCCCCTTGCCTTCTGTGCAAACCGAGGTTTAAAAAAACAAATAACTCTTCGTGGAGACGTGGAGTGGGTATCCAAGGCTGAGAATCTATTAGGAGGTGCCGACCTGGGGAAAACATGAGACAGCCGGGTCCACTCAACAGCCTAAGAGGAGAAAACGAAGCCCTACCCTACTGGTTCAGTGCGCGCGACGAAGGAGAAGACGTGGGACTCGGGGAAGATGAAAAATCCATAAAAACTGGGAATGACCGAGATTAAATGGTAGTTGATCATGCGGCTCAAGGCGGTGCAGCTTTAAAAGAAACGAATGGCTGAGATCAAGGGAGCTGGATCAGACGGACAGTAGGGGAGCAGTGTTAAAAAAATAAAACGCGGGTCTCCCCCCATGTTTCTTATATATATATTTTTTAAAACATCAATAATTATTAATTTTTGTTATTATCTTTATTATATGAATTTCATTATTATTATCATACAATTATTAATTACTTATGTTATATTAAGCAAGGTCAATGGTTCATTTAATACACAAGTAAATTAATTAATTCATCCTTATCAAAACATATATTTATTTTCCTTTATTGGCTTATATATATTAATTATCTTAATTTCCATAATTAATGATTTATATTATTGTTATTAATAAAATTAAACATTTAACATAACAACATCACTAATTATTTTCAAATTCACAAATAAGAGTGCATTAATCTAAATATTAACTTTATGAAACACATATGTAAATGAAATCATAATTTGATATCGTCTCAAAACGGTTAATTATAAAAAGGTCAAATTATAAACATTTGCATTATTATTATTACTTATATTTAATTTAGAGATAAATATAATACATTTAATTTAAAGTTTTACGCAACATATATATATATATATAACTCAAGAGTTTGCACACATATTTTCTTAGACTAAAATAAATCCCAACAGATTCAATTTAGTTATTCATAAAATAAAATATTTACTTGCTCGAGTTAAAAACGTGTGTAATAAATAGTGTAATAATAATAATAATAATAATAATAATTCTCACTGTTTTTCAATATAAAAATATAATTCACATTTTGGGAAAACAAGCAATAAATTAATTATGTTATTATTTATGTCATTCTTTAAATATTAAAGAAAATAACATAATTAACTTTTTGAACCTTTCGGGGGTAATGAACTCTTAGCTTAAATGATCCAATTGATAATTAAAACATTAGAGGATAAGAGGATCATGGGGGAGCCAACATTTATATTTATAGCCATTATGGTCCAACGGTCGAATAGGTGTTCTATAAAAAACCTGGTCTCGGGGTATCCCACACTCAAGGTGACTGAAGGAGAAAAAGGAGGAGATGGTTCGTGTGATTCCTTTGGTGCTCAGTACGGCTGCGGTGGCTTCAGCCATCCTTATGTTTATTTTGATGGATGCCAAAGACCCTTAACACCTTCTCAGGGTTCTTGTGGTTTTAATCGGTCTCCCTATAATTGTAATCGTATTTTTAATTGGGATTTTTGGTTAGATAAACTTCTTGTTCAATCATTGTGAGTTATAGTCACCAAGATGTTCCTCATTTGAATAAAAGGTCCTCTCATTCATTTTGATGCGTTTTTCTCTATTTTATTATTATTATTATTATTTTATAAGATGATTTTTTGTTTTATTAAAAAATTACATTGTAATTTAAACTTGTCATTACTCAAAACACGGTTTCTTGGGTCGTTACAAAAAGTATCCTTTTCCTCACATCAATGACCTGTTTGATCAGATCTAGGGAGCTTAGTACTTTTTGATGATTGAATTGAGATCTAGATACAATCAGCTAAAGGTGAAGGAGGATGACATCCTGAAAAATATTTTTGTACTAGATATTCTCATTATGAATTTTTTGTGATGCCTTTTGGATTAACTAATGTGCATATTGTATTCATGAATCTTATGAATAGAATATTTCATGATTTCATGGATATGTTTGTGTTTTTGTTTACTGATGTCATTCTGGTATTTTCTAAGAATACATAGGACCATGAAAAACATCTAAGGGTTGTTTTTCAAACCTTAAAGGAAAAGAAACTAAATTGAACATTCAGAATGTGTGATTTTTGGTGGCAATATATTTCTATTCATGGGAACATTATAAATAAGGATATAATAATAGTAGATCCCACCTAAATTTTTTTTGTTAATGAATGTCTAAAACCTAAAAATTTTATAGATATTTGTAGTTTTATTGGACTAGTAGGTTATTAGCGACAGTTTTTAAAAAACACTTCACAGTTATCTAGCCCACTAACTAAGTTAACATGAAAATGGGTTAAATTTACATGGATCAAAGAATGTGATGTTTGATTTTTGGAACTAAAGAAGAGATTTGTGAATGCTCTAGTTTTGGCCTTTCCTTACCAAAATAGTGAGTTTTTCATCTACCATGATGATTCATTGAAGGGACTTGGTTGTGTTCTGATGTAGAATGATTAGGTAATTTCTTATTCTTCAAAAAAACTAAAACCAGGTGAGTTAAATTATCCCACACAAGATTTGGAATTAGTAGCTGTGGTTTTCTTCTTTGTAAATTTGGAGGCATCATTTATATGGAGCCAAATGTAAAATATATACTAACCATAAAATATTGTAGTATATATTCACTCAGAAGTAATTAAACATGAGGTAGAGAAGATGGATTAAATTGATTAAGGGTTATGATTGCATGATCGATGACTTTATAGGAAAAGAAAATAAAGTGGAGGATAACTTGATTCAAAAACACCATTCATCATTAACCATGTTATGTTTGGAACCTGATCAATTGATTAATGTTTTGATAAATTTTTCATAGATGTTATTTGTGCAGAAAATACCTCTATTTTGTTTCAGGTTTTAGTGCAATCATCATTATCTGACAGAATTAACCAAGCACATAAAGAAGAACATGAGATAAATTAAAAGGTATAATTGGTTAAAATTGGATAGTTTCTAGATTTTGTCCTTGATAAATATTGTGTATTAAGATTTAGAAAAAGGTTGTGTGTGCCTTATGATTCCTAGTTGAAGACAGATTTTTTTGAAGCTCATATTTCTCCATTTACAGTTCATCCTAGAAGTACTAAGATGTACAGAGACCTTTGGAAGTATTATTGGTGGGAAGGAATGAAAAGATATATTTCTGATTTTACCATGATATGTTTGACATGCCAACGGGTTACAGAAAAAGGATAGTTACTGTATGGGATGCTTCAACCTTTACCAGTGCAAGAGTAGAAATGGGATAATGTATCCATGGAATTTGTGGTGGGACTACCTAATACATATTTAGGTGACAATGTGATTTGGGATGTTGTTGATCGACTGAAAAAATCTAAACACTTTCTTTCTATTCAATATATAATGTCTTTGGATTATCTTTCTCGACTCTACTAAAATGATATTTTCATGTTACATGGAGTTCCTCTTTCAATTGTATCTGCCCAAGATACATGGTTCACTTCTAATATTTTTATGGACCTTCATAAGTCATTGGAAATAGAATTAAATATCAGTACAACTTTTCATTCCCAATCATATGGACAACCACAATGATCTATTCATACTTTGGATGATATGCTTCAAGCTTGTTCAATGGACTAACATGGAATTTGGGATCAATATCGTTATTTAGTTGAGTTTTCTTATAACAGATATATTCATTTCAATGTATAGATGGCACCTTTGGAGGCATTTTACAGGAAGTAGTGTTGGACTCCAGTGTTTTGGGTTGATGTTGGTGAAAGAAAGATGATAGGACTAGAATTAGTAGATGAAGTGGATGAGAAAGTGAAGATGATTCAGTAGCACACGAGGACAACTCAGAGCAAGTAAAAACTTTATGTAGATAATAGTAGGATAGACTTCTCTCTCGATGTAGGTGATGATGTTTTCCTAAAAATCTTTCATTGGAAAAGTGTGATGTGTTTTGGTAAGAAATAGATGTGATTTCCACAATTCATCAGTCCTTTTGAAATCAAGGAGAAATTTGGACCAGTTTTATACTGAGTAGCTTTGCCTTCGAGTTTGTCTCAGGTACACAAAGTTTTTCATGTTTCAATGTTGAGAAAGTATGTTCCAGATTTAACTCATGTTTTGAGCCCAGATGTTGTTCAGTTGGAAAAGAACCTTTATTAGGAAGAAAATTCAGTTAAGATTCTTGATCTAAGTGAACAAGTATTACAGAATAAGGTAATCCACCAATTGAAGGTTTTTTGGAGAAACCATATGGTTGAAGAAGCAACATGTTAGTCTGAAAAGGTTATGATGGAATGGTACCCTCACTTGTTTAATAAGTAAATAAAATTGTGAGGATGCAATTTTCCGAAGGTGGGGTTAATGTCACACCCCATGGTTTTTTTAAAATAAATTTAAATTCATGTTATATTGTTTTAGTTAGATATTTATAACTATCCATTAAATATATTTTTTCATCTTATATGTTTTGAATTTCAAAAAATGGTCAACTAAAATTGTGATCAGTAAGTTATTCGGAGTCTGATAGAACCAATTTGTTCTTTTGTTGAATAGTAACATAACCTTATAAATAGTAATATAAATAGTAATATGATCCTTATAAATAGTTAATCATAATTTTATTTTTTTTCTTAATGATATATGATAATGATATGTCGATTAGTTTTTCAAGGTGTTGAACAATGAGTATTAGATTTAAAACTATTATTTTTGGATAAATTATGATTTTATTTAAAAATTAAAATAATAATATTTAGAAGAGTGTATTCAAAAAATGGATTTAATTTTTGATTCATCACTTCAAAAACTGGTTTTGGTGAATTTATTGTCTTTTTTCTGAAATTCGTGAATTTTCGATGAATAGTGAAATACGGTAAAATAGGCTATTTTCAAATTATCATTTAAATAAACTATTTATGACATCATAAATGATGTAATACCCCTTGGTTCAAATTCACGTGCCATTATTACAATTTGGGGTCACATGAATTATAACTATTCATAGTCTTGAGCAAAAATTTTATAATAATGATTAAAATAGTGAAAAATTCTTCCTCTCCTCCACTATAAAGACCACCTTCATTCCCTTCTTCTTCCCACACCTCTCAAACCTTGATCCTTACCTAACTTCTACCCAATACTCCTACCTAGGCTCTTCCCCACATCCTAGAGTTTTTGGTCTCACCAAAAGGCCCCAAACAAAGGCCTTAAGAAGGATCTCAAGGAGAAGAGATCAAGAGGTGGTTTAAACATGTTTGATGTAAGAAAAACCTGAGGTAATGGAATTATTAACCCAATTTCCATTCAATGGGTTAACCTTCTATTTCATTTATTGTTTTGTTTTGAGAACATTTGTGTGATGAATTTTGGTTTATATTATGTTTTATTAGGTCAATTTACTATGTATACACATATTACATTCATTCAATCGATTCTCATATCAATTATAAGTTATTTGTAGGTGGCTTTATTATAAAATCATCTTTTAGACATGTAATTTTACATAATTTAAAATGAATTTTTGTATGAAATTATTCATGTTGTATGATTTTGTTATGGTTTTTGGGAATTGTTTTATGATTAAGGGCGGGACCTATATCTCCCTCCAATGCATTGGATATGTGTAAAATGGAGGTCGGTCATATGATTACTCCTAGTGCAACTGCGATTATTAAAAAAATTGTATGATAGCTGTGAGGGTTACAAATTATAATTTAATTGATCAGGTTACAAGATTATGTATGTAATTCCCCAATACACCTTTATGGTTCTATTTATGTTCTTATTTTTTTGGTAATCTAGTGGAAATCTCATGTTTCAAAAAGTAAATATATATGGTTAACTAGTATGCCTTATAAAAATGTTATCACATGTTACAAGTATTCATGTACTTATATGCTCTTTCCTTATTTTAACATCCCTTACAAAGCTTTTTTTTCTCATCCCTTGTTTTTAAATGATTTTCATAGGTTATAAGGATGTGTAAGACAAAGAAGGAAGCAATGTTAAATGTTTGAAAAATTCTCAATGAAATCATGTTTTATTTGAAATGTTTTATATTTTACAAGAAATGAATACTATTTTTATGGTATCCACTCTATAATAATGTGTAATTTTATGTATGTATTATGTACTAATTCACTAAATCTCGAAACATGAATATATCTTTAATGTAAAAAGAAGTGATTTCATGACTAAATTCAAGATTATGTAATGTAATAAGTTCACATTCTTATACGTACTGGTGAGACATTTATTCCAGCCATGATCTAAATTAGGTAGAGCCTCCATGTGTCCCATAAGAACTTGATAAATCTATTATTTAATTATTTCACTTTATTTTATCTTTTATTTATACCTTCACACTATTTAGTTATGATCTATGCTTGGATTACTTCTAAACACCATTAGTGGTGTCGTATTAGGATTTTATCTCACACCCTACTTGGGTCACATTTGGTAACTAAATATATTACTTGATTGTTGGTATTAATAAGGGAATGAAGCCTACCAGAAGTCTTTGATATACTTCCCTCATAGATGGAGAATAAGAGTAGAGTACTGATTATATGTTTGAGATTATAGTGGAGCAGCATTTTGTTCTTTTTTTAGTTTTTGTACAGCATGATTGTATTTTACTATCTCGTATTCTCTTTTTGTGAATCATCATATCATACAGCCTTGTATGTGGAACATCCTAGTGGATTTTGATTTATTATCCAGATGATCAATTATCTATTCTTCTACTACTGATTTATTCAATCTGTTTATATATGCTTCCATTGTTGTATGTTTATGATTGTATCCAGCATGCCACCTAAATATAAGGGTATAGTCTCCCCACCGTACCACCTTTACACCCTCACTACTAGTCAGTATCCTCTGGTGTATGATGAGGAACACTAGAGGCCATGTGTCCTACCAGATCAGAATATAGGTTATGTGGATTTCTGGTCAATACGTTATATGGAGAGTTAGAAGTATGTTGTTAAAGGCATAATAAATGAATCTATTTCCAAAAAAGAATCTGAATCACTCAAGAATTAAAATTAATATTTTAAGGAATGACTGATTTATAGGAAATATTTTGATAATTTATATAAAGATATCACTGACTTGGCTAGAATATTTTGAATTAAGATGGTTTCAAAGTAATATTTCAGTAATCTCAAGAAGTTTTTATCGAATCAGTTTCAGTCTATAAGAGTTTCCATTTACTGTTAGGGAATATCATCCACATCTGGTGCAATAGGATTTGATAATTTGTTTGGAAGGATGGATCTTCTCTCTAATGATCTTTCTGTATTGGATGAAAACATTCAAAATTTACAGTGTGATAGTGTACCATTGTACACTATGATGGATAGTTTGAAATAACTGATTGAAATAATGACTTCTATAGAATCACGAGTCTAAATCATTATCCACTAATTTAGAAGGATTATGGGGAACTATGTTTAGTATTTGGAAACTGTTGAATTTTTTTTGATGTTTATTTATTTTAAGTGCTAAAGGTAAGAAAAGATTTAAGGTAATTGATGAAATATTGGGCTACACCATTGGATACGAATTTTAAAGAGATGATGGGGGAGATAATGACCTTGCACCTAACTCTTATATATTCCCTCACCTCATATTCTTATTTCGAATAATCTCAACCTATAACCAACCAAAAAAATCTCCCTAATACTTAAATTATTTTAAGATTAGATGAAATTCTATATAATATAAAATAATTTATAAAAAATGATTTTTTTGTAATTTATTGTTGTATTTTTGTTTTATGTGTAATGTTCATTTTGTTTCTTACACTTCTAACCATTTTTTATAATACTACTATTTTTGTCTTAATTAACATTCACATATATTTTTAGTCTAAAAATTGAATGTTTTATATTATATCTTTATACATTAATTTTGATCTCACAAAATGAGGAGAAATATAGATAAAAACAAAATTACAAAATAAGATTTTTTATTTTCCAAATAAACTTTTAATTTCCTTTGATCAGTATTTATTACAAAACTATTTTTTTACTTTTATTTCTTTGGTTTATGTGTTCTATGATTATCTAAAGGGGTATGTTGTTTGGAAAATAGATGTTGTTCCATCAAGTATTTATTGATTTTTATTCTCACAATAACCCTCATTTTTACAAATAATGTTACTTTTAGTAGATTTTGGGTTTATATTGAATAATTACATTATTCCCTACTGGTTTGTCCTCCGATTATTTTGTTGCTTCTTTGTGGCCCGATGGCTCTGCTTCTCTTTATTTCCTTTTCCATTTCATTGTGCTATTTCGCACACGACCCCATATTGGTTGGGTGAATTGGATTCCATGATGTTTTGGATTGTTTTGGTGGCTTCAGTGAAGGTGGATATGTTGGGTATTCTCTTTTGGCATGGTGGTGTCTTTTCAGTGGTTTGATGAAGCTCTTTCCATCGGTCATCCTTTTCCTTTGTTTTGGTGTTTTGGTATGATTTTGGCATGTGTATTCAATGGTGGATCCCCTTTGACACACTGTGTTTCTTGTAGTTCTTCTTGATTTGGTTCTCACTTAGCTTCAATGTGATTTTTGTTAGGTTCTCACCCAATCATAAAGTAATTTATTTGAAAATAAAAAAAAAATTTGGAATGATTTTTTTCAACGTATTCTAGATGTTTTGAGGAAGTTTGGAATCACAATTCAAAAAGTGATGTTGTAACCCATCATTTGTATAAAATGATATAGTTTTAACCACATGTTTATGTTTAACATAATATTGGATAAGTTACTATTCTGTCTGGAACAACATGTTTGAGTTGAATGTTTTGTTAGAAAACCTAACTTTTTTTAAGGAGCCTCAGATTCGATTATGATATATTTGATATTTACATAAGATAAGTAACCTCATGTTGGTATCATTATCCACATTCTGAAACTCTTCATTCAGAATCAATCATATGTTTTCAATATTAAATTGTGAGTTGTACTCATATAGAGTAACCCTATATTGAAATATTCATCTATGGGTTTTGAATTTTGAATTATTTCAGAGATTTATATTACAAATTCACTGGTGTAAATATATCAATAAAGTGAATTTATTTAATATTCAGATGATCTTCATTAACAAATTATTTTTTTTTTATTTTTATACAGGAAGTTTTGATTTTTAGTGGCTTCATAAATTCAAATTTAAAATATGGTGAGTGTTTTGAATATCGTAATATATCTGCTGCCTTTTGGGATCTATTTGATATTAATTAAATCAGGATACCTAGTTAATTTTTAGAAAGACATGTTCATAGTAAATTTGATCACTTTTATAAAAAATATAATCTATTTTCTTAGAAGATCGAGGATTTGAATCTCTTAATATGAATTTACAACATATTTTTTTTTCATTTTTTGGATATTATTCTTTCTTCTAAAACTAATTAATTTTTTATATAGTACATATTTTACTATATTTTTAATATTGTAATGAATTCACTTTGGTGAAATATGTGTTTTATCTAATTTTGATTACTTTTCCTACTGTCATGAATATCCAATTATTTTATTCTATTATTTTTACTAGGAATATTAACAAAATAAAAATTATAGATGCTTCAATAGGATGGTGATTTGAAGTTATTCATCGTTTCATATGAAGATATCTTCATCCATACATTTCACTATTTTCATGTAAATTAATTCAAATAGAATTTATCCAACTAAATAAAATATTCTTTGGTTTTAAACACTCGGGTGTTGAGTGTTTCAAGGGATTTTTTATTACTATTTTCAATCCTTATAAATGATACTATAACAAGTTTCAGTTACTTTCACACAACTATTGAGATCCCTTAGAAAAAGACAGTCAGTGAAAATCACCAATCTCAGAGAGAGTATAGGTGGAGTGGACTAGGGGAATTTTTCCCCAAACCACTAAAAAAATTCACTATGATCTCTTATTTTCATTTCTACTACATATTTAACTAAATAAAAGGAAGAAACCATGGGGTAGATTAAAAATTATTCATGTTCTTATAAAAGGAAATAATACATCCCCTTTTGTGTCCTTTTTAACACTCTGACATAACACTCAATAGATCCCAAGGTATACATGATAGATATATTCATCTTTCCAATCAATCGGTTGTAAAAAATGTCACCATACCTTGGGAAACATTTCATCATCCCCAAGAAAAACGAATAATTTAAGATCACCTCATACTCATATAAATTAAAAGCATTATTGATTCCAAAAACAGTCACTCTAATTACTTAATAAAGGATCCTCAATTGATCACCATCTTGGGATAACATTTTTAATTTCAAAGAGTGTGATTGGATCTATGGATGTCATCCTATTCTTATTGCTTCAACATCAAAGGTGGACCTCAACATTTGAAACCACATAGGATTAGCTCATTCACTTCTGTTTCCATGATCTCCATGAAGTTCGAAGGATGGTAATCCACTACATAATATTCTTTCTTTTCCAAAATAGATAAAAATATTCCACAAACTGTTGTTCTTAGAGTGTTATCTCCTCCCTCAAGTATTTATGTTTTAGGTTATTAAGACGATTGGTATGAATCCCATATTACATTTAATTAAGTATTCTCAACCACTATTGATGAATTGACATAAGTGAATCATGACACCAAGGAAAATTCATGACCATCTTTGATTAGTGTCATTATGTCCCCTAAAGAGAAGTATAGATCCAATTAATTCCTGAATAAACAACATTATTTATTCAGATATAATTATAATTAAATTATATTGATTAATCCCCAATTATTTTCCACCACCTTGGCCTTGTTATTGACCACCATGGTTTCAAATATTGTCTTAGAAAGATGGTTCCCTCCCATTATTCCATGGTCTAGTATGAATTTGATAAGGTTATAGAATCTAAATTAATAAGGATGGTCCAATATACCTTATCGGTGAAAAAATTATCTATCTAGGAAGAAGAAAAAATAGATTAGATATTGTATCAACGCCATTGTCAGAGTGAAAAAACTACTGATTGATAAACTAATACCTTCCACCCCATGTCCTTCAAGGATTTGTATTTGGGTACAACCATATATAGATATCCCTTGAAGATGAAAATCTAAATACTTTAGGGAACCTCATTGAAATTTATTTTACCAAGTGATACCCTTTGGTTTGAAGAACAATGGATCCACTTATCAACATTCCATGTACTGCATATTCAAGCTGCTGCTTAGAATGTAGGTGGAGTGTTATGTGGATGAATTGGTGGTAAAATACCACCCTCACTAGGTCCATCTCAAAAATATTGATAAATTATTTTATATACTACATTCCCATAATCTAATGATAAAACACTTGATGTTTACATGTAGGGTTACCTTTGAGATGTTCTCATCTTTGATATTAGGCACCAGAGCCTTTAGATCGACCCCATAATCATTGAGGCTATTAAATAATTTCATCCCTCATGAAGCCTATGAGATCCGCATGTCCTATAGTTACATATAGGCTACATACATTTGTTTCACAAAACTAGCTAGGAAATGTAATCCCTTCTCTAATCTCCTGAAGAAAGGAACTGTTTATTGATGGGATGATGAATGCTAGACCGCGCTCGAAGATATGAAGTGGTATCTACTACATCCTTAAGTTATGATTCCACTTATCCCAAGAAATCCTATTATCATTTATGTGAATTCTCTAGAATTACCCTTTAGTAACATGTAAGCCTAGAATAATAATGAATTCAAGGATAATAGTCTATACCATCTCAGTCTCATACTTCTTGACACATAAACTAGATATTCACTCATTTAAAAGAGTTTCCTCACCTTAGACTTCATTGTTAGAAAAATATGACATTACTTGATACATCATGAGATACAACTAGTATCCTATACCAAACCACAAAATTCTTTCATCATTCATCCCATTATAACCAAATGGTTAACACATTGGGAAATAATCCTATAGTAGTTTGATATGAAGTTTATCCCTCCGAAGGATGTCAAGGGATAATCATCGGTGTATTTATTAGATATTCTTCTAACCTTGAAGGAGTTCCCTTTGGATGTTAAAATACAAAATGAATCCATCCTCTCTTTCGATTATGATGCACTGTGATTTTAGATTCACTTTGATGGTGCCTCTTGAATCTTGTTTTGGAGAAGACTCAACAATCCTAAACTCAACAGGTTTCAACTAGAGATTATCTTCATTACTCCCACACATTCACTTGTGTTGTCATCATTTATTTGTTTTGTAAGGAGATACCAAAAATTATTCCAAGAACTTGGACTTTATCACTATCCTCGATCAGGATCTTGAGATTGTGGTTCCAAAATTTTATGTGAAGGGTGACTCAGAGCTTTTCATTATGAAAATCAATTGTGACTACATCATTCTAAAATAAGAGATATTCACTTACATAGAAAATACTCATTATTTTAGGGACAAGTTCTATTAAAATTCAAATTTGAATCAAGTCCCATGATCCTATAATGAACAAGTATATTATTTTCCAATCCATGAAATATCTCCCATAGATGTATACTAAGATGAAATTATTGTTCGTGTGGAACATTTGAAGGTCATTAACCTGGGTGAATAATAGGAGAGTCCGGTAAAACATTTTGTTACCGGCACTTCCTAGTAAGGAATTTTTACCCCCCTGATGGAAGAATCATCCAAATGTATAAATCCTTTCATAGAATACCTATATCATGGGACATTCCTTTTAGAATAATCCAAGCATAAACAAATCCATTAACACATGGTGAATTTTACCCCATGTGACAACTCTTACTCAGAGAAAGTAACTTACATGTAAGGCTTTGATAGAGTACTTCTCTATTTCATTCAAGTGAAGGATGTTCCTTAGGTCCCATAAGAATTCCATGTTGGGACATATGGGGCCCATCAAGTTAGGTTGAATCATTCTTAATAGATTTGAATATTGGGGTACATTTTCCCCACTATGATTCATGAATGAATTGAATTCACTAAGAAGTGTCATTTATTCTGGATCTATAATAAATTCATGAATTAGCCACTAGATCATCTCCATGATACTATGTAGTCCTATCCATTTACTGCATGGGTACATGTTTTGGTGGGTCCCTATCCACTGAAAATAACTCAACAATTTATATTCATTCTTATTACTACTAAATTGTTATCATAATTATTGGAAGATGTACCCTCAAATTGGTCAAGACTAGATTTTCGGTTGAGTTTATAAAATCCCACGTTATTCATTGATTCATTATTCCACACACCATTATAATTGATAATGGTACCAACATTCAATCTTCTAAAATAAGGAAGATATATTCCATGTAAAACATCTATTCCATTCATACTTCTTTCTACCATGCACAGGGAAATGGGAATGTTAAGGTATTAACTAGAACTATCTCTAATATTTTGTAGATTATGGTGGGTCAAGATAAGAAAATATAGACTAATAATATATTTAATGATCCCTATGAATATTAAAGAATAACCTAGAATTCTAACTAGGTGACCAGATACACCCTTTTATATGGGGCAGAGGCAGTATTACCAAATGTGCTTTAGCTATCATCCGTCAAGATGTGTGTTTATAATTATTAGCTGTTATAGAAGAGAGGTGAGGTATATTTGAGCAATTGGAATCCCTCAATGTGAGAAGGCACTATGAGATTCATAACCTCTATGTTCATCAGAATCAAGTAGCACAAGTATTCAACTAAATGTTTTTCCTCTTCTCTTTCCTTCATGGTGACTTGGTACTGGAATTAAGGACCCTAATGTTACCCATAAGGAATTAACTGAAGCTAGAGACCAAGTGAGAGGGTTCTTTTATCATTGTTAAGTATTACTACAATGGTTCATATCAATTAATCACCATGGATGGGGAGCTCATCACACCTCCCACTAATATAAGTGTCTAAAAAATAATTTTATTGGAATTCACATCACAACGTCTTGGTCATATGACACTAGAGTGTAAGAAAATACCTTAGTCACATAAAATTAAACTATATGAAACAACATCCTATTCATAATATTTTAAACAAAATTGCACATCATCTTAGTCACATAACTCTAAAATAATTAAAAATGTATCAATTATACAATATAAAACTATACAATACATAATTTTGTTGGCATGATTTTAAAATGAAAGACAACATCCCTTCCACAAGAGGTCAAACTATATGACACATCATCCTCTCCATAAGATGTTAAAATGCTTAGTCCACATCCACATCGCATGGCATAAAACTGTGTGATGCTCTAACCCCCACCTACAAGGACCTCCCCTTCCATTGACAGTCACCTACTATTCCACCTTATATAACTACATGGTCCTCATTTTCCTTTTCATGGTATACATAAAGACACCTAGATGTATCAACCTGGGTCCAATCACCGATATATTTTTGTATTTCCCCTTACAAACTAGCTTAACTCTTTCTCACTATTAATCTCATTAAACGTGCTCAAATATAAATTATCATAACACCTAGAATATTTAACTCTCTCAAAACACCCCTATATTCTCATTCATAATTCAAGTCTCCCCATATTTGGATATTTATCATCCTCTATGTATGAATGGGGTCCCTTGTATTGATGAAAAATGACCAGAAAGGTCTCACCTCTCATCCAAAGAACACATGTTGAAGAATCTATCATGGAATATTACGTTTTTAATTTTTCAAAAATGGTTAATAGATGATCTAAAAATTTATCAACCCATCCTTGATGATGCAGTAGTAAAACCTATGTTTTTGAAGACAAGGTCAGCTTCCAACCCTCAATAATTTTCCACTCACCTTTTCAACTTAGTTCCTATAAGTCATGAATTACTTCCTCTACACATTCTTATATTCTGATGGAGTTTTAACACCGTTAGTGTTACCCCATCTTTCATCCATATGCATTGACTGAGAAATTTGGTGTGCCATTAACCATCTTAAGTTAGTTCTATTTTCCTCTATCATGTGCCCACGTATGACCTGAGAGGTCTACCACAACTCATTTTTTCCACATTGAGCATGAAACATGCAAACTAAGTAATTTATGAGTGCCCTCCCAAAAATGGTCAAGATGAACAAACATTCCCTAGAAGGGAACACTCACAGTCTAAGCATCATGAACTTAAACTATGTGTAACTAGTTTTGATGAAGTTTATTTAGTAGAAGAACTCCTCAAGGATCTATTCACATTTGGTTAATACTCTTTTTCATGCCACACAAATTTATCCAGAATCCCCCCTATGGTATAAAATACATGACATTAAATTTAAATCAACTCCATGATCCCAACTACACAACCTTAAACTAGAAGAAACCACATGGTCCAAAATAAATAACCTTATACTGGAGGTAAATCCATAGTCTAGGATCAATAAATACAACTAGAAGTAACTACCTGGACTAAGTGACACAAATTTAAAATGGGAGAAACTCTAGAATCCAATCTCCACACCCATAAATGGGTAGAAACTCCATGGTCTAAGCTCTATGACCTTAAATTGGTAGAAACCCATTGGTATAAGATCCATGACCGAAAATTGTAAGTAATTCCTATGTTCTATGCATCATGTCATTAAAATATGTGTATAACATTCCAATGACTTTTTTCTATAATGTTTCCTCATCCCTCTATTAACATAGGGCATGACCTGATCTAGTTGAACTGGATATCTCACCCATTTATTCCAAACTCTATAACATTATATAAAAAAATAACCCATAGACAAATAATCATGACCTTAAACTATGTACATCTATCCCCCATCACATGGGATTAAACTATATGATATTGAGGTCTCACTCTAGAGGATTCCCCAATTTCTAGGGTTGTTCTCCAACCAAACCACAATCTAGAATTATATGTGGCTTGATTCTCATTTCATGAGATACATCGGGATGCCTAGATCCCCTATATAATACTTATATGAAATTTATACATCACCTTGACTTGTTTTTTTCATTTTATGCCCCATGTTTTAAATTTGTAACCTCACTACACATCAGGGCAAGGTTTCACTCAATGGTCCAGGCCATATGGACTTAGAAAATTTGCATGGTCTAAGATTTATGACCAGAAACTGAATATCTAATCTTTTTACAATATATTATATACTATCATTGGGACCTATATTCATGTTAAATTTCTATTTTCCCTTTCCCTATATACTATCACATCCACCTTTTATTCCAAATCTATGAGACTATAAACTGCATCCATATGTGATCAAAGATGCATGACCTAAAATATCATCAACTGATAGCCCAAAAATTATGACTTTAAACTAATCTATTTTACAATCATGACATTTGATACTTAGTTTTCGTAGGGTGTGAACTTCACATGCCACTATCAAAACTCCTTAATTATAAGTCAAATTTTTAAAACCTAAAAATTTATCACATCAGTGGTTTGACTTTCATGGCCCTAAATTTACCTAGGAAAGAGGTAGAAATTACTATCTGGATGAAAACCCATAAATGGTGGCTTGAGAAAAAGTTAGGCCTATTCTCACCAAATCACTCTTACACATCATAGTTAAATGTTAGATCATAAATAAAAAAAAATTGAATATCATGTAATATTTATCATTGAATCATTGAAAAATAATATCTACGTTTAAGAACCCCCAGGTTAAAAAAATTATAGAGTAGTTTTTCACCACGTTTTAAACTCTTCAACAAGTCCTCAATGATGCAGTTCCCAATGTATTCAACTTTCATGAATTCTCACATGATTAAAGGGTGAATAAAATTTAAATATTTTAAAAACCTCCTAGTTACATTACTTTAAACTACATGAAACCTATCATGGAAACATGACTATAAACTATATGACAAAATCCTTATCCAAAGATAGTAAAATATATAATGTTAGCTCTAATCATAAGATGTTAAACTACATGGTTTTCGTATTGGAGTTAGATACTCAAAACCAAATTATGTGTAAATTATGATAATATCAATTCATTATGTTGAATATTAGAAGAATTATTATCACATAATGATTTTTCTTCTATGTGACATAGTATGTGATAATTTTCTAAGAGTAGTTGTCAAACTGAAAGGTCTTGGTTGTTACCATCTATAATGAGAACCCTAAACTTCCAAGAAAATATTTTTAAATTTATGTTCTATAGCAAGAAAATATCATTTGAGTAACTAAAATGATTCAGGATATCATGGGTGGAGACTCATAGGACATTGATCCACCTTTTTATAGTTTACACCCTTGGTAATGTCTGGTGTAGGATATCATGAGAACAAGACCAACCAGTAAGAAATCCACATTTATATGCTTCATTGGATGTTCCTATATGTGGATGTGGGTAAATATCCTTATACATTAATATTATTATTAATGAGTTCCATAAGTCACGTACTATGGTGTATTTATAAAAAACGTGATGACATATGTATGTAGTGAGGTAGGATATATTGGGTGTGTTATGAGTAATATTGAATTAATGAATAACATGAGAATGTATATTTCCATTCTATTATTTAATGGAAGTTTTTATCTTATTTCCTTTTCTGATAATCATATACCATAAATAAATCCACGGACATAGTGTTTTATAGGAAATTTGGACTTTTGGAAATTCTAAGAAAGAGACATAAAACACATAGGTTGATGGTGACAACATGTAACATGATTGATTAGAGATATCTTGGTAAATGGATTATATTACACTGTGAGATTCCATATTATGTATTATGCTAGTTTATAATTAATGTCTTTCTCTGTTGGTGTCTTTTCATGTTTCTAGATGTTATCCTTGTACATTAGTTTGTTTCACCAAATGCCACTAAGAAAGAGGCCTATGGGTTACACACTAATTGTATCCCAAATATTAGATAAATTATATATTATTATTTATTATTTAATAGGTTGAATAAATATTATTCTTGCACATGGTTCAATAATTATTCATTCTTTCTGGATCTCATATATTCTGTCACTAGTTATTCGAGAGAATATTAAGTGAGGATAATATTTAATAAATGCTTATTTTCCTTTTATTGAATATAATATTTATTTACTTATTAGTGAATAGTATAGGGATATTTATTTAATAAATAAATAGTCAGTATTCAATGCCTTATAAATATTATGGAGGAATTGTGGACCGAGTTTAATGGTCTGATGAGAAATAATATATATTGAAAAAAATAATATTTTATTTTAATTTCTGAGTTTAGTGCATGCCAAGAAAAAATAAAAATTAGAATAATATAGATATGGGGTTTTGAAGGGATTAAATAAATAATAAATGGAACTTGTGAAAGTATTTATTTATAACCCTTGGAGTATATAAACCCAATTATAATATTTTTCAATAGATAAAATTTAGATGTTTCGGTGTGCACAAAAAATCCATAGAATACTCTTGAAGCCCTAAAGATCTACCTTCTCGAAGAATTCTCTCAATAATAGAGATTGATCATCCTCCATATTCTAATATTTATTCTAGAGATATCAATAATAATCCATTGGAATCAGTTATTGAGAAGATCAAAGGATAATGACACAAGCATTTGGATCTACTGTTCTAGCAGACATATATTCCCATGGTGATGTTTAGTGATTTGTGGAACACATGTAGATAACCACTCAAGAAGATTTTCCCTTGATTCCTATAGTGAAATGATAGTAAGACATATATTCCATGTCATATCCATCAATGATGAAATAATTATCCCATGGTAATTATTTAATTTCATTAATTAACAAAAAATAATGTGTGATAATCTCATTCTCTCTTACTATAATTTTATCCATTATTTATATTCTTTAATTTAATTATAATGGTCACTATGTTTATCATCATGTAAATCATGGTTTAATCATCAATCATGAAAAAAATGAAATGTTGGGAATGTCCCATCACATGATTCCACTATGCCTAAAAATAATAAGTTGTATCAAATGGTTCACAGAACTATTTATAATTATTTAAATATCATTGATTTATTTACACATAAGTATTTTGTTTTCAATTCCGGTTTATTTTTTACATAATTTGAATTAATATATCTACATATTCCTCTTCATTTTTTGTAAATAGAAATTAATTGATTAATCTTATTAATGAAATAAATTTAAAGAACTTATTTAGAGGTCACAAGGAATTTGGTTGGATAACACAAGAGTACACACCATGTAACCTAGAGGTACACAATGTGTACAAGTGTTATTAAATGTGGTGCATTTTATTATACATCGCTTGTTTACTTGGCCAGCCCAGTGCATGGTCATCCAAAGTATGAAATGTTTAACTTTTATACACAATGTGTAGTATGTTAGTCATAGACGTGATATATATATTCTTACATATGCTACTTGATTTTTAACCATGTAACTTAGATACCACATGACATGTAACCCACGTACACTTCTTGTACTATAAATTTTTTACATTGTAAAATTACATGCATAGTCACTAGGAAATTTCTTGTGGATAAATGGTGACAAAACATACATGAATAATATCTCAAATTTACATGCCTTGTAATTTGATGGAGTTATGCAAAAATAAAATTGATTTATTATACTGTGAAAACCTTATCAACATGTACTTGTGTGTGGTCAATAATTTGATCATACATGATGTGTGATGGGTTTTAATACATATAAATGTTTAATTAATTTCTCTATAATGTTGGGATCTAAATATTATTCATGAGTTTTTTTATAGTTATTACTCTACATGCATTGAAGTGTAACACAAGATAGAAAAATAACGTAATCTATGTAATCATTAAGTAGATTGTAAACATCATTAAAGTATGTGAAACATCACAAGAGTAAAATATATACTAGTATAACATATATTGGGTAGTTTAGATGATTACCCACCATATTTCCTCTATGTTATATTTATATACACTAGTGGAAAAAATGTTTAACATATCAGTATTTTTTACGTCGGTTCTATATAACCGATGTGTAGAGCAGTAAAAATCAATTTATCACCTCAGTTATTTTATAACTGACGTGATAAATCTATGAGAATCAATTTTTATGTTGGTTATTTTATAACTGATGTAATAAAAACTCATATTAGCTTTATCAGGTCGGTTATAAAATAACCGATGTGATATATAGAATCTCGGCGCATTATCACGTCGGTTATAAAATAACTGATGTGATAAAACTAATCTCAAAAATTTATCACGTCGTTTATCAAAAGAACCGACATGATAAAGCACCATTTATCACGTCGGTTATAAAATAACCGACGTGATAAAAAATTTTCTACGTCGGTTATTAAATAACCGACGTTATAAACAAAAAAATAGTTTGCCCCATCAGTTATTAAATAAATGACGTGATAAAGATTTTAAATGATTTATTACACCCTGTATTTAGTCATTCTATTTCATTCGATTGGGTGACCTGTGACTCGTGTCTCTCACATGGAAAACCTAGAAAGGATTCTTAGAGGTTGTTCCCTCCAGACTCGTTTTTCCAACATCATTCTTCATATTTATTATCATCATATCTATCAGGTCAACTTGATACACTCATGTAAACCTCATACGGCTCGTTTTAGTTTTTATTTTTCACAATGACCTAAACTAATTTTTTGAGATGTTATTTTTCATTGTTTTTTCTATCATGGTAAGTTTCATAGTGTTCATTTATACCATGCTAAATTTTTTTATGGTAAAATAAACCTGTGGAAGTGATATCATGCATGTTTACAATTTTTGTGTTTTATCATGTGTGTGTGCGCGTACATGGGGTTTCCAAGGGGTTGGGGGCTGTGCAAGTGGGTGGGTGTGTCCTAGGGTGTTGGGGGATATCCATAGGGGTGGGGGTATCCAGGGGTGCCAGACGGGGTGGGGGTGGTGTCCATGGGGTGCGGGGGCTGTCCAAGGGGGTTGGGGGTGTTGGGCGTGGTGTCCATGGGGGTGCGTGGGCTACCACAGGGGGGTAGGATTTTCCATGGGGTGGGGTGTCCATCGGGGGGGGGGGGGGGGGGGGGCTATCCACAGGGTTGGGGCATGTCCAGAGGGTGGGGTGTTTTCCAGAGGGGTGGGGGCTGTCCAAGGGGGTGGTGGTGTCCAGGGGTTGTCCAAGGGGGTGGGGGTGGTGTCCAGGGGGTGAGGGGGCATTCTAATGGGGTAGGGGTGTCTAGGGGGGGTCGAGTGTGGGTGAGGGGGCTGTCAAAGGGGGTGGGGTGGTGTCTAGGGGGGTGGTGGTGTCCAGGGGTTGGGGTGGTGTCCAGTGGGTGAGTGGGTTGTCCAAGGGGGCTTGGGGTGTCCAGGGGGTGGGGGTGTCCAGAAGGGTGGGGGCGGTCTAGAGGGGTTAAGGGGCTATCTAGGGGGCGTTGTCCAAGAGGGTTGTGGTTTCCAGGGGGTGGGGGTGTCATGGGGGTGACTGTATTTTTTAAGGGGGTGGGGGTGGTGTCCAGGGGGGTGATGGTGCTGTCCAAGGGGTGGGGGAGTCCCTGGTGTGTGCGGGTTCCCAGGGGGGTGTCCAATGAGTTAGTGTAACGACCCAAATTTTTTCAATGGAAATTCCCTTCTTATATTTATATCATAAAATAACATGAAAACACATCATAATTAACTACTAAGTGATAAGTGAACTTTAAACATAGTTTTGTCACTCCTGTGTTTGGAATTTTGAAAATCTGACATACACGGTTGTGTTCAAGATGTTTTTTAGAGTCTAATGAAAGAAAAATAATTTTCGGTGAATAGTAATGTACCCTAAGGAATAATAACATACACTTATGAATAGTAATATAACCCTTATGAATATTAAATCATCCAAAATAAGAGTAACCTTACCTATGAATAATTAAATAAAATTTATACATCTTAGAAAGTGACAATTTGACCTTAGTAAACGTTTTGGTATTTTGTAAGTCATAAATAATTAATTATAATTAATTAATTAATTTAAAATAAAAGGTATTCCTCTAAAAGGTATTCATAAATTATTGAATCAATGTATTATAGTTTTTAGATAATTTTATAAGACCCTACATAATTTTTGAAAGCACTATAAATCAGTTTTAATCTTAAAACCCGTTTTTAAAGGAAATTACAATTTTAAATAGATATTTAATAAATAATATTTAGAATATTATTTTTGAAAAATGGACTTCATTTTTGTATTCTAAAAATCGAAAAATTGTTGGGGTAAATTTTTGTGATTTTTCTGAGATACTTGAATTTTTTATGAATAGTGAAATAGCGTAATTTACAAAAATAAGCTAAATAAGCTAATTATAGAGTCATGTGTGATGTTCTACTGATGTAATCCCACTGGGTTCAAAATCACATGATAAAATTACTATTATTGGTCATTAAATACTCACTATTCCTTTTCTTTGGGGGAATTAATAAACTAATGAATTTTATATGAAGGAAACCCCTCTCCCCTCAACTATAAAAGCCACCCTTCACACCCCCATTTCCTCACACCTCTCAAGCTCCAAGCCTTCTCTAAACTCTGCCCAAACACCATCCCGGGCCCGTCTACCACCATAAAGAGCTTCTGGTCTCATAAAAATACCAAGCCTATCTTCCTTAAGGAGGATCTCAAGAGAAAGATTTAAGAGGTAACTTCTCTCCCTCTTCTCCTTTAATTTCCTTTCATGTTCAAGTTCATTTTTTGACCTCCCCACACCTATCTTCAAAAAATGGTATTTTAACTCTAGTATTATAAATATACTGTGATTATATGATTCTAATGGGATATTATATCATCCAACCCCCCTTCCCTCTTCCTTTTATTTTATTAAAGAGAACGTTGTTCGTGAGGTGTTAATTTATCACTATCAAGAATGACATGCTTTCTTCTCCCATTTCTACATTCATATCTGGTCATGAAACCATTTTTATGGTTGAAACAGAATATTTTATATGTATTATGTCCTATTTCTAGTTCTTGAAAAAAAAAACAATGGCCATATTACTAATTGATATGTTTAAACAAGTTCATTATGATCGAAAAATCGCCCAAATTAACACAAATAATCATCATTTAATTATTATCTAATGATTCATCCACATGGTTCTAATATAATTAATTATAAAATTATTAAAACTCTTGTAATTCCATTATTAACATGTAATATCAGTTCAGTATGTTTACCCATGTTCTACTCGAACTTCAATTTATGAATACAGGTGAACCACCCAAGAAAAACCATAAAAATGAACATCCCCGAACAATGTTTTTAAACTCTATAAGTCATCCAAAGGAACATAAAATGACATAATGAAACAAGAATGAACCACATTAATTTATAAAAGGTTATTTAATTTCTAATTAATGAATATAATTTCATTATATAGGACATTAAAGAGAAAGAAGCATTCGGATACAAGGTAAGGGGAAATTCTCGAACCCAATTTTCATCCTTCAGGTTCTTCCTTTTTCACTCCATTTTTGATATGGTTACTCCTATAAAATCATTTATTCATCATTTAATTTCCTTTTCAGGATATACATGTTTTACACCATTGTTTATGTTAAACAAAATGTTTTTAAAAATAACTCTTCTTTAAAGAACACACCGTTTACTTCTCACTCAACGTGGATTGATCTTGTATCAAGTATGTTGTTCCCTATTTCCTTTGGGAACCCAATGTTTATGAATGTATTCTTATGATATGAAACCCATTCCCTACAATGGGTTAGTTATGTTCATTATTGATATATGTTGTATGTGGAATGCATGTTAATGATAATGTTATGATGTGACGGGTGCACCCGGAATTATATAGCGCAATATGAATGTTTGAATGTGACAGGTGCGCCCAGAATTATACAGCGCTCCAATGCATTGGGTAAAGTTATGAATATCATGAGTAAATGTGAGATTATGTGTGAAAAATATTCTATCTTGGTTCACAAGTATGTGTGGTAGTTAACCACTAAGATATGATGTATCATTTTTATGCATTTCCACATTTTAAGTGTTTTATTTATGCTCCTCTCGTGTTCATGATCTTTTGCCTATGTTATGACTATGCTCACCCCATACTATATTGTTCTTATCTATCCTCTTACTAGGCTTCTATCTCACCCCTTTTGATTTATATCCACAGGTGGCTACATGAACTAAGGAATGGACAAGTGCCAATAAGAAGCTAGAGAAGAAGAAATTAAAAAAATGTTTATGCTTGATGTTGTATTTGTTATGTGTGGTCCATGTTTTCCCAAGACACTAAACAATTGGATCCTCAATGTGTAATACTATTATGTTTTTTATCTTTTAAATGATGTAATAGTAATGTAAGAAAAGGTTTGGTCGCTATAGTTGGTATCATAGGGAGGTTTAGTTAATTTGGGAATTAGGATTAGTGAACCCTAGAGAAAACCTCTAGCATGAGACTAAGTACAAATATGATCACAAGAATATTTACCTAGGGAGCCCATATGTTATGGTTTTTTGTATAAATTGTTTAAATGAATAATTTATTCATGACTTGTTTACTTATGTTTTTTTAACACCCCCATATTTTATGAGATTTATTATTTTTAATTTTGTTCATATCTTCTATTGTACGCTACACCAAGATTATCTTGTGCTCTACGCAAGACAGTATTAGCTTGCAGTATATGCAACACTATTCTTGGATCATGTTATACACAATTTAATGTTCATTTGATAGTAGTTATTCTAAGCAACATTGATTGTATATATATATATTCAATGTCTAAATGAAATATGGTTGGATTCTGTTATACGAAACAACAAAGGAGTATTTCACTAAATGCAACCCTGACTTGGCTTACATTACACGCAATCGCGACCTTCCACGATAGCGTGTGTTGTACACAATACTGAGTTTCACTAAACCATGATATTTTATTAATATATTATTTAAACTAGCTATTATGAATAGTAATACCCACTTTTTGAAATTTTATAAATTTTATCTCTCAAAATGGAATTCATTTTTAGATTCGGAATATCGAAAGTAGCCTAGGGTGAATTTTTGGTATTTTTCTAAAAACATTCTATTTTGATGAACATTGAAAACACTTAAAAACCATATTTTTTATTTAAATAATTATTTATTTTATTTAAATTTATTTTAGGTATAAATTTATACATAATATCTATATAAGTTCAATGTAATTCATTGGATTCATTTTATAATAATTTTAGATATATAAAAATTTTATTGAACTTTTCACCGTCTTTTACCTACCTCATAGGAGCTTTTTGAAAACTTAGATAAAACACAATTTTACAGCTTCTGTGGGTGGAATTTCGAAAATCCGAGAGACATGGTTAATATCAAGGAGTAAAATGTGGTTCAATAAGATAAGAATAATTTCATGTGAAAAGTAACTTTTTACTTTTATTTACCACTGTTAAAAGTAAATAGGGTAATTAAGGGTAAAAATGATATTATTATTACCCTAAAACATGTCCTAATTCTATTGGATAAGTGAAATTCTACGAAAAACAACCTTATGAATAAAATATTTTCCTTTAGGTCCACTTGTATTAGATTAGGACATTTATTATTATTTTATTTAAAAAAGAGTTAAAATAGTTAAAATCAAAGTTTAATAACTAAAACATTTTTAATATAGGGTTATACAAAAGATAAATTCTACTATAAATATTCATTAGAAAGATAAAAGGATTTACTACCTAATGGTATTTTATTTATAATTTTTAGACATTAAATAATTTATGCTATTTAGGACAAAATGGTGATGTAGTAATTACCTAAATAATGAAATATTAAAATAATTGAAATTATAAATACCCAAATAAATGTAATTTGAGACTTTTTATGAATTCCAATAATTTTATAGATTAATATGACATTTTATTATAGAGTTAATTAACTTTTTTCGAACTATTCATTCTGTTATGATTTTCACAAAATTCAATTACCAAATAATGTCAAAATTGACATAAAATAGTTTTTAAAACAAATGTTATATTATTAATTGTATATGATGAATATATATTATATATAAATAATGTTTTAAATTCTATAATTAATTAAATCAGGATATAAATAATAATATCAAGAACAACAGGTCGAAACACGTACGATAAATGAAACAATTTTACCCAAAACGCTGCTTTAACATGGAATTTACAAAAGAACGGGTAATATAAAGTCATAAGTGAACAATATATGATATCATAAAAATGAATATGATTCTATAATAAGTAAATTAAATTGTTTAAATTATTATACAGTAGGTTCAGATACATATTAAGCATATCAGACATAAGGTAAGGGATACTTATTCCAATCTCATTCTTATCCAAGATTGTTTATTTGTAAGTATTTACTGGAGTTATGTTTATTATCCATGTCCATATGTTCTCAAAACGTTTTCATAAAATGTTTAAATTTCTTTCATGTATGTTTAAATTCATTTTTACCCTTTTTTACTTTTACCACATCGCATGGAAGGAATCTTTCTTTTGTTTACCATACGAGTTACTTTTTTGACTTTTTCGAAAAAAGTACGAGAAGAATGTTTTTTTAACTTATACAGCATGAACATATTTTTACAGTTTTATAAAACCTTATTATAATGAATATTACTCTACAAGATTTAATGACTAGTTTAAAAAAAATCTTTTTCTTTAAAATTTCATGGCATTTTGTGAAAAGAAAATGATTTTGAAGAATAAATGACATTTTCCTCAAGAATTAATTTCAAGTGTTTTATAAAAACCATTTTCCCTCTAAGATGGAATTATTTCACATGAGTATGTTTCAAGTATATTTTCTCTATGATTTACATGGTTTCACTTTTCTTATGATGAAATGATATCCTTTTTTTGTATGGATTATCTTATGATGGGATGATGTTTATGAAACCCATTTTATACTTTGGGCAATGATGAATGATTTATGTTCATGTTGTGGAACAAGTAAGAATGATTTCATTATGAGATGGGTGGGACCTATGTATCCCTCAAATGGATTGGGTAAATATTTAAATCTCATGAGATATACATGGCTGGAATGGTAAGTTAATATGGTTCAGTGTTACAAGACTGGAACGAGGAGTGAACTCGATTCAGAAAGGAACTTTGTCCACTAAGGTGGTCTTGGCAGCAATGCCTTGGCTACTATGGAAATCGTATCATCTTCTTAATGGTTTTCCACAATCACATGTTTTATTCCCATGCTATTTTATCATGATTGATGTTCTTTTATGATATATTCATTACGTACTTCCAAGATTTATGTCTTTTCTCAAGATTATGATGTTTAGATTTTATGTTCAAGTTTTTGAATAAAAATGTTTATGGATTGTTTTATGTTCTATATTCCTTCCTTTACTAAGAATTTGAGCTCACCCTTTTTATGTTTTCTTTTCCCCATGATAAAAAAGAAAGGTTTTAGGTAAGAAAACCAAAGGAGAATATCTTTATGGGAGATGTTGAAGATCTTTCACCATGATTAGAAGATTACATTCCAAGTTTCCAAAGACACTAAACTAATACGGTCTTTGGGCGTCTATTTTTTCCATGTATTAAGTATTTTTAAAAAGTAATGTAATTTCCATCTACATCAAGATTTGGGTCTCTACCGTTGGTATCAGAGCAAAGGTTTATTTAACCTTTAGAAACTAGGATGCGAAAACTTGAGTGAGATCCATAGAGATATTTCTAATGTATGTCTAGGGACGTCCCTAAGGTTAATTATAAGTATAGGTTATAGTCCTAGAATTATGGTAACGATCTTATAATTTAACCTAAGATGTTTGATATTGAAGTTAATCCCCCTTGATTTTGATTTTGGCCTCTCAAACCATTATTTTTGGGTTTTAGAAAATGGTTGGAAATGGCAAGATTCACAATAATGGAGGATATGATGGACAATGGAATGATATTCTTCACGAGCAACCAAATGAAATAGGATCTGGAGGTCCACATATAATTATTATGCCTAATCAACAATCTTATAATATGATCAATAATCTCAAATTTGGTAAGTTTCCCGACTCAGCTAATAAGAGAAAGATGGAGTTTCCTGATGATCATAGAGGAAAGAAAGTTCAATTTCTCTCATGTAAATCATGTGGGTAGAGGCATTAAGGAGAATGTTTCAAAGGAACTCGAAGATGCTTTGGGTGAGGAAAAGGACAAAAATCCAGTAAGTGCAAAGGAAAAGGTTCAGTTAACACCATGGAGAAGGATAATTATATTGCTTCGACATCAACAATGATTAGATGTTTTAAATGTGGAATGTATGGGCATTATGAAAACCAATTCCCTAAGGGAAAATCTCATGAAGAGAACCAGCATGGTCATATAGTTGTATTTATGTGGATGATGATGAGGAGACTACAAATGATTTATGAGATGAAATAAATGATGAAGCTCAGTCAGTGGTTTAAGATGGTAGTGCAATGATTGTATGTTTATCAAGGAGTATTGTATAGGTAATTTAATGGTACTATGGAATAAAGAAACATCTAAGCATTGTTACACTATTGTTTTTCCTAAAGTATTTGAAATTATATTTTGAATGGTACCGGTAACCATGAAAGGTTATTCAGATATTTTTGGAAAGAAGTTGATATGCCCATAATGAAGGGATAAGGAGAAAATAATATGTTTTATAGTTTTCATGTTCTCATCGATGATAAAAGGACAATGTGATATCATAATTTGAGTATATATTTTTTTTTGGATTTTGGTATGTGGGAAGAGTTTTCTTTTGATAGAATTCATGTTTTCACTAAGGTTCTATGGTAATTTATGTTTCAAGAGAATACATGATTAAGGTATTCACAAGAATGGAATGAGATCAATAAGATATATCTTGTGATATATGGGGGATAAAAGATGGTATCCACATTCTTGTTATGTGACCTTTTTAGTAATTGTTTTCTTTATACAATGAGATTCGATAGATGTATTTTGGATAAACCTAAAGATTGTAATGGATTATGTTATACATCAGACAATATTTTTTAAGGATATAAATTGTTTTTTGATATTATTTATGGAATTCTGTAATAGTATAGTTTTAGAAAAAGGACAACGTATAGGACGAGAGACAACCCGTCACGTCAGACAAGGATGTGGGAATCGAACCACAACTGAAGTACAACAAGCCTTTATCACATACCACTGGCCCATAGGAAGTCCCTGGTTAGTATAAATTAGTTTTAATATATTAAGTGGTATGATATATGAAGTATAAGTCCATTTTAGGAACTATATATGATTTATCTCTCTATAGATGGACTTATGTATTTTTGATAATTTTTTGTAACCTTTTGTTTGAGACAGATGGAATGACCCATCGTTCTATCACATGATCTGTTAACACTTCACGAATGAAAAATTCCACTTCATTTATTTAAGAGATGAAGTGGAAATTGTCTAAGGAATGACCAACAGTGAGATTGTACAAAAATCATATATGTATTTCTTTTAATTCAAAAAATATTAAACATTAGGGAAATGATCTTGAAAACCAAAAATGTCGTCCTAGTGCCCTCATATCTGACGAATCATATGGTACCTTAGATCATCACAAATTTATGGCTTTGTGACTGTTGGCTTTGTCATAGCCATTTCCTCTACCACTCTCCATCAGAACTAGATGATTAGATTTCTCTTTTATATCCATATTTTCACCTTTGTTATCCTATGTGGAAACCCAGTGATTAGTTAATTTGGGTGACTGTTACATTACATACTTTAGTTTTTAAAGATAAGTTTTGGTATTCCTTTTTACAATGTGGGTTTCTATGAAATAAACTCTCATGTAATAAACCATTTATAACCCCGACGAATTTCGATGGAAAAATTTATTTTAAGGGGGGTAGAATGTAACACCCAGAGATTTTATGAGATTTATTCTTTTTAATTTCGTCTATATCTTCTGTTGTATGCTACACCAAGATTATCTTGCGCAATACGCAAGACCGTATTAGCTTTCAGTATACGCAACACTATTCTTGGATCGTGTTACACACAATTTCATGTTCATTTGATAGTAGTTATTCTACGCAACATTGAGTGTGTATATATATATATTCAATGTATAAATTAAATATGGTAGGATTCTTCTATTCACAAAAACAAAAGAGTCTTGCACTACACACAACCCTGACTTGGCTTACATTACACCCAATCGTGACCTTCCATGATAGCGTTTGTTGTACACAATACTGAGTTCCACTAAACAATGATATGTTATTAAAATATTATATAAACAAGCTGTTATGAATATTAATACCCACTTTTTCAAGTATTATAAATTTTATCATTCAAAATGGACTTCATTTTTAGATTAGGAATATCGAAATTAGCCTATGGTGAATTTTTGATATTTTTCTGAAAAATTTCTATTTTTTATGAATAGTGAAAACACTAGGTTACTATTTAAAAACCGAATTTTTTATTTAAATAATTATTTATTTTATTTAAATTTATTTTAGGTAAAAATTGATACATAATACCTATATATGTTCAATGTAATTCATTAGAGTCATTTTATAATAATTTTAGACATATAAAAGTTTTATTGAACTTTTCACCGTCTTTTACCTACCTCCTAGGAGATTTTTGCAAACTTACATAAAACATAATTTTAATGCTTTCGTGAGTATAATTTTGAAAATCTGAGAGACATGGTTAATATCAAGGAGTATAATGTGGTTCAATAAGATAAAAATAATATCTGTTGAATAGTAACTTTTACCTTTTATTTACCTCATTTAAAAGTAAATAGGGTAATTCGGGGTAAAATGATATTATTATTACACTAACACATGTTCTAATTCTCTCAGATCAGTGTAATTCGACCAAAAACAACCATAGGAATAAAATAATTCTATTTAGGTCCACTGGGATTAGATTAGGACATTTATTATTATTTTATTTAAAAAAGAGTTAAAATAGTTAAAATCTATGTTTAATAACAAATTTTTTTAATATAGGGATATACATAAGATAAATTCTACTATAAATATTCATTAGAAAGATACAATGATTTAATACCTAATGGTATTTTATTTATAATTTTTAGACATTAAATAATTTAAGTTATTTATGACACAATGGTGACGCAGTAATTACCTAAATAATTAAATATTAAAATAAACGATATTATAAATACCCAAATAAATGTAATTTGAGACTTTTTATGAGTTCCAATAATTTTATATGTTACTATCACATGTTATTATTGATTTAATTTACTTTTTTCAAACGAATCATGCTTTTATGAGTTTCACAAAAACCAATTACCAAATAGTGTCAAAATTTACATAAAATAGTTTTTAAAACAAATATTATATTATTAATTGTTATTATCTTCCTAAAAATATAAGGTTCAGCCAAATTACTTATATAAGTTTATATATATTAATAATGAACCACTTGGGGTTCTTTTGGCTGGTTATAGTATGTTTATTAACCATATAGTGTAAGAAAACATGAAGATACGGTAAAAGTTAAATTATTTAACTTAGAGTTAAATCTAAAAGATAAGGTTAAATAAGTAACATAAACTTGTATAAAACCTATTGGTTGTGAGGATTTAGACCCATACCTACTTTATCTTCTAAATAAATCAATTTTGAACTATTATAAACCGAATATGACTTTATTATAAAATAATATTTTAATTTTTCCCTAAAGTGCCCCTCTCCTCCCTTATAAAAGGGCATCTCCTCCCTCTTCTATTTACACAATTTTGAGCCTTTAAGATCGACCAAAACCTGACCATTTCCTTCTCAAATTCCCTAGAAACATTTTGGAGTTTCTGGTCTTCTCAAAAGACCAACTCTACTTCCTTAAGTAAAATCATAAAGGAGGTGCGTCGAAGAAGAGGTATTCTTTTCTTCCGATTATCTCAAGTTTCATTCTTCTTCTACATCCAATTATTTATTTTTTTCATTATGAAGTAATAACATCAGTATCACTCATATACTGATATTTTATTATAAATATGAAACAACCATATTTCATCTTCTATCCATCCTACGGAAAACGAAATCACCGCGTGTGCGTACGTACGGAATACCGTCTCCACGTCGTTGTGTAATCTGTTTTCAACCACCACCTTACATGGATGGGTAAAATGGTGTAAATAAATAACTATATATGATTATTTCAAATTTATATTGATTATGAAATATTATAAATACACTTCAATACAATTTCACGATCATGGGAATGATATCATCGCTCGTGCATACGTACGGATTACCGTCTCCACGACGCGATGAGATTCATTCTCCATGTTAACTATTCATAAATTATTATAAAGTATATATAATGAATAATAATAAAATATATGAAATAATAATGATACTGGATTTATGTTTATATATATATGTATGTCATCTACTTAATTCCATTCAATCCAATAAGGAAACGAAAAGAGCTTTCATGCATACATATGGCCTACCGTCTCCATGAACGGTGTATTTAATTCAATTTATCAATCTATCATATAAATATGTATATTATGAATATGTATTATATATAAATCATGTTTTACATTCTATAATTAATTAAATCAGGATATAAGTAATAATATCAAGAATAACAAGTAGAAACGCGTATGGTAAATGAAACGATTTTACCCAAAACGCTGATTTAACATGGAATTTACAAAAGAACAGGTAATATGAAGTCATAAGTGAACCATATATGATATAATAAAAATGAATATTATTATATAATAAGTCAATGATATTATTTAAATCATTATACAGGATTTTTTGATACATACGAATCATATCGAACATAAGGCAAGGGATAATTATTCCAATCTCATTCTTATCCGAGATTGTTTATTTTAAGTATTTATTGGGGTTATGTTTATTATCTGTGTCCATATGTTCTCAAAATGTTTTCATAAAATGTTTACTTTTATTCCATTTATTTTTAAAGTCATTTTTACCCTTTTTTACTTTTGCCACATTGTATGGAAGGAATCTTTCTTTTGTTTACCATACGAGGTACTTTTTGACTTTTTCAGAAAAAGTACGAGAAGAATGTATTTTTAAACTTATACCGCATGAACAGATTTTTACGGTTTTATAACACCTTATTTTCATGAACCTTACTCTACAATATTTAATGACTATTTTCAACAAAATCATTTTCTTTAAAATTTCATGGAATTTTGTGAAAAGAAAATGATTTTGAACAAGAAAGGATATTTTCCTCAAGAATTAATTTCATGTGTTTTATAAAAATCATTTTCCACATAAGATGGAATTATTTCATATGTGTATGTTTCAAGTCTAATTTCTCTATGATTTACATGGTTTCAATTTTCTTATGATGAAATGATATCCTTTTTTAGTATGGATTACGTTATGATGGGATGATGTTTAGGAAACCCATTTTATACTTTGGTTAATGATGAATGATTTATGTTCATGTTGTGGCACAAGTAAGAATGATTTCATTATTATATGGGTATGACCTATATCTCCCTCAAATACATTGGGTAAAGATTTATATCTCATGAGATAGACATGGATGGAACAATAAGTTAATCCGGTTCAGTGTTACAGGACTGGAATGAGGAGTGAACTCGGTTCAGAAAGGGACTTTGCCCTCTAAGATGGTCTTGGCATCAATTCGTTGGCTACTATGGAAATAATATCATGTGCATAATGGTTTTCCACAATTACATGTTTTATTCCCATGCTATTTTATCATGATTGATGTTCCTTTATGATATATACCTTACGTACTTCCAATATTTATGTCTTTGCTCAAGATTATGATGTTTAGATTTTATGTTCAAGTTTTTGCATTCAAATGATTATGGATTGTTTTATGTTCTCAATGCTTTCCCTTACTGAGCATTTGAGCTCACCCTTTTTATGTTTTCTTTTACCCGGGATATAAAGAACGGTTTTAGGTAAGAAAATTAAAAGGGAATATCTTTATGGGAGATGTTGAAGATCTTTCACCATGATTAGAAGATTACGTTCTGGGTTTCCAAAGACACTAAACTAATACGGTCTTTGGGCGTCTGTTTTTGTCATGTATTAAGTATTCGACAAAATTAATGTAATGTCCATGTACTTCAAGCATTGGGTCTCTACTGTTTTTTTCAAACCTTTTCTATTTTATAATATGGTGGGAACTAGGAGAAATCAAGCCAACAACTCATGTGAGGGCCAATGCAACGATTTCCCAAATGACATCACCAATGATTTGGGATGTGGAGTTCAAAACTTCATGGTGATTCTTACCCAGTTATCTCAGGTTATGAATAATAACCATAATAATGGTGAACGTCCTCCTTCACCAAAGAGGGAGAAACTGGCTATCGAATGTTTTATGCGGCAATGACCACTGAAATTTTGTGGATATTCCAATCCACTAGTTTCAGAATAGTGGGTCAACTCCATGGAGAGGATCTTTTATGTGCTTCACTGTTCTCAGATGGATAAGGTTACTCTAGCCATTTATCTTCCAGATGAAGAAGCTGATCAATGGTGGGATTTGATTAAGAACACCAAGCCAAGGGAGGAAACTCAAGTGATGGAATGGGAAGACTTTATGATAATGACTCTTAATAAGTATTTCCCATGAACACTTCGCATGATGATGGAGAGAGAATTCATAGAGCTCATGAAAAAAGAACGAGAATCCATCACAATCTATGAATATAATTTCACAAATCTTGCAAGCTACACTTCATATTTTTTATCAACAATGATACCAAAATTGATAGATTATTTATGGGATTAATACCGCACCTTCGAAAGGCTCTTTCAATTCGAGACTTTGGGATTTATAAATAATTTGTTCGATGTGCCCTCAAAGTGGAGATGGAGTTTAGAGAATGGTCCCATGGCTATGGGGATAAGAAACAAAATATGGAGTTTCAATTTTGTGGATCTAAGGATAAAGGTGGGAAGAAAACTCAATGACCCACATGCCAAAAATGTAGAAAGTTTCACCATGGGAACTACCTCAATGGGACTGGGAAATGCTTCAAGTGTGGGAAAGAGGACAATGCTCAAGAGTGTTGAAAAGACACCAAAAGGACGGATAATGTTGCTGATTAAAGGAGAGAACCCCTCATGGTTCAATGCTACAACTATAGGGAGCTAGGGAACTATGAAAACTAGTGCACTAAACCTAGAGTTTTCAAGGGTAATTAGTTTCAACAGCCACCAAAGCCAAAGTAACAAGGGAAGGCTTATGCCATCACTACTGTGGAGGTGGAGCATGGTATGAAGTTGTACAAGGTATACTTCCTATTCACTCAATAATGGAAAAAGTCTTATTTGATTCTGGTTCTACGCATTCCTTTATATCTTTCAAGTTTCCTAGAATTATAGAATCGAAGCCACAAAACCATGAAGTAGAGATATCTATAAAAACACCAAGTGGTGCAATCATTGCAACCCAAGTGTTTGACTCTTCTCCTGTTGGTGTATATGGGAAGATTCTTCCGAAAAATCTCGTAATACTTCCTTTGGTGTAATTCAACTATATAATGGGAATGTACTGGATCTCGTTATGTAGAGCACAAATCAACTGTCAAGAAAAGGAAATATCTTTTCATATTCCAAACCATCCCATTATCATCTATAAATGCAAGGAAGATCATGAATCTCCTTGGAAAAATCCTGCAATGGTGTGGGTGTTGATTCCCTATGAAGAAGCATACCTCACCCAAATGTTTGAGTTGAAGGAAAGTGACAACCTTGAGGAAATTCCCATCTTGAGGGAATACAATGATGTATTTCCCAAAGAATAACCCGAAATTCCCCTAGATCGTGAGGTAGAGTTCTCAATTGAACTCATACCCGGAGCTACTCCTATCTCAAAGTGTCCCTATAGGATGGCTCCTATCGAACTGGAGGAGTTAAAGAAGCAGTTAAAAGAGCATCTGGACAAAGGGTTCATATGACCTATTTCATCACCTTGGGGTGCACCAGTGCTCATTGTGAAGAAGGATGGAACAATGCGGCTGTGTATTGATTATCGAGAACTCAACAAGATCACCATAAAGAACAAGTATCCTCTCCCAAGGATTGATGACTTGTTCGACCAGTTAAGAAGAGCTCAATACTTTTCAAAGGTGGATCTTCATTCTGGATATCAACAGGTAAAGGTGAAGAAGGAATATATTCAGAAAACTGCCTTCCGTACAAGGTATGGGAACTATAAGTTTATAGTGATGCACTTCAGACTTACTAATACGCCTTCAATATTCATGGATTTGATGAATAGAGTCTTTAGACATTACCATGACAAATTTTTGGTAGTGTTTATCGATGATATCATCATCTAATACAAGAGTATGGAGGAATATTAAGAACATCTAAGACTTTTTTTAGCAACATTATGAAATGAGAAGTTGTATGCCAAGTTCAAAAAGTGTGACTTTTGGATGAAGCAAGTCCCATTCTTGGGACATGTGATCATAAGTGAGGGTATTTTTGTGGATCCTTCAAAGATAAAGGAGATTGAGGAATGGACCAGGCCCTCTAGTGTCACATAAATCTGTAGTTTTCTTGGATTAATTGGGTACTACAGAGGTTTTGTGAGAAACTTATCCCGATTGTCAATCCCACTAACTAAGTTTACAAGGAAAGGGGTAAAGTATGTCTGGAGGGAAGAATGTGAGGGACGCTTCAAGGAGCTAAAGAGAAGGCTGATCACTACACTTATACTCACACTACCTATAATTGGGGAAAGTTTCGTGATAGATAGTTATGCTTCAAAGAAAGACTTGGGGTGTGTACTCATGCAAAATGATTATCTGATAGCCTATGCCCCATGATAGTTGAAGATCAATGAGCATAACTACCCGACATATGATCTAGAGCTGGCAGCCATGATTTTTTCCTTGAAAATATGGAGGAACTACCTTTATGGTGAGAAGTGTGACATATACACCGACCACATGAGCCTAAAGTATATATTCACAAAAAGGAGCTCAACATGCTTCAAAGGAGATGGTTAGATCTAATCAAGTATTACGATTTCTCTATTCACTATCTTCCTGGAAAGGCAAACAAGGTAGCTGATGCTCTAAGAATAAAAGAACCTACTACTCTATCCATGTTACGAATTGAGAAGGACCCTATCTTCTTAGATATTAAAAGTATGGATTTTGAAATCGCATGGTTAGGGGATACATTCTACCTTTCCCAAATGATTGCACAACCATCCATCCAAGAGAAGATTAAGGTATCACAAAGGGATGATGTGGAGATTCCAAAGAGGGTGAATTCAGTAATGGAAGAGAAGCTGCAAAAGTTCCATATCGATGATGATGGTGTGATTTGGTTTGGAATGCGGTTTTGTGTGCCTTCATCACCTGGGATAAAGAAGGAGCTATTGGATAATGCTCATAGCTAAACATTCTCTATCCATCCTGGGAGTACCGAAATGTACTGTGATCTCTTAAAACAATTTTGGTGGGATAACAGGAAGAAGGATATTGTGGAATATATATCCAGGTGCTTAGTATATCATCAAGTTAATGTTGAGCGACAAAAGTACAAAGGTATGATGTAGACATTGCCTATACCCATGTGGAAATGGGAAATTGTTACTATGGACTTTCCCACAGGTCTCTCGAAGACGTCAAAGGGAAATAATGTGATATGGGTTGTGGTTGACCGACTCACCAAGAATTCCCATTTTATCGCTATTCAGGAAGACCTCTCGCTTGAACAACTTGAAAAGATATATGTGAAGGAAGTGGTGAGACTGCACGGTGTTCCACTATCAATTGTCTCTGACCGTGATCCAAGGTTCACATCTAAATTCTGGAGGAGCCTTCAACATGATTTGAGTACTGAATTAAATTTTATCACGGCCTATCACCCTCAAACTGATGGCCAGTCTGAAAGGACTATTTAGACACTTGATGATATGATAAGAGCCTACTCTCTAGAATTCAATGGTTGATGGGATTAGCATCTCCCATTGGTTGAGTTCTCATACAAAAATAGCTTCCACTCGAGTATTCAGATGGCTCCATATAAAGCTCTGTATAGAAAGAGATGTATAACTCCAACCTCTTGGGATGATGTTGGATAAAGAAAGCTACTTGGACATGATCTAGTTCAAGAGATGACAGAGAAGGTTCATGTCATCCAAAAAGACATCAATGCTTCTAAAAGTCGGAAAAAGAGCTATGCTGACAACCATCGAAGGGACTTGGCGTTAGATGTTGGAGATAAAGTCTTCCTTCGAATATCTCCATGGAATAGAGTAATGAGATTTAGGAAGAAAGGGAAGCTAATCCAAAGGTATATTGTCCTCTTTGAGATCCTTGACCACATAGGAGCCATGTCCTATCGCCTTTCACTTCCACCAAATATGGCTAAAGTTCATGATGTGTTTCATGTATCACTAATGAGGAAGTACATACCAAACCCCTAACATGTACTAAACTAAGAGTTGGTGTAGTTGGAAGATGATCTCTCCTATGAGGAGAAACCAGTAAAGATTCTGGATCAGAGAGATAAGGTTCTACGCAACAAGACAACCCATATTTTTAAAGTGTTGTGGAGGAACCATAAATTTGAGGAAGCAAATTGGGAACCAGAAGAGGAAATGAAGGAGAATTACCCTCACCAGTTTGTGTAATGTGAAATTTCGGGGGAAAAATTTCTTAAGGGGGGAAGAATGTAACGACCCAATGTTTTTCAATGGAAATTATCTTATTAAATTTATTCCATAAAATAACATGAAAACAAAACATAATGAACTACTATTTGATATGTGACCTTTAAAGATAAGTTTGTCACTCTTGTGTTTGGAATTTTGAAAATCTGACAAACACGACTGTGTTCAAGATGATTTTTCGAGTCTGATGGAACAAAAATATTTTTCGATGAATAGTAATGTACCATTAGGAATTGCAACATACCCTTATGAATAGTAATATTACCCTTATGAATAGTAAATCATCCAATATAAGATTAACCTTACCAATGAAAAATTAAATAAAATTTAGACATCTTAGAAAGTGATAATTTGGCCTTAGTAAATGTTTTGGTATTTTGTAAGTCATAAATAAATAATTATAATTAATTAATTAATTTAAAAGAAAATTTGTTCCCCTAAAAAGTATTCATAAATTATTTAATAAATTTCTTATAGTTTTTAGATAATTTTATAATACCCAACGTAATTTTTGAAAGCACTATAAAATCAGTTTCAATCTTAAAAACTGTTTTTTAATGTAAATTATGATTTTAATTAGATATTAAATTAATAATATTTAGAAAATTATTTTTTAAAAAATGGACCTCATTTTTTGATTCTACACGTTGAATAATGGTTGGGGTAATTTTTTTGGATTTTTCTGAGATACTTGAATTTTTGATGAATAGTGAAATACCGTAATTTACAAAAAGAAGCTAAATTATCTAATTATAGAGTCATGTGTGATGTTCTGCTGATGTAATCCCACTTGTTTCGGTATCACATGATAAATTTACTATTCTTGTTCATTTAATACTCACTATTCCTTGTCTTAGGAGATATTAATAAACTAATGAATTTTATATTATGGAAACCCCTCTCCCCTCCATTATAAAAGCCACCCTTCACACCCTCATTTACTCACACCTCTAAAGCTCCATGAATTTTCTAAAATATGACCTAACACCTTCTCTATCACCTATCCCACTTTCAAGAGCTTTTGGTCTCATCAAAATACCAAGCCAAGCTTCCTTAAGGAGGATCTCTATAGGAAGATTTAAGAGGTAACTTCTCTCCCTCTTCTACTTTAATTTCCTTTTATGTTCAAGTTCATTTATTGATCTCTCCCCACCTATCTTCATCCAAATGGTATTGTAACTCAGGTATTATACATATACTATAATTATATGATTCTAATTGGATATTATATCATCCAACCCCTTTACCTATTATTTTTATTTTATTAAAGAGAATGTTGTTCGTGATGTGTTAATTTATCACCTTCAAGAACGACATTCTTTCTTCTTCCATTTATACCGTCAGATATGGTCATGAAACCACATTTATGGTTGAAATGGAATATTTTATATTTATTATTTCCTATTTGAAGTTCTGTAAATAACTTATGGCCATATTACTAACTAATAAGTTAAAACAAGTTCATTATGATCGAAAAATCGCCCAAATTAACCCAAATAATCATCATTTAATTCTTATCTAATGATTCATCAACATGGATATAATATAATTAATTATAAAATAATTCAAAATCCTGTAATCCCATTAATAACATTTAATATCAGTTCTTCATGTTTACCCATTTTCTACTCAAACTTCAATTTATGAATACAAGTGAACCACCCAAGAAAAAAAAGAACATCCCCGAACAATGTTTTTAAACTTTATAAGTCATACAAAGGAACATAAAATGACATAATGAAACCATAATTAACCCTATTAATGTATAAAAGGTTCTTTAATTTCTAATTAATTAATATAATGTCATTATACATGACATTAAAGAGAAGAAAGTATCCAGATACAAGGTCAGGGGAAATTCTTGAACCCAACTTTCATCCTTCAGTTTCTTCCTCTTTCACTCAATTTTTGATATGGTTACTCCTATAAAACCATCTTTTCATCATTTTCCTTCCTTTTCTGGATATAAATTATTTCCACCATTGTTTATGTTAAACAAAATTTTTTCAAAAAGAACTCTTCTTTTATGAACACACCTTTTACTTATCACTCAAAGTGGATGGTTCTTGTATCAAGTATGTTGTTCCCTCTTTCCTTTGAGGACCCAAAATTTATGAATTTATTCTTATAATATGAAACCAATTCCCTACCATGGGTTAGTTATATTAAATATTGATATATGTTCTATGTGTCATGCATGTTAATGATAATGTTATTATATGACGGGTGCGCCCAAAATGTTATAGCACAATATGAATGTTTGAATGCAACGGGTGTGCCCGGAATTATACAATGCTCCAATGCATTGTGTAAAGGGATGAATATCATGAGTAAATGTGAAATGATGTGTGAAAAATATTATAGCTTTGTTCACAAGTATGTGTGGTAGTTAACCACAAAGACATGATATTTCATTTTTATGCATTGCCACATTTCAAGTCTTTTATTTATGTTGCTCTCATGTTCATGATCTTTTGCCTATGTTATGACTATTCTCACCACATAATATATTGTTCTTATCTATCCTCTTACTGGGCTTCTAGATAACCTCTTTTTATGTATATCCTATGGTGACTAGATGTACTAAGGAGAGGACAAGTGCCAATAAGAAGCTAGAGAAGAAGAAATTAAATAAATGTTTATGCTTGATGTTGTATTTATTATATATGGTCCTCGTTTTCCCAAGACATTGAACCTCTGGATCCTCTATGTGTAATACTATTATGTTGTTTATATTTGAAATGATGTAATAGTAATTTAAGAAAAGGTCGGGTCACTATAGGTAGGGGTGGGGGTGGTCTCCAGAGGGTGAGGGGGTTGTTCATGGGGTGGGGTGTCTAGGGGGTGTCCATGTGGGTAAGTGGTGGGGGTGGTGTCCAAGGGGCGTCTGGGTGTCCAGGGGGTGGGGGTGGTGTCCAGGGGGTGAGTGCGCTATCCAAGTGTGTAGGGGGTATCTAGGGGTGGGGGTGTCCGGGGGGGTGCTATTTTGGGGGTGGGTGTCTAGGGGGTGCATCCTAACCATGAGAAGAGCCTAATTTATTTAAAAATGTATTTTTTTACCATTTCCCCTATCGAAGTTTAATACCAAAACACCTCTTTCTCCCCATTTAGAACATGAAACCCTAGGAGTATCCTCCACCTCTTCTCCATGCCTCTCACATCCTTCCAATGGTGATTCCAAATTGTTTCTACAAGTTGGGGGGTTATTTTTCCATATAATATCCTCCTTGTCCCTCATCTTCCTTATTCATTTCTATTCATAGTTTTTCTTCTTCATTGGTTCCTTTGGTCTAGGGTTCTTGTTTATTTTTTCTAAATTTAGTTTTTTTTCTTGTTACGGTTCTTCTTGGTAGTCCATGCTCATCTGGACCTTCTTGAAGACATTTTGAGTGGTCATCATTGACAACCTCATGGATTGAGGTAGGTTTCCCTATGTATTGGACTTTAAATTTAAGAATAATTTATTTCTTGATGTTTATACCATTATTTGATGCATGTTAAAAATATATTTTTTTTAAAAATTACTTGAATTAAATCAAGTTTCATTCCCATTTAATTAAATTTTGTGGAATTATTTTACATAGCCCTGTATAATAAGTGTTTGATTAATATCCTGGTTGGCCCTTATAAGCGGTTTATGATTTCAAATGATGTTGTTCCTTTTTAAATGTGTTTTGAAAATTTCATGGATTTCTAAATGGTGTGTTTGTATACTTTTGAAAACATTTTTCTTTTAAAAGAATTGGTGGGGCTCAGTTGGTGCTTTCAGATTGTGGGTTTTCCTTGGAAAACACTCCTCGGAATTTGTCTCTTGCCTTATCATTATTAAAAGGAATGAAAATGTCCTTGGTATGGTACTTCCATTGTGCGTTGATGGACCTAAGGCAAGGGGACTTCATTGGAGTGGTGTTTTGGGGTGATTCTTATGGGTGTGTGCCTTATGTGTGTCTTGTGCTTATTATTTACATATGGTTGATTGTTTTATACTCATCAGATCACCACCATTTTAGATATAACATGGTAACCTAGAATTGGTAGTGGATTATTAGAGAATTCTTGCTGTACTAGTTTAAGATTATGATCTGGAAAATTGACCATTAGTATAAACATGCTCTGCTTTGGGGGTGGTTCTCCTCGTGTGTTAGGGCTATTTGATTGCATCAGGCACGCCAAAAGGATTGATTAGGTTACAATATGTTCTAGAGTTTCCCATAATCTCCTAGGTATTACCATGTTATTTGACACTTGTTTATTCGTAATGGATAATCTAGGTTCCTCATCTGGTATGGTTACTTGAAAATTACTAACCTTTTTCCCTCATTATGTCATCATTGACAATGCTCCCAAATTTTTGTGTGTCTCTTTGGAAAAACTGAATTCTTGATTTTAATTTTTTTCATTAGGATTATTTTTAGAAAAATATGATTATTTTCCTCTATTTAAAACTAATATCAAATGAATATTTTTTTAAATGAAATGCATAGGGACAACCCTTACCCTCTGGACACCCCTACCCCCTTGGACACCCTGGACAACCCCCTACCCCTGTGGACCGTCCTTACCCCCTTGGATAGTCCCCACCATCACCCTGGATATCCCCTACCCCCTTGGACACCCCCTTGGTATATATATATCCCAACTTTTTCATTGAAACTATTGGAATATTATAACTTCAAGTAGTCTATACCAATGGTTCCCGTAGAAGCATTGGTATAGGGAAATTGAAATGACCATCATGCCAATGGCATGTGAAACCATTGGGGTATTCTATCCCAATGGTTTCAAGGTCTATCTCAATGGTTTTAGATAATTAGGATATGTGTAATTTTTAGTATTGAATGTATATATATTTTAATATTTTCACATCATAATTTTTTTACAGAAGGGTGAATTTGGTATCCAGTTGCATTAGGATGTATTCTTTGTGTACCTTAAGAAAGTATCGAAGATGAATTTATAACTGTTATATCTAACTATATTTTCTTTCTAAAATCATTTTCCTGCATATTTTTTTCAAATACGCATTGATTTGTTTTATATTTAAAAATTGTTTTACATTCAAATTATGATATTTTTTATATAAATATATATTGGTCTTATCTTAACAAGATTTGAAATTTGGATATTTGTTATAGGTAATAATGAGTCGAAGTTGAATTTCATAACATTGATTGAGTAAAGAATATGAGGATGGTGTTGATTCATTTTTGGAATTTTTTAAATGAAATGTTCCAAAAAATGTCATTTTTTTCTGTTCATGCATGAAATGTTTGAATATGATGGAGTTCAAAAGTATAGAGATCAAAGATCATCTGATTTGTCAGGGTTTTAATCTGAGTTATAGCCCTTGGATTTGGCATGGTGAAACTGGATAGAATTTTTGATCTACTGATGATGATGATTTTCAAGATGGTAACTCTGATGGAATTAAAGAAATTATCAGTAATATTGCAGCAGAACAAATTGAGAGAGAACCGACAGTTGCACATCTAGATGATGATGCTGAATACAATTGTATCCTGGTTGTATGGATTTTATAGTTTTTTTAATGGTGTTAAGATTGATTAACCTGAAGGAGAAAAATGGATGGAGTGATAGAGGTATTACAGAGATGCTACAATTATTGAAATACATTCTTCCAAAAGGTAATGATCTTTTAGATTCACATTATAAGGCCAAGAAAATATTATGCCCGATGGGATTGGGATACAAGAAAATACATGTATGTCCAAATGACTGTATGATATATTGGAATGAATACAAATTTCTACTAGAGTTTTCTAAATGTGGGACATCATGATATACGTTGAAAGAAAAATCACAGGCTGATGTAGAGATTACAAAGATCCCTTCCAAGGTATTTTGGTATCTTCATATAATTCATCATTTGAAACATTTATTTTCTAATTCACATGATGCAAAAAGGTTAAGATGGAATGCTAGTGGGCGGATATGTGATCAAAAAATATGTCATCCATCTGATTTTCCACAATGAAAGAAAATTGATGAGCAATATCCTACATTTGGAAATGAAAATAGAAATCTTAGACTAGGGTTGTGAATACATGAAATGAATCCATACCAAACCCTTATTAGCACACATAGTTCATAGCCTGTTTTATTGGCAATTTACAACCTCTCTCCTAATGTTTGTGTGATGCACAAATATGTCATGTCGATCATAATGATCTCTGGTTTGAAGCAGCCCATAAATGATATTGATGTTTTTTTTGTCACCATTGATTGAGGATTTGAAACTTTTATTAGAGGATGGTATTAGGGTGTATGATTCTTATAAAATGGAATATTTTTAACCGCATGGAATTATTATGTTCACTATAAATGACTTCCCAACTTATGGAAATTTTCTCTGGATAAAGTGTTAAGGGGCATCAAATGTTTTTTCCTACGAATCACTCTCATAAAAGACTAAAAATGGAATTCAATGGCTCACGAGAATTTTATATTGCTCCAAAACTGTTATCCCATTTTGAGTATTTTGAGATGGTGGAAAACCTTGATGTGACATTGGGAAAGACATAGAAATATTGTAATGATAGACATATTTGAAAGAAAAGGTCAATATTTTTTGAGCTACCATATTGGAGATATCATGAAGTGAAAAATAATATTGATTTCATGCACGTGGAGAAGAATATCTATGATAGTTTGATTGCAACAATACTAGATACAAAAGGAATGAAATTAAATGTGTTAAATGCAAGATTAGACTTACTATCAATGGGAATAAATTTGAAATTATCTCTCAATCCTAATGGAAGACGAAATTTTCATCCCCCAGCTTGTGATACATTATCCAAGAGGGAGAAAATTAGATTTTTCCAGTTTCTTCATGATATCAATGTTCGACAAGGTTATTCTTCAAATGTAAAAAATTTTGTCTGTCTGAAGGATTTGAAGTTGATAGGTATAAAACCTCATGATTTTCATATCATGATATAAAAAATTATACTAGTTTCATTTGTAGAATTATCCCATCCATGTCATAATGACTATAATGAAATTGTGTTATTTTTTTCAGATCAATTTGTAATAAGCCGATTGAAGAGAATGCTTTGAAAATTTTGGAAAAGGATGCAATTTCTATACTTTTTCAATTGGAAATGTATTTTCCTCCATATTGTTTTGATATAATTGTGCATTTAATGATTCATCTGGTTCGAGAAAATTAATCATTATAGACCTATATAAATTTGTTGGATGTATCCTTTTGAAAGATATATGAAAATATTAAAGTGGTATGTTAAGAATCTATATCAACCTGAAGCCTCCATTATTGAAAAGTTTATTTCTAAGGAGGTTTCATAGTTTTTTACGAGCTACTTAGCTACGGTGGAGCACATAGATTAGTCTCCATCTCTCCATGAATGATTTAATAATTAGGGAAATGGGATTTGTGGCTTGACAGTCAAATCATTGTTAGCTAAACAGATGAAGAAGTTATAATTATAAATCCTAAATAACATAGAAAATCCTCAACCATATATCACATTACATATTAATGAGTTGAAACAAAGTCATCCCATGAAGAAAGAAATCAGGATTTTGAATGAACACAACAAAATATTTTTGTCAGGGTTTAAAAATACCGTTCTTAGTAGATCATATCTATCAGAGACATTAATATGGTTAGTGGATGGTCCATGTTTAAATGTGATATCATGGTGCAGTTATGACTTTAATGGATGTACATTTCATATGAAAGCTCAGGACAACAAAAGTGCAGTTCAGAATAATGGTGTATTGGTGTTTGCAGAAGTAATGCATTTTTAGAGTTCTAAAGAAAAAAACCCAATTTTTGCTTCAACAGCATATTATAGAGTCATTGAAGAAAGATGGGAGGTTGATTACTTTAAAATTAAAGTTCTTATTTTTAACTAAAAATGGTTTATCAGTAACAGTAGTGTCATACATGATGAATTTGGAATGAAAGTGGTTAATATGAATAGATTGGAAGACACAATAGATTATTTTATATTGGGAACACATGAAAAATAGATTTTCTGTATAGTTGATCAATCAGATATGTAGTGGTATGTTGTTTTACAAGGGAAAAACAATATTTTGGTGAGGATCAACTTGAAGAAGATGCTAATTTATATGAGATCCCTACTTCCATGGAAAGATTAGTATAACATATTCATGATCATGCTGAAGACATGGTATGTGCCATAAGGAACGATCATGATGATAGAATTTGGGAGAAAAATCCATTTTTACATTCCTAATATTACAGGTAACATATGTTTATATCTTGTTTACATTTATTAGTTTCATAAAATGTGAGATATTGAAATTTTTTTCTATATTAAAATGTGTATTAAAACAGATAATTATAAGTTTTTGTTCATTTTAATTTTTTTAGTTTATTTTAAAATTTTTACCATTACATAAATTATATATCTATTATTTTTGTTCAATGACAATTACTTTACCATTTTTACCATGTCTACCATGTTTAACATGTTTATAATGTTTACCATGTCTACCATGTCTAACATGATTACCATGTTTACCATGTTTACCATGTTTACCATTTTTACCATCGTTTACCATAGTTTACCTTTACTTAACTTATATATTTTTTTATTTTGTTGAATGTAAATTACACTAACATGTTTACCATGTTTACCATGTTTACCATGGTTTAAGATTCTTACCATATTAACCATGATTACTATTATGTAACTTAGTTCAATTTTCCATTTTCTGTTTACATTAGTATTGTAGTATTTTTATTTGTATATTTTTTAACTAATGTTTGTTTTTTTTTGTTTTGAAGGATAATGATAGATCAATTAGTTGATCAACCTCATGATTCTAGAGATGAGCATAATGATCATACCTCTTGGTAAGAACATTCACATGTTTCTCTTGATGTTACCCAATCTTCCTCATGTGGTTCCATAACGACAAAGAAGATTTCGCGAGTTGGTAAACGTGGGTGCACACCTTTACCAAAATTATCACTTGCCTATATGCAGGACTAGAGTATACTCATTGAGTTTGATGAGAATGATATTCCTAGAGGTCCAAATAAAAAATATTTTAAGAGTTTGTTATCAACTTAGGGTAAGATAAAAGTTTGCATTTCGTATGATGATTAGAGAAGTGAGGACAAAGCGATAATATCACTGTTGTGGGAGACGATCTTGGTATGATATTTTTCTATTGTTTTCCTATTATTTAAATGTTTCTAGTATAATATGTTTCACCTCTTGTTTATCAGAGGAAATTTGATATTCCAGACACTGGAGGAGTCCAGAAGAAATTCTTATCGATAGGTACTAGGAGATTTAGGGATTTCAAATCAACCTTCACATCTATTTTCATTTTTGGTCATAAGATTCATGACAATCCATGTCATATATATCCTTTCATTTGTGAAGAGACATGGACACAATTTGTTGAATGTAGAAGAAAAGATTCCTTTTTGGTAAGGGAAATGTAAACTTTTATAATATTTCTTATATAAATGATCTTATTAATGTTTGTTTAATGATTTATCAATCTTAATTTATAGAAAATAAGGAAATTTCATCCAGCGATCCAATCCAAAAATGTATAATCTCATTGTTTATCCTGGTGAGGGGATACATTATTAGAAAAACAAATGATGGCAGAAAAATTATAAAAATTGAGAGTTGAGTCTTCAATCTCTGGAGAGGTTGCCCCTCCATCCCCTCCATCTAGACATGAAAAATGGATAAGATCTTGGATGGGAAAAGGTGGAACTATCTTTCAAAAGATTCAAGAATCATAGCTGGGAGGATTGAAAGATATTTATTTAATTTAATTAAGTTAACTATATTATTTATATAATTTGAATCATTGTAGATATGTTTAATTAATTAACAAAGGATTCTCTTGAGAAGTAGAGCTCACAGGGGGCATTTACAGCTAATGGGAGACAAGATATTTTATCTACAACATTTGGAAAGACTGAACATCCTGGTCGTGTACGGGGATATCCAACGGGTGTATCATTAAGAAAAGTGTTTCCACGTTATTCAACTTCTTCCATTGAGGGTGATTATAAAAAAAATAATCCTTGGAGGCTTAAGTTCCTAATATTAATGTGATGATGGAGGAAAAGATTAGAGTGTTGGTATAGTCTACATTTTCATACATGCGAAGACAATTTTAGACTACAGCTCCCACTCCTCCACCTCCCCCTGAAGACCCCATTATTTACCTGCCACCTCCTCCAGTAGCTCCCACTCCCCCACCTAATCCTACAGACCCTGTTTTTTTATCTTACTCCTTCTCTGAAACTTCCTACTTATGGCGAGTTATATGCTGATGATCCTCAACATCATATAGTTTCATATGGGATGGTATATTGTATAGGAGATATATTTCATCATCAATAGTTACAGGTAGAGAATCATAGGATCACTGCAAATTATATTATAGATAGATCAGCTTGAGTACCATTACCTACAGATAAGGTGACGATAGTTGGACAAATTATCAGCCATTTTTTAATTTGGACATCCAGTCTTCTACGAATCATTACCATAGAGGTATGTATGTTATATCTTCAATTTTTTTATTAAAGTTGTTTTAAGATTTTAAATCAAATATATTTTTCTATTTATTTTTATAGGAATACTTCAAAGGTAATGAAATATTGTATAGACTAAAACAAATAAAAATGGAAATAACATCAGATACAGATTCTAGTAGTCTTGATAGATTGTTAGTATATTCAATTTTTTGGCATATCATTATGAGTTTCCAATGGAAGGTTGTAGAGACCCTAATCTTGACGTACATGGACATTAAATTACTTTTGTGGAATACTTAGTACATAACAAAACACACACTCAAGGACCGTAATAGTTTAGTGTCTTTGGAAACTCGGAATATAATCTTCTAATCGTGGTGAAATATCTTCAACATCTCCCATGAAGATCTTCCTTTTTTTACCTAAAACCTTTCTTTATATCCTGGGGAAAATAAAACATAAAATGGTGAGCTCAAATGCTCAGTACGGGTAAACAAAAGAAATATCAATCACATCATATTCATAAGAACATAACATTTTGGAAATCTTAACCTGCAAAAGAGAGCATAATTTCATAACATGGGATAAATCATAGTAGTGAAATGAAATCCCAATAATCATAACTTAAAACATGAAACATTGTGGCATACACACATAATCATAGAGAATCATATCTTATTAGTCAAGACTCATTGCCAAGACTATCTTAGTGGACAAAGTCCATTTCTGAACCGAGTCACCCTCGTTTCAGTCATGTTTCACTGAACCGGTATAACCTACAATTCCAGCCATGTCTATCTCATGAGATATAAAATCTTTACCCAATGCATTGGAGGGAGATATAGGTCCCACTCATCTCATAATTATACCATTCTTATGTGTGCCAAAAAATCATAAATCATACATCATTGCATAACCCATGTAATAAAAATGGGATTCTTAAACAACATGACATCATAAAACAATTCATATAAGATAAAGGGATTCATAAAAATAATTCCATCACAACATAATCAAATCAATTTAATAATAGGGATAGAAACAGAACCCTATATTATCTTAGATGGAAAATAATTTTGATAAAACACTTGAACTCCATTCTTGAGGAAAATATCCTTTCAACTTCAAAAACATTTTCCTTTCTTAACATGTCATACAATTTTAAACTAAAAGAAGTTGATTAAAAATAAACATGAAATCATGTAAAGGAATCTTCTTGGAAATAATGTTTTAAAAATCCATTCATGCCGTATAAGTTAAAAAAACATTCTTCTCGTACTTTTGTTGGAAAAGTCAAAAAGTACCTCGTACGAAAAATGACAAAAGATTCCTTTCATATCTTTTACTAAAAACTCACCAAAGGGTAAAATAGGTTTTAAACAATTTTAGGTGGATGGAAATAATATTACATATTGAGGAAACATGGATTTGGATGATAAAATACACCCCAGTAAATACTAAAGTATAAACAATCTCGGATAAAAATGAGATTGTGATATTTCCCTTACCTTTGGTCCGATTTGCTTCGTAAGTGTCCGAAACTCCTGTATAATGATTTAAATATTGTTATTGACTTATTCCATAATCATACTCATTGTTATGATATCATATATGGTTCACTTATGACTTTATATTACCCGTTCTTTTGTAAATTCCATGTTAAAGAGCATTTTGGGTAAAATTGTTTCATTTGTCGTCCGTGTTTTGACTTGTAATTATTAATATGATTACTTAGATCATGATTACTTAATTAAAAAATATAAAACATGATTTATATCTAATATATATTCAGAATATACATATATATAATAAATCAGTAAATGGAAAGAAATACACCGTTCATGGAGACGGTAGGCCGTACAAATGCATGAACGCTATTTTCGTTTCCTTATTGAGTTGAATGGAATTAAGTAGATGACACACACATATATAAAAATAAATCCAGTATCATTATTATGTCATATATTTCATTATTACTTATTATATACACTTTATAATTATTCATGAATGGTTAAAGTGGAGAATGAATCTCATCGCGTTGTGGAGACGGTAGTCCGTACGTACGCATGAACGATGATATCGTTCTCATGATCGTGGGACTGTATTGGAGTGTATGTATACTATTTCAGAATAAATATGATGTTATAATAACTATGTATAGTTATTCTTTACACCATTATACCCATCCATGTAAGGTGTTGGTGGAAAAATAGATTACACCACGGCGTGGAGACGGTATTCCGTACGTACGCACGCGCGGTGATTTCCTTTTTCCGTAGGATGGATAGAAGGTTAATTAGAGTTGTTTCATATTTATAATAACATATAGGTATATAAGAAATATTTATGTTATTACTTTATCGTGAAACAACTAAATAAGAAGAAGTTTAAGAAGAAAGAAATTGAAAAAGATCGGTAATAGATATTACCTCTTTTTGACGCGCCTTCACTTAACCTCCACTTAAAGAACTAAGGATGGTATTTTAAGAAGACCAGGACCTCTAGGATGATACTAGGGAAGTGGAGAAGAGATTTTGTCAGGTTTTGGCCGATCTTGAAGGCTCAAAGTGGTGTGAGGAAGAGGGGGAGGAGGTGCCCTTTTATAAGGGAGGAGAGGGGCACCTTATGAAAATCTCAAAATATTATTTTATATTAATGTCAAATTCAGTTTATAATGGTTCCAAAGGGTCTTATTTCGAAGATAAAGTGGGTATGAGTATAAATACTCTCATACAATAGTATTTAGACAAGTTTAGGTTATTATTTTAACCTTATCAATTAGATTTAACTCTAAGTTAAATAATTTAACTTTTACCGTGTCTTTTTGTTTTCTTAAACTATATGGTTAATAAACTTACTATATCAAGCCAAACGAACCCCAAGTTGTTTATTATTAATATATCTATCCTTATATAAGTCCTTTTGCCGAACCATAGATTTTGAGGAATTAAATAACAATTAATATTATAATATTTGTTTTAAAAACTAATTTATGTCAATTTTGACACTATTTGGTACATGATTTTTATTAAATTCATAACAGAATGATAAGTTAGAACCAAGTTACTTATATCAACAATAACATGTCATATTAACCTATAAAATTAATGTAAGCCATAAAAAGTCTTAAATTACATTTATTTGGGCATTTATAACATCAATTATGTCAATATTTCATTAATAAGACAATTACTGCATCATCATTGTGTCATAATAAATGATAATTATTTAATCCCTAAAAATTATAAATAAATTCCTATGATTTAGATAATTGTATTAGATTTCTTGAGACTATTCATGTTTGAAGTTTCATGAAGTTTATCACTAGATTAAAATTATTATACTTATAAGATTTAAGAAAGTGACATGTTGTCACATTCTTTGGTTTTAATAATAATTAAATTATTTTCATTGAAAAAATTTAATTAAATGAATATAATCCGACCCTTAGGTGATATGGGTCGACGTTTATTCATCCAATAGGATTTTGAAAATTTTTAGGGTAATTTTAAAATATTATATTTACCCTTAATTACCCGATTTACCTTTAGCTATGGTAAATAAAATTTACCGTAGTTACTGTTCATAATTCCCAAAAATAAAAAGTAGATTATTAACATAATTTGGATCCCCTGATTCCAAATATGGAATCCATTTTTCCAAATTCAATACACAAAAGTTGCAGAAATTAAATTAAAATTAATCCTGTTGTCGAAAGAAAACGGGTTTTTCTTTAAAACATTGCAAAAGATTGAATTGATTTAACCTACGAATTCAAGGTAAAATGAATGCTAATGACATAAATTATATTAAATGGTAAAAATATATTCTATTTATGCTTTAAAACCATTAAATATTATAATTTAAACACATAATATATTACGATGAAAAAAGTTGTTTTTAATTAAAATATAGCGTGTTTTTACTATTCATTAAAATATGAAAGTTATCAGAAAAATATCAAAACTTTATCTAATGTAAATTTTTATATCCTGATTAAAAAGAAGAATTTTATTTTGTCAAATTGAACTTATAAACATGTCAAAAACTAGATTTAATGTGGGTGCGCCATCAAAAGGCGGCAAAACTGCATTTTTTGAAAAATACTTATTTTACCCGAAAAATTTATTTTGTTCTTATACCATGTTCTAGAAATGTGTAAGATGAATAATAATGTTATAAAATTAAAAATTTAGTTAACACTATTCATAACAGCTAGTTCATAACAATATTATAATAATATATCATTTTTTAGTAAAACCCAGTATTGTGTACAACACACACTATCGAAGAAGGTCGCGATTGCGTATAATGCAAGCCAAGTCAGGGTTGCGTGTTGTGAAAGAATCCTTAGTTGTTTCATATAACATAATCCAACCATATTTCATTTATACATTGAATATATATATATATACTCAATGTTTCGTAGAATAACTATTATCAAGATTGTGTGTAACACGATCCAAGAATAGTGTTGCGTATACTGCAAGATAATACGGTGTTGCATATAGCGCAAGGTAATCTTGGTGTAGAATACAACACAAGAAATTAATGAAATTAAAAGAATATTTTTCATAAAATCTCAGGGTGTTACATTCTACCCCCCTTAAAATGAATTTCTCCCTCGAAATTCGTCGGGGTTATAAATTGTTTACTACTCGAAAGTTTCTTTAATAGAAACCCACATCGTAAAAAGGAATACCAAAACCAATCTTTAAAAACAAAAGTATGAAACATAACGGTTACCCAAGTAAACTAATCATTGGGTTTCCACATAGGTGAAAATATGGATATGGAAGAGAAATCTAACCACCATGTTCTGATGGAGAGTGGTAGAGAACATGTCTATGGAAAAGCCAGCAATCACAAAGCCATAAATTTGTGACGATCTAAGGTACCATCTGATTCATTCGATATAAGAGCACTAGGGCAACATTTTTTGTTTTCAAGATCATTTCCCTAAAGTTGAAGAATTTGAATTAGAATAAATAATTACTTTATTTTGGTATAATCTCACTGTTGTCTGTGCTCTGAAAAATTTCCACTTTATCTCTTAAAGAAAGGAAGTTGAATTTGTTATTCGTGATGTGTTAAAAGATCATGTGATAGAATGACGGGTCTTTCCATCTGTTTCAAACAAAAGGTTAGAAAAAGTTATCAAATATACATAAGTTCGTCTTTGGTGAGGTTAATCGTATATTAAAAAATGAACTTATACTTCATATATCACGTCACTTAATAAAATAAAACAAGTTTCTACTAACCAGGGACTTCCTGTAGGTCAGTGGTAGGCGATAAAGGGTAGTCGCACTTCGGTTGTGTGTTCGATTCCCACAGCCTTTTCCGACGCGATGGGCTGTCGTCCGTCCTGCAGGTTGTCCTTTTTCTAAAACTACATTACTATAACATCCCATCAATAATATCAAAAAAGTTATATCTTTAAACAATACTAACTTATGGTTAACATAATCCATTCCAATATTTAGGCTTATCTAAAATACTTCGGTCCAAGCTCATAGTATAAAGAAAACGATTACTTGAAATGTCGTCAACCAAGCATATGAATACCATCATTTATCCCCCATATATCTTGTTGGTCACATTCCAATCATGTGAATACCTTAATCATGTATTTTCTTGAAAAATGAATACCTATTAAACCTTAGTGAAAACATGAATGCTGTCAAAAGTTAACTCTTACCACATACCAAAATCCAAAAATTCTATATACTCAATCCATGATATAACCTTCTCCTTATATCAGTCATGAGCTCATGAATACTATCAAACATTTAATTTTCTCCTTATCCCTTCATTATGCGCATATCATCTTCATTCCAAAAATATCTGAATAACCTTTCATGGATACTGGTAGCATTAATCACACACTTTCAAAACTCAAGGAATGACAACAATGTAACAATCCTTAGATGTCTCTTTATTCCATAGTACCATGAGATTCTTTATACAACATTACACTTTATAAACATGTAATCATTCCACTACCTTCTTAAACCATTGACTGAGCTTCAACAATTATTTCATCTCACATATCATTTGTAGTCTCTTCATCATCATCCACATAAATACTACCCATACGACCATACTAATTCTCTTCATGAGACTTTCCCTTAGGGAATTGGTTCGCATAATGCCCGTACATTCCACATTTAAAACATTTAACCATTTTTGATGTCGTAGCAATACCATTATCCTCATCCCTGGTGTTAACTGAACCTTTCCCTTTGCACTTAATGGATTTGTGTCCTTCTTTTGCACACCCAAAGCATCTTCCAGTTTCTTTGAAACATTCTCTTTGATTCCTCTTCCCACATGATTTACATAGGGTAAATTGAACTTTCTTTCCTCTATGATCATCATGAAACTCCATCTTTCTCTTATTAGCCGAGTCAGGAAACTTACCAAATTTTACTTTATTGATCATATTATGAGATTTCTGATTTGGCATAATAATGATGTTTGGACTTCCAAATCCCATTTCATTTGGTTGCTCATGAAGAATATCATTCCATTGTCCATCATATCCTCCATTATCGTGAATCACCTTGTTTCCAGCCATTTTCTAAAACCCAAAAAGAATAGTGTGAGAGGAAAAAATCATAATAAAGGGGGAGTAACTTCAATATCTAACATCATTGGTTTAATCTAATATCGTTACCATAGTTCTAGGACTATATCCTATACGTATACTTATCCTTAGGGGCATCCCTAGACATACCTTAGAAATATCTCTAGGGATCTCACTAATGTTTTCGCATCCTAGTTTCCAAAGGTTGACTAAACCTTTCCTCTGATACCAACTGTAGAGACCTGAAGCTTGACGTACATGGACATTACATTACTTTTTCAGAATACTTAGTACATAACAAAAACACACACACAAGGACCGTAATAGTTTAGCGTCTTTGGAAACTCGGAATATAATCTTCTAATCGTGGTGAAAGATCTTCAACATCTCCCATAAGTTCATCCTTTTTTTACCAAAAACCTTTCTTTATATCCTGGGGAAAATAAAACATAAAAGGGTGATCTCAAATGCTCAGTAAGGGTAAACAAAAGAAATATCAATCACATCATATTCATAAGAACATAACATTTTGGAAATCTTAACCTGCAAAAGAGAGCATAATTTCATAACATGGGATAAATCATAGTAGTGAAATGAAATCCCAATAATCATAACTTAAAACATGAAACATTGTGGCATACACACATAATCATAGATAATCATATCTTATTAGTCAAGACTCATTTCCAATACTATCTTAGTGGACAAAGTCCATTTCTGAACCGAGTCACCCTCGTTTCAGTCCTGTTTCACTGAACCGGTATAACCTACCATTCCAGCCATGTCTACCTCATGAGATATAAAATCTTTACCCAATGCATTGGAGGGAGATATAGTTCCCACCCATCTCATAATGATACCATTCTTATGTGTGCCACAAAATCATAAATCATACATCCTTGCATAACCCATTTAATAAAAATGGGATTCTTAAACAACATGACATCATAAAACAATTCATATAAGATAAAGGGATTAATAAAAATAATTCCATCACAACATAATCAAATCAATTTAATAATAACGATAGAAACATAACCCTATATTATCTTAGATGGAAAATAATTTTGATAAAACACTTGAACTCCATTCTTGAGGAAAATATCCTTTCAACTTCAAAAACATTTTCCTTTCTTAACATGTCATAAAATTTTAAACTAAAAGAATTTGATTAAAAATAAACTTGGAAACATGTAAAGGAATATTCTTGGAAATAATTATTTAAAAATCCATTCATTCCGTATAAGTTAAAAAAAACATTCTTCTCGTACTTTTGTCCGAAAAGTCAAAAAGTACCTCGTACGAAAAATGAAAAAAGATTCCTTTCATATCTTTTACTAAAAACTCAACAAAGGGTAAAATAGGTTTTAAACAATTTTAGGTGGATGGAAATAATATTACATATTGAGGAAACATGGATGTGGATGATAAAATACACCCCAGTAAATACTAAAGTATAAACAATCTCGGATAAAAATGAGATTGTGATATTTCCCTTACCTTTGGTCCGATTTGCTTCGTAAGTGTCCTAACCTCCTGTATAATGATTTAAATAATGTTATTGAATTATTTTAGAATCATACTCATTGTTATGATATCATATATGGTTCACTTATGACTTTATATTACCCGTTCTTTTGTAAATTCCATGTTAAAGAGCGTTTTGGGTAAAATTGTTTCATTTGTCATCCGTGTTTTGACTTGTAATTATTCATATGATTACTTAGATCATGATTACTTAATTACACAATATAAAAAATGATTTATATCTAATATATATTCAGAATATACATATATATATAATAAATCATTAAATGGAAAGAAATACACCGTTCATGGAGACGGTAGGTCGTACGTACGCATGAACACTGTTTTCGTTTCCTTATTGAGTTGAATGGAATTAAGTAGATGACATACACATATATACAAATAAATCCAGTATCATTATTATTTCATATATTTCATGATTAATTATTATATACACTTTATAATTATTCATGAATGGTTAAAGTGGAGAATGAATCTCATCGCGTCGTGGAGACGGTAGTCTGTACGTACGCACGAGCGATGATATCGTTCTCATGATCGTGGGACTATATTGGAGTGTATGTATACTATTTCAGAATCCATATGATGTTATAATAACTATGTATAGTTATTCGTTACACCATTATACCCATCCATGTAAGGTGTTGGTGGAAAAATAGATTACACCACGGCGTGGAGACGGTATTCCGTACGTACGCACACGCGGTGATTTCCTTTTTCCGTAGGATGGATAGAAGGTTAATTAGAGTTGTTTCATATTTATAATAACATATAAGTATATAAGAAATACTGATGTTATTACTTTATCATGAAACACCGAAATAAGAAGAAGTTGAAGAAGAAAGAAATTGAAAAAGATCGGTAATGGATATTACCTCTTTTTGGCGCGACTTCACTTAACCTCCACTTAAGGAACTAAGGGTGGTCTTTTAATAAGAACCGGACCTCTAGGATGATAATAGTGAAGTTTAGAAGAGATTTTGGCAGGGTTTGTCAGAGCTTGAAGGCTCAAAGAGGTGTGAGGAAGAGGGGGAGGAGGTGCCCTTTTATAAGGGAGGAGAGGGGCACCTTATGAAAATCTCAAAATATTATTTTATATTAAGGTCAAATTCAGTTTATAATGGTTCCAAAGGGTCTTATTTCAAAGCTAAAGTGGGGCTGGGTCTAAATCCTCTCATACAATAGGATTTATACAAGTTTAGGTTATTATTTTAACCTTATCAATTAGATTTAACTCTAAGTTAAATAATTTAACTTTTACTGTGTCTTTTTGTTTTCTTACACTATATGGTTAATAAACATACTATATCAAGCCAAAAGAACCCCAAGTTGTTTATTATTAATATATCTATCCTTAAATAAGTCATTTTGACTAAACTTAGATTTTTAGGAATTAAATAAAAATTAATATTATAATATTGGTTTTAAAAACTAATTTATGTCAATTTTGACACTATTTGGTACATGATTTTTATGAAATTAATAACAGAATGATAAGTTAGAACCAAGTTACTTATATCAACAATAACATGTCATATTAACCTATCAAATTAATTTAAGTCATATTAAGTCTCAAATCACATTTATTTGGGAATTTATAACATCAATTATGTCAATATTTCATTAATAAGACAATTACTGCATCATCTTTGTGTCATAAATAATAAAAATTATTTAATCCTTAAAAATTATAAATAAATTTCTATGATGTAGATAATTGTATTATATTTCTGGAGACTATTAATGTTTTAAGTTTCATGAAGTTTATCACTATATTAAAATTATTATACTTATAAGATTTAAGAAAGTGACATGTTGTCACATTGTTTGGTTTTAATAATAATTAAATTATTTTCATTGACAAAATTTAATTAAATGAATCTAATCCGACCCTTAGGTGATATGGGTCGACTTTTAGTCATCAAATAGGATTTTTACATTTGTTAGGGTAATTTTAAAATATTATATTTACCCTTAATTACCTGATTTACCTTTAGCTATGGTAAATAAAATTTACCGTAGTTACTATTCATAATTCCCAAAAACAAAAAGTAGCTTATTAACATAATTTGGACCCAATGATTCCAAATATGGAATCCATTTTTCCAAATTCAATACACAAAAGTTGCAGAAATTAAATTAAAATTAATCTTGTTGTTGAAAGAAAACGGGTTTTTCTTTAAAACATTGCAAAAGATTGAATTGATTTAACCTACGAATTCAAGGTAAAATCAATGATAATGACATAAATTATATTAAATGGTAAAAATATATTTTATTTATACTTTAAAACCATTCAATATTATAATTTAACCACATAAGATATTACGATGAAAAAAGTTGTTTTTAATTAAAATATAGCGTGTTTTTACTATTCATTAAAATATGAAAGTTATCGGAAAAATATCAAAACATTATCTAATGTAATTTTATCTATCCTGATTCAAAATAAGAATTTTATTTTGTCAAATTTAACTTATAAACATGTCAAAAACTAGATTTAAAGTGGGTGCGCCATCAAAAGGCGGAAAAACTGCATTTTTTGAAAAATACTTATTTTACCCGAAAAATTTATTTTGTTGTTATACCATTTTCTAGAAATTTTTAAGATGAATAATAATGTTATAAAATTAAAATTTTAGTTAACACTATTCATAACGGCTAGTTCATAACAATATTATAATAATATATCATTGTTTAGTAAAACACAGTATTGCGTACAACACACACTATCGAGGAAGGTCGCGATTGCATATAATGCAAGCCAAGTTAGGGTTGCGTGTTGTGAAAGAATACTTAGTTGTTTCATATAAAAGAATCCAACCATATTTCATTTATACATTATATATATATATATATATATACTCAATTTTGCGTAGAATAACTATTATCAAGATTGTGTGTAACACGATCCAAGAATAGTGTTGCGTATACTGCAAGCTAATACGGTGTTGCGTATAGCGCAAGGTAATCTTGGCGTAGAATACAACACAAGACATTAATGAAATTAAAATAATATTTTTCATAAAATCTCGGGGTGTTACAAAGGTTATCATTTTGGACGTGCAATAAATGTGGGGATTCTGAAAAATGATATCATGGAGGTTGTTATTGGAGATAAGTTGGTCATCAACGTGGTGAAAATATTTTCCCTATAAATTTTAACACCTTCTACCTATGTTATATTTGTTAAAAATTTATACTTATCTCTCTTTTGTATTAGTTATATTTACAACATGTGTGAGTATCATGACCAGACATTTGTATATGGATTCATGGACCCACATTTGATTTCCCCTAAAGCACATGCATTGGATTAGGAATAAAAAATGCTTAATATTGTTGAAATATTTGAACAGAATATAATCACACAGTGTTGGATGATTCCTTTTTTCAAGAGGTACGAAAAATATATATTTCAAATAGTTCATTATCTTTTATCATAAGAAACCACTAACCTTAATTTTTTTTATCATTGATCATTGGATGTTAGGTGTTTTTTTTTCAAGGGAGAAAACACTTTATTAGATATGCTCTAACCATTGTGATGTGTGGGAATGTTTTATGAATATGTTGGAAAAGTAAGTTTCTATTTTTTAATAGTTGTATATATTATAATGAAATTTAAATTTATCCCATTCGTATTATTTTCAAACAAGGGATTGGTCTACTTTCTAAAAAACACAAAGAAGAGGAGTGCCAATATCAAATATGTAAAAGTAAAAGTAAATATCCTTTTATAATTTATTCTTTTTGATATTTTACATAAAAATAATATTTTGAATTTACACTCATTTAAACCAAATTTTCCTGAACAACAAGGCATCTTCAAATGCATATATTATATGTTAAGATTTATGTATGATATAATTACAACTAGAACACTTTTCCACTTTGATCTGGTAAGATTTCCTTTTAAACTGTTCCATAATATTTCATTTGATTTAGTCATTATACATGTTAACTGCTATCCTTTTACTTTGTAGCTATTTGATGACCCTCAACCCTATAGCGCTCAAGATTTCAAACAATTACAAGTGGAATTGTCAAATTATTTTACAAATTTGATTGGATTTTAGTTTGTTTGTAATGTAAAATGTAATTTTTAATATCGTCATTATAATTGTGTATATGGTAGTTGTTTAGGTTGGATTTAGGATTTTTTAGTTAACATTGTATATTTTAATGTTTTATATGTGAATGTTTAATTTTGGTCTACTTCTTTTTTTGGTCGAATTCTGATGGTTTTTCTGGTATGGATTCTGGTCTTGGGGGGGGGGGTGTCAATGGGCGTGGGTGGTGTCCATTGGGGTGGGGGGTTTCCTGGGGTGTGGGAGGGATGTCTAGTGGGGTTGGGGTGTCTAGGGTGTCCATGGGCAAGGGAGGGTGTCCAGGAGGGTGGGCGGGCTTTCCAGGGGGTGGGGAGCTATCTAGGAGGGTCGAGGGCTATCCAGGTGGTGTCCAGGGGTGTGTGTGTGTGGGGGGGGGGGGTGTCCAGGGTGTCCATGGGGATGAGAGGGTGTCCAGAAAGGTGGGAGGGCTGTTTAGGGGAGTAGAGGGATGCCTAGGAGGGGGGGGGGCTATCTAGGGGGTATCCATGGGTGTGGGGGAGTCCGATTGGGGGGTCCAGGGGTGTGGGAGGGTTGTCTAATGGGGTGGGGGTGTCTAGGGTGTCTATGGGGGGGAGGGTGTTCGGGATGGTGGGGGCTGTCCAGGAGGGTGGGGGGAAGTCTAGGGGGTGTCCAGGGAAGTGGGAGGTTTTCAAAGTGGGAGGTTTTTAAAGTGGGAGGGGGTGTTTCCAGGGATGTGGGAGGGCTGTCTAATGGGGTGGGGGTGTCCAGGATGTCCATGGGGTGGGAGGGTGTCCAAGAGGGTGGGAGGGTTATTTAGGGGAGTGGGGGGTTGTCCAGGAGGGGCGGTGTCTAGGGGGTATCTAGGGGTGTGGGAGTGTCTAGTGGGGTGAGAGGTTTTTAGGGGTGTGGGAGGATGGTTTAGTGGGGTGGAGGGAGTCCAGGTGTCTAAGGTGTCCATGGGGTGGGAGGGAGTTTAGAAGGGTGAGGGTATGTCCAGGAGGTTGGGTTGTGTCCACAGGGTGTCTAGGGGTGTGGGGGCATCCGAGGGGGGGGGGGGGGTTCTGGGGTGTGTGAGGGATGTCCAGCAGGGTGGGGGTGTCCGGGGTGTCCATGGGAATGGGGGTGTCTAAAAGGGTGGGGGTTGCATACTAGGGTGGGGGATATCCAGGAGGGTGGGGGACGTCCAGGGGTGTCCTGGGGTGTGGGTGTGTCTAGTGGGGTGGGGGGTTCAAAGGAATGGGAGGGCCGCCTAGTGGGGCGGGGGGGGGGGGGGGGGTGTCCATAGGGGTGGGAGGGTGTCCAAGAGGGTGGGAGGGCTATCCGGGGGGTGGGGTTGTCAAGGAGGGGAGGGGGTTGTCCAGTATGGGAGGGGGTTGTCCCATGTGTGTCTAGGGTTGTGGGGGGTGTCCAGTGGGGTGGGGGTGTCCGAGGTGTCCATGGTTATAGGTGGGTGTCCAGGAAAGTGGGGGGCTATCGGGGAGGGTGGGGTGTCTAGGAGTGTGGGGGTGTCCAAGGGAGTGGGGGTGCCCTTGAGTTTGGGGTGTTTCTAGTGGTGTGGGAGGGCTATCCATTGGGTGGGGGGGGTTTCGGGGTGTCCGTGGGGGTGGGGGTGTCCAAGAGGGTGGGGGTTGTCTAGGGGGTGGGTGTTTTCCAAGAGGTTAGTGGATATCCATGGGGTGTCTAGGGGTGTGTGTGTGTGGGGGGGTGGTCTCGCCCAAATTTACCCAAGTTTTAAGGGTCAAGCGGTCGCTTGTAGTGTAGCTTGGGTTGTCGAATCCTCAGAGACCTAAGAAGAACCTTTAGACACTCAATAAAAAGAGATGGATTTTTGGCTATGAAGTGGCCAACTTGGGTTCATTTTTGATTGTTTTGAAAGAGCACTAAAAGATCTATGTGAATTCAAATTTTGAGAAAATGAGTTGATCCTAGGTTATTGCTCGGGGTGGATTTAATGAATTCCCTTTTTTACGATTTTAATTTCATTAACTCGAGAAGGATTCATGCGATGAATTCAAACTAACCTCATCACTTACTGATTAAACACCTTCAAAACATATGATAATCACCTATACACTTGTAGGATCATTTTCATGAGCACTCCAAGGTAAGGGATGTAATTAGCACATGAAATTGGGGTGAATAAATTCAATAAGGAAGAGGAATAATAAAAATCATTGAATGAAAGAAAATCAATTAAAATAAATTAATAACATTTAGGGCATGAGAAATAACATTCAATCCAGACCCTTGCTACTCCCTTGGATCAACCCATAAAAGAGCTCTCCCTCCATTGATGACAAGTTCTCAACGGAAGCGGAAAGTAGACTTATGAGGGTGGAATTGAAGGAGTAAAAACAAAAAAAAATAACGATCACTCCACCGTTGTGTGAACAAAATCACTAGGTTTGGTGTGAATAAATTCACACCTTGAGGCAACGGTATCAAGGTGATAAGGATAAGAACAGAACAAGAGAATAATAAGAACTTTTATTGAAGACTAAGGTGATTCGAACAACTTAAATGAGAAGGAAGAACATTACAAAGCTAAATTGGCATAATAACATTACAATGAAAAGAAAGCACCCAACATCCCTAAATTCACCACCAATCCCGCCTTAAAAAAGAAAAAATGAATCCTTGGACGAGCCCCCAACATCCCATGTGCCTTAAATTAATTATGTTGGGTAAAGGTGGGTGGAATATTAATGATGAGAGACTTTTCCACTTCTTGCCCCGAAGTTGCAGCCAGCTTGCATCCACCAGAAAGACGTGCCTAAAGGACCTTCTAGAAGGCCTAATTTTAGTAGTCCCTAGAAGACTTACACGCATACCCGGATGTCCCCTAACAGCTTGTAAAATTGAAGCCCAAAATACTTTTTGGTTCGGGAGATATGATTGAAATAGTGGGCGGTTTTTCTGGGCCTCAGACTCTGGCCCAAAATTAAATCTTCAAATTGGGCCGCATTAATCACCACCATTGAGGACTAATTAGCACTGGCTTCATAGGAATGATATGTTCCCCTATATGTCTTATATCCTTCCATAAATTTTGGGCTTCATTGGGCTTGTATGTTGGGCCCCATAGTTTCATCAGTGGGATGATATCCAATCTTCCTTCTCCAGAATTGTTTCCTTTAATCGCCAAATATCTCCATCATCCTTTATTAAAAATCCATTGATCCCTGAATAAAAAATGTTCATAATTAAGTACATATCCATTTCCAAAAATATAAAATTAAAACATGGATAGTTACATTCTTTAAAATCAGATGAAACATTGGGCCTAAATTGGTGCACATTAGGCATGAAGTGCACAAATGATGAGAATGGGTGTTCAAAATGTAAAATGCACTAAAATGGTATTTATGAATAGCAAGGCACGTGAAAACTACATATATTAGAAATGAATATTAGCCTATTATAGTGGCTAATCACACCCCCCAACTTCAGTTTTGCTAGTCCCGAGCAAAAATATATCTCACAAAAATGAAATTCGAATGACCTTTTCCAAAAACATTTTAATACACATTTCTCACCCAAAGATCACATACCAAACAATTATGAAACCCCTAAAAATCATTTAAAACAAGCTATTTCCACAGGCATATCTCAAGCCCAAGCCCATTCCTTTGTTCAAATTCATTGTCATATTTCATCCAAATTCAATTAAGCATGATGAAGTGTTTTGCGTCACAATAGACATGGGGGTTCATTTACATTCGAGGGAGAAAATATGGAAGCGCTAGGAGCAATAAAATTTTAATAATAAGATGAGTAATCATTTTTTTTGGGTTTTTTTTTTTGCAATTTTTCCATGGTAATTGAAATTGAACTCAATCGAGTCAACCCATGCAGCAAGACTTTGCCGATGACTCCCAGGCTCAAAGACCTTAGGGCACCAAGTGAAGCTCACATACTCGGGCATCATCTCGAGTTAACTCAATAAAAAACGAATTCAAATTACCACAAATAGAGATAAAATGCCCAACTCTGGGCCAGACAACTATGGAGTCACGATCCCCAAGTGCCGAAAGCCACACATTAGGTCAATTCATTACTCTACGCACAATTGATTTTTTTTGAATACTCATGTTAAAATTAAAATGATCACCAATCCTATGCTATTTATTATGGGTCCCCAAGAACTCAAACTAAGACCCCACAATCTAGAGGACGTTCATTGTGTTTTTTTATTAAATGGATGAAAATATAACAGTGAAAAATCACATCGGACAACCGCACATTCCAATATCTATGCACATGAACATAAATTTGCATTAAAATAATAATCAAGGCATGCAAAATTACTTGATATCCAATTTCAGAGTTTGGAATGTGTGTTATCATGTTCAAGGTTAATGGCATTTTTCCTTCCACACATTTTCATCTCCCCCCCAACTTGGAATACACTGTCCCCAGTGTTTAAAGAATTGAAACATAGAAGTGGCAGGATAGAAGTTCAACGAAGACATTGAAAATGAAAATTATGGAATGAAGTCACCTGGTGGTTGATGTTGAAAATACATTCTCATGTCTCCCTTCAGTTTTGGTTTATCTCCCAATGGCTTTGACGGTTGTGACCAGATTTTCCCAATGACCTATGACATGCCTTAATTTTTTTAAATATATATATTTTGGTATTTTTTTAACCTAAAAAAAGTATAAATAACATAAACTGATGATACATTGTATTATTTTTATTTTCTGGGTAAGGTATTACTCAAGGATCACACCGCGTGACACAGATGAATACGGTGCTCCCCTTTCATACCCATCCGTACTCATAAAAAAAGAATAGGTCAACAATCTATTTTTTTTAAAATACGAACAAAAATATAAAATAAAATAAAATAAACTGATGATACATTGTCTTCTTTATATTTTCTGGGTAAGGTATTACTCAGGGATCACACCGCGTGACACAGATGAATACGGTGCTCCCCTTTCATACCCATCCTTACTCATAAAAGAAGAACAGGTCAATAGTATATATATATATATATATTTTTAAATAACAAACTGAAGAAGAAGGAAAGAAAGAAGAAAAAAATGACTCACAAAGATTAGAAACATGAAGACCACGGGTTGCCTCCCGTGCAGCGCTTTTGTTTAACGTCGTTATCCCGACATGGATCCTAAATCTATCAATTCTTTCCCGGTTCATAGGTTGGATATGTTAACATTACCTCTATTTCTAGTTTATTGAATGATTCAATGAATGGTTTTAACCTATGACCATTGACCTTAAAAATGTTACCACTTGTGGGATCCTGAATCCCTACTGCCCCATGGGGGTACACATGATGCACTATGAAAGGACCTGACCATCTAGACCTTAACTTTCCTGGGTTTAAATGAAGTTTTGAACTATACAAGAGCACACATTTTCCCAGTTCAAATTGTTTGACTTTGATATTCCTAGATTGGTAGGCTTGAACTCTAGATTTATTTATCCTTGAATTTTCATAAGCCTCCATCCTATGTTCCTCAAGTTCATTAAGATCAAACTTACTCTTTTCTTTGGCTAAAGAAATGTCGAAATTCATTTTTTTGATTGCCCAAAATGCCTTATGCCCAATTTAAACAGGTAGATGGCATGCTTTTCCATAAACCAACCTATATGGTGACATTCCTAGGATGGTTTTGAATGCTGTACGATATGACCAAAGAGCATCCAAGAGTTTCTCAGACTAATCTTTCCTAGAGGGGTTGACAGTTTTTTCAAGAATTTTCTTAATCTCCCTATTTGCTAACTCATCTTGACCATTGGTTTGAGGATGGTACGCAGTGGAAACTTTATAAGAAATTCCATACTTAGACATGAGTGAAGAGAATGGGAGATTAAATAAATGGGTTCCACGATCACTAATTATAGCCCTCAGAATTCCAAATCTAGAAAAGATATGCTCTTTTATGAATTGGATCACAACTTGATGATCATTAGTCTTGGTGGGAATGGCCTCAACCCATTTTGAGACGTAATCAACAGATAAGAGGATGTAGAGGTATCCCTTAGAGTTTGGAAAGGGTCCCATGAAATCAATTCCCCAACAATCAAATATTTCAACGACTAGAATGGGAGTGAGGGGCATTTGATTTCTTTTGGAAATTGATCCTAATTGCTGACACTGATGACAACTTTTGCAGTATTGGAAGGAATCGTTAGTGAGGTTCGGCCAGTATAAACCACTTTGGAGGACCTTTTCACTGGTTTTCTTTGTAGAAAAGTGGCCTCCACATGCCTCTCCATGAAAAAATTTTAGAATGGACTCTTGCTCAGACTCGGGAACACATCTCCTGATGATTTGATCAGGACAGAACATGAAGAGGTAAGGGTCATCAAACACGTAGTGTTTGACATCAGAAAGGAATTTCCTCTTAACTTGGGTCCCCAAGAATTTTGGAATTTCACCCATCACCAAATGGTTTTCTATGTCAGCATACCAAGGGCAATCACTCACTAAATAGAGGTTCTCATCGGGAAATGAATCAGACACAGAGAGGTGGTGTGATTTGTCTTTGAATTCCATCCTAGAGAGGTGATCATCTACAAAATTTTCAACACCCTTTTTATCCTTAATGGTTAAATCGAACTCTTGAAGAAGAAGGACCCGCCTAACCAATCTAGCATTGACATCTTGTTTTTGGAAAAGGTATTTTAGGGCTGAATGGTCAGTGAAGACAATGATGGGTGATCCTAAGAGATAAGACCTGAATTTCTCTAAAGCAAAGAAAACAGCAAGCAGCTCTTTCTCAGTGGTGGTGTAGTTTATTTGTGCATCATTTAAAGATTTTCTTGCATAAACAATGACACATGGAGTTTTCTCACACCATTTTCCTAAGACTGCTCCTACAGTGAAGTCACTTGCATCACACATGAGCTCAAAAGGATGTTTCCAATTTGGAGATTGCATGATAGGTGGAGATAAAAATGGAGCATATTTTACCAATAGAGCACAAAGTGGTCGATAAATAGAGCTGAAATTTCTAATGAACCTTCTATAAAAACCAGCATGTCCAAAGAAGGACCTTACTTCCTTAACAATTTTAGGAGAGGGAAGGTGACGAATGATGTCAACCTTAGCTTTATCAACTTCAATCCCTCTACCAGATACCAGATGACCTAGAACATGTCCTTCCCTTACCATGAAATGACATTTTTCCCAATTTAGTATGAGATTATTATCCTCACACCTTGACAAAACCTTTTCAACATTTAGATGGAATCCCTCAAAAGTATCCCCAAATATGGAGAAATCATCCATGAAGACCTCTAAACAATCCCCCACCATGTCCGAGAAGATTCCCATCATGCACCGCTGGAAGGTACCAGGGGCATTACATAACCCAAAGGGCATGCGCTTGAAGGAAAAAGTGCCGAATGGACAAGTGAAGGTAGTTTTTCCTTGATCCTCTAAAGAGACTTCGATTTGATTATACCCTAAGAATCTATCTAGGAAGCAGTAGAATTGATGACCCACCACTCACTCGAGGACTTGATCTATAAAGGGAAAGGGGAAATGGTTTTTATTGGTACAAGAGTTGAGCTTCCTATAGTCAATACAGACTATCCATCCACTACTAACCCTTGTTGGAAGCATCTCTCCATCATTATTGGTTATTAATGTGATTCCAGCCTTCTTTGGAACCACATGGATTGGGCTAACCCACTCACTATCGGCTATAGGATAGATGATATCAGCTTTTAACAATTTCAAAAGTTCTTTTCTCACTACTTCCATGAGATTAGGATTGAGTCACCACTGAGGTTGACGACATGTCTTTGAATCGAATTCTAGAACAATTCTATGAGTCCCGATAAGTGGGCTAATCCCAGGAATATCTGATAGGGTCCATCCAATGGCTTTCTTGTGTCTCCTAAGGAAATCTAGAAGCATCCTCTCATGATTGGCTTCAAGAGAGGAAGAAATGACAACATGAAAGGATTGATTGTCCTCTAAGAATGCATACTTGAGTGATGAAGGTAAAACGTTAAATTCAAGATCAGAGTGGTTATCACTTTCCAAGAAAGGATGAGACTTTGTATTGAACTCAGTTTCTTTGTTCACATTTCTTGACAAAATTGGTTCCTTGTGAAGAGAATTTTCATCCACTAAATTAGCTAGAGTAGTTTCATGAAGGTATATGGACTCGATGTTATTGATTTTACCCATGGTATCATTGATTGGTGATTCTATAAAATCATCAATAGAGCAATCTGAAAGAGATTCCAGCCAAGGAGACAAATTTCCCTCATGGGAACAAAGAAAATCAATCTCTTCTTGACTTAAACATCCTTCGGTAATTCCTTGATGTTCCTTGAGTTCACTATCAACACTACCTATCCAATTTACCTCATGGATCTCTTCATCATCCCCAATTTGAGAGTTTTCATTATAGATGTTCAATTCTAGACTCATGTTTCCAAAGGTAATAGTCATGTTCCCATTTCGGACTCGGATAAAAGAGTTGATTGTTGCAAGGAAGGGATGACCAAGGATGATTGGGGTTTGCTCCCTAGGACCTAAGCTTGGGTGATTGTCTAGAATAATTAAGTCAGCTGGGTAAATGAAATTTTCAACTTTCACCAAAACATCCTTGAAGATCCCCTTTGGAACTCGAATACTATGATCAGCAAGTTGAAGAGTGGCAGATGTGGGCTGGAGTTCTTCAAGCCCAAACTGACAATACATAGCATAAGGAATGAGGTTCACACTGGCTACTAGATCGCACAAGGCTTTGACAACTTTGTTCTCTCCTAGTTCAACATTTATGTAAGGACATCCTGGGTCTTTCATCTTTGGAGGAAGGGTTCCTTGGATTGTTGTGCTAACATTTGCTGCCAGAAGGACTTGGTTCTTATGTGAGAATTTCCATTTAAATGTGCAGAGTTCCTTAAGGTATTTTGAGTATGTAGGAATGGTTTTAATGGCATCGAGGAGTGGAATTTTCAACTTGACTTGTTAGAATATTTCCCTTAATGTTTCACTCAATTCAGGCTTGGTTTTCCCCCTCATGCGTTGAGGAAATGGGGCAGGTTGTGGGGTTGTTTTTTGAAGAGTTGTTTCTTTCACATTTTTATTAGTATCTTCAGTTTTTTCATGTGTTTCATTTGAATTTTCATTAGAGTTTGAATCTTCAGGTGGGTTTTGAACTATTTGTTCAGGTTTCTCAATTGATTTCCTACTTCTCAAAACTGTCATAGCCTTTAGTTGTTCATGAGTTGTTTGAGTGCAACTTGACTCCCCCCTTGATGTTTGTTGTGGAATGGAATGTGTGGGCATGGGTGCCTTTCCAGTTATGATGGTTTCAAGTTCTTGTTTAAGGGACGAGACTTCTGAGTTCATTCTTTCCATTTGTTTGCACAATTGTTCAAGGATTGGGAGAGGGACAGATTGGGAAGGGGTTTGTGTTGGTTGGGTTATCCCAGGGGGATACTTTGGTTGTTGGTATTGGACTGGAGGATGTTGGTATTGGACTGGTTGTGGTTGGAATTGGTTATGGTTTTGAAAATTTTGTGTAGGTTAGGGGTATGGTCCTTGTGGTTGGCTAGGTTGTTGGTTATCTTTCTATCGGAAGCCTGGGTGGTCATTATACCTTGGGTTGAATGTGTTTGGGTATTGAGGCTTTTGAAAGTTTAGGGCATTGACTTCAGCTGGTGGTCCTCCTAAAAGAACATCCTTGATGGATGGAATGGTTGGGCAGTTGTCTGTTTTGTGGTCATGTTTGTCACAGATTGTGCAAACAAGGTCTACAGTTTGGATTTCATTGATTTTCCTATGGTCTATCTCTTCAACCTTCCTAGAGAGTGCTACAAGTTTCTCCCTAAGGCTTTCCTCTTCCCTAAGTGTATGCATTCCAGTAGTTCTTTGAGGCTTTTCAGAATAAGGTGATATTCCCCATGTTTGGTTTTGTTCAGCAAGGATTTCTAGATACTCGTAAGCATCATTTGGGGATTTGTTTTTAAAGGTCCCATTACACATCATGTCAATGAATTGTTTATTCCCCGAGCCCAAACCTTCATAGAAAATTCTTACTTGTTCAGGAATAGAAAAACCATGGTGTGGAACCATGTTTAGTGTGTCTTTGAACCTCTCCCATGTTTCATAAAATGTCTCTCCCTCTTTTTCAAAAAAAAATTGAATGCACTTTTTTAGTGAAATGGTTTTGTGATGGGGGGAGTATTTTTTGTAAAATTCTCTTTGCAGCTGGTTCCAAGTGTGGATTGATGAAGGTCTCAGATTATTTAACTAGTTATTTGCTCGATCCTTAAGTGATAAAGGAAAGAGCCTCATCTTAGCTGATTCAAGTTGATGTGGTGAGCGCATGGTTTCAACAATGTCATTGAACTCCTTGACATGAAGGTAAGGCATTTCTGACTCCATCCCATGGAAGGTTGGAAGGTGGTGTAGGACATGAGGTTTAAAGACATAGTGGGCATATCCTAGGGTAGCATGCCTAATGCAAGAGGGTGCATTGGTCCAGGTAGGTGTAAGGTAGTCATTCATGGTTTGATCGACTGCATTCCCCAAATTTGGGGCTGCCTCATTTGGATTTCCATTTTGGTTCCTGCCTGGGTTTATGAGCTGGTTTCTTTGAAGACCCTCCATTGAAATTGGCTCATTCTTTAACTCTGGGGTATTATGAAGGTTAGGATCCAATGGTGTACTTGACTCCCCTATCCTATGACTTTCCACCCTAACTAGTCTGTTTGAGTTATCGCGTGTGAAGGCGGACATGCGCCAAAAAAAAGCGAGAAAGGGAAAAGATAAGAGATCTTGGTGAGAATAGAAGAATGGGGGTGAGGAAAGAAGGTTTTTGTCTAAGGAATTTACTTGGTCCCCGGCAACAGTGCCACAATTTGGTCTCACCCAAATTTACCCAAGTTTTAAGGGTCAAGCGGTCGCTTGTAGTGTAGCTTGGGTTGTCGAATCCTCAAAGACCTAAGAAGAACCTTTAGACACTCAATAAAAATAGATGGATTTTTGGGTATAAAGTGGCCAACTTGGGTTGATTTTAGATTGTTTTGAAAGAGCACTAAAAGATATATGTGAATTCAAATTATGAGAAAATGAGTTGATCCTAGGTTATTGCTTGGGGTGGATTGAATGAATTCCTTTTTTTACGATTTTAATTTCATTAACTCGAGAAGGATTCATGCAATGAATTCAAACTAACCTCATCACTTACTGATTAAACACCTTCAAAACATATGATAATCACCTATACACTTGTAGGATCATTTTCATGAGCACTCCAAGGTAAAGGATGTAATTAGCACATGAAAGTGGGGTGAATAAATTCAATAAGGAAGGGGAAGAATAAAAATCATTGAATGAAAGAAACTCAATTAAAAGAAATTAATAACATTTAGGGCATGAGAAATAACATTCAATCCAGCCCCTTTCTACTCCCTTGGATCAACCCATAAAATATCTAGCCCTCCATTGATGACAAGTTCTCAACGGAAGTGGAAAGTAGACTTATGAGGGTGGAATTGAAGAAGTAAAAACAACAAAAATAACGATCACTCCACCGTTGTGTGAACAAAATCACAAGGTTTGGTGTGAATAAATTCACACCATGAGGCAACGGTATCAAGGTGATAAGGAGAAGAACAGAACAAGATAAGAATAAGAACTTTTATTGAAGACTAAGGTGATTCGAACAACTTACATGAGAAGGAAGAACATTACAAAGGCAAATTGACATAATAACATTACAATGAAAAGAAAGCACCCAACATCCCTAAATTCACCACCAATCCTGCCTCAAATAGGAAAAAATGAAGTCTTGGCCGAGCCCCCAACATCCCATGTGCCTTTAATTAAGTATGTTGGGGAAGGGTGGGTGGAACATTAATGATGATAGACTTTTCCACTTCTTGCCCCGAAGTTGCAGCCACCTTGCATCCACCGGAACGACGCGCCTAAAGGTCCTTCTAGAATGCCAAATTTGAGTGGGCCCTAGAATACTTAAATGAAGCCCCGGATGTCCCCTAACACCCTGTAAAATTGAATCCCAAAATACGTTTCGGTTCGGGAGATATGATTGAAATAGTTGGCTGTTTGTCTGGGCCGCACAATCTGGCCCAAAATTAAATCTTCAACTTGGGCCGCATTAATCACCACCATTGAGGACGAATTAGCACGGGCTCCAGAAGAATTATTTGTTCCCCTAGATGTATTATATCATTCCATAAAGTTTTGGCTTCATTGGGCTCGTATTGGGGGCCCCATAGTCCGATCCGTGGGATGATATCCAATCTTCCTTCTCTAGAATTGTTTCCTTTAATCGCCAAATATCTCCATAATACTTTATTAATAATCCACTGATCCTTGAATAAAAAATGTTCATAATTAAGTGAATATCCATTTAAAAAAATATCAAATTAAAATATTGATAGTTACATTCTTTAAAATCAGATGAAACATTGGGCCTAAATTGGTGCACATTAGGCATGAGGTGCACAAATGATGAGAATGGGTGTTCAAAATGTAAAATGCAATAAAATGGTATTTATGAATATCAAGGAACATGAAAACTACATATATTTTCAATGAATATTAGCCTATTACAGTGCCTAATCAGGGGGTGTCCGGTGGGGTGGGGGGGTGGGGGGGTTAGGGCTCTGGGAGGGATGTCTAGTGGGGTGGGGATTTCCAGGGTTTCCATGGGGTGGGAGGGTGTCCAGGAGTGCGGGATGAATGTCAAGGGGAGTGGGGGTGTCTAGTGGGGTGGGAGTTTCCAAGGGTGTGGGAGGGCTGTTTAGTGGGGTGTGGGGGTGTCCAGGGTGTCTCGGGTGTCCATGAGGGTGGGGGTGTCCAGGAGGGTGGTAGGGTTGTCCAGGGGTGTGGGGGTGTTCAGTGAGGTGGGTGGAGGGGGGGGGGATTTCAGGGTGTCCATGGGGTGGGAGGGTGGGAGGGTTGTCTTGGGGAGTGGGGGGATTTTTAAGAGGGAGGGGGTTGTCCAGGGGGTGTCCAGGGGTGGGGGGTTTCTAGGGGTGTGGGAGGGTTGTCTAGTGGGGTGGGGGTGTCCACGATGACCATGGGGCAGGGATGTCTAGGAGGGCATGCGGGCTGTCCAAGGGGTGGGGGATTTCAAGGAGTGGGGGGGGGGTCTATCCAGGGGTTATTTTATAACTAACATAAAAAATTTATGTTAATGGGTTTTAACGTCAGTTATTTGAAAACCAATTTAGAAAATGCATGGGAATGTATTTTTACGTCGGTTTTTTCATAAACGACCTAATAAATGGAATGAAAATAGGTTTTTACATTGAATATTTTATAACCCATTAAATTAATGGAATTAAATAGGTTTTTCATCGATTATTTAATAACTTCTGTTGTATATATGTTTTTACATTGGAGATTATTTAACCAACATGAAAAAATGCCTAGCAGACTGGTTTATAATTCTATTTATTAACATAAATTACATGATAAACTCTTAAAAAACACACCTTATTATGTTAGTTATTCTATAACAGACATGAAAAAGTTAATACCACATTGGTTATTTTAAAACCATCATCATAAATCATGACTCCGATGTGTTTTCCATGTCAGATTTTGATGAACTGACGTGAGAAATGATTTTGATTATTGGTTTTTATGCCACTTTTAAAGTAACCACCATAAAAATTAATATTTATAACATCTCCTGTAATAACATCGACCAAAAACAGACATAAAAAATAAAAAAGAACCACCGTAAAAAACTTTCTCTGCACTAGCGATACATAGTTAATTTTAAATAAATTTATTTAATTTGTTTAAAATTATGATTCTTGTGAATCTCTATGAAATTTTTATGAGTATTAAGATAAAATAATTGATCAATTAAATATGAAAATTAATTGAATCAAGTATTATTTATCTTAAATTATATTTATTAATAATTTAATTTTAGTTTTATTAAAATTTTAATTCATTGCATGCATATGGATGATCATGAGCCTAGACCAGACCGTTGTATATGATTTCTTCATTTAATTTTTATTAATTTAAATCATTTTACTATGTTCTATCTCTCCTATTATTATGTATGGTATTGCCCTCACATGGACTCTTTTACTTAACCCCTTTCCCCTTACCTACATGTGAGTAAATGCATATATAATGGATGCAACACCCAAGCTAGTGGAGGTAGTTCAAGTTTGGAGTTAAGGTGAAACCAATCCAAGATAGACACATAGGTGGACATGTGGAAAGATATAAAATGAAATTTATTGGTTCAAGGTGTTTTCCCTAGGTATATTGTCCTTTTATCATGTGATAGAAAACCTAACCATTAGTAAAAGTTCATGATCATATCAGTTTATTATTTTATTTATATCAAGTTTCGTGGTTATTTCATTATAGATGTTTTGTTGTGATTACATGAATTAATGAATTAATTAGAATGCAATATAGAACTAAAATAAATTATCTTATGCATAAATAGTATCATAGACATGGTTAATGACTTATGTACATCAACTTAATATTAAACAACTGTGTAATTAAGAAAAAAATTAGGATGTTTATGCCTAAAAGGATAAAATCCATCAATTATATATTAAATCGGTATAACCTTCCACTACCTTAGTGAAAATAAAACTATAGTAAAAATTTCTTGAGCAGCAAAATTTGAGGTGATTTTAGTTATTGGGGAATTATAACTAGATGTTCTATGTTGACATAATATAGTTCAAATCATGGGTTGACTGTCAAAGTAGGACATGGTGTAACTGGGAGGCAAGGGTTGAGGAAATCCAATTTAAGGATTTTTGGATTGGGGATCCCACTAAATAGATCACAAAATGGTGGTGGTATATGAATTAAATTGGGAATTGATTTTATCACACTTTCACTTTTATACATTCTATTATTTTAAATATACTCGATCGTTTAGTTCTCCTGGAACATGAAATAAATTATTCTTATTACCATATTACCCTTAATTACCCAAAGATTTTATTTGAACTCTTCAAATCTATAACTTATGAAGATTCATTGTTTAGATATCCCATATAAGTTATTATTTATTTCTTTAGATACATGTGTAAGTACCAAACATCCAAACAATCATTAATGAGAGTAAAAGGGACGTTTACCAGACCATATCTTCTATGAAATCTTAAAATTAGGCAAGACTGTTGGTGATGTTTTTATGAGGCTTCATGCAACTAGAACTAATTCTCCCCAAAATGGATTAAGAAGATTCTCCAAAATTATCATCCTGCTGACTTTCTCTATGATGGTTCTGTTCATATTTTCCAAAACTCCGTTGTGTTGTAGGGTGTGTGGGGCATTCCTCTAATGTAAAATTAACTAAATCCAATAATTGGAATAAAATTTCCTAGATGTGTAGCCTCCTACATTTCTTGAATAAAGACTCTTTAACATCCTCCATGATTTTGGCTCCACTATGTCATGGAATATCTTAATGTAGTCAATTACATGTCCCTTTATCCATAAGAACAACACCCACACCAATCAAGATTCATTACCAATAAAATATAGGAAATATTTATTACCCCTAATGAATCCACCTATATAGGACCACATAAATTAGAGTGAACTAGATCTAACAAAAATGATCTCCTTGATTATGTAGGATTGAATGAGTCTCTATACCACTTCCTATATAAGTAGTATTTTAGGGATCAACTGATTCATCTTTATCAACAATAATGTAATTCTAAATTATTATGGTAAATAACCCTCTTGAACACAAGTTGATAAGTCTCCTATTACATAGATTGAATGATATCTCTCTTTCCAGCATGTTGATACTATCTATATATATATATTCACATGAGTATTGTACAACATACTGTATATGTGTGCACATCTGATGATTATGGATCCTTTCATCATCTTACATGATCCATTGCGGAATATATTTTCATATCCTTTTTAATCAAAGGTTATCCCAGATAGTAGGTTGAGAAAATGTTTTGGATCATTCTAAACATCATTTAGGGTGAATGGGTATCCAACATTCATCTTTACATGGATATTATCCATACTAACAATCTACACTGAACTGGTATTCCCCATCATGACTACACTAATTTCACCAGCTTGAAAAGACAACAAATAATCATGATGTGGAGTTTCTTGGTATGATTATGTAGTATTGACCAACCATTATGTATCCAGACCTCATGTATAGAAGAATTCCTATTCATTTTTTTGTGAGAAAATCATGATTTCTCCAGATATTATCATGTGTGAATTATAATTTTTTAATTCTTGGATTCAATTTTGGCTTTTTTTCTTATAGAAATATTCAGAAGTTATTCTTCATGTTTCCCTACACACTATAATGGTAGAATTTCATTTGGTTTCCTACCATTTTTTGACCTTCCTCTACTCTAGATCTGGCCTCTTCTTACATCCCATTGACCACCTCCCATTGACGGTCCCTCCCAAAAAATTTAATTCTATAAAAATTGGAGGATAAACATGAAACAATAAGTATAACATTGAATCCGAATTTATTGAAATGGAGGAATCAACCCACGGATCATCAAATTTACCTCTAATAGATCAAGATATGATACAATTAGTCTTAATAGTTATGATCAACCAATGACATGGTAGATACAAGATGATGATGTGGTGATAATGTCGTTTATTGGAGAAGCTACTAGAATATCACCAAAAATGTCATATGCATCGGAATAGTGTCATATTATCTGGAATAGGGGTACTATAGCACCCGGAATATTGATCAAACATTGATATAACCTAGGGAACTCATTTTATCTCTATTTTCAACAACTTTTTGTAGGGAACTGATTCCATTAATCTCAATTCTTCTGTCTACTATAATTACATTTTCATGATTACAAGGAATCAAATACTGAAGGATTGAAGAGTTTAATAGTCTTAGTAAACTAGATATATATATGAGTCTTGTCTTACAAATGAATACTCTAACAATAAGATATTTTTGGACTCATCATGTTTTAATCATGTTTTAATGATAAAAAATCCAATACATCCTATAAATCATTTTAATCCTAATTAATCTATCTCAAATAATGTGTAGAGATGGTTGGTTTTTTAATGATTTAAATAAACATCCACTAAATATTGTTAATACTAAATCATGATTCATTATTGTAAGCTATATTCAACTTTTTTCAATAATGACTTCTTATCTTAATGATTATGAATAATTAATTTTGTGAATATTACTACTTAAATCTATATACTGATATTTTGATATGTCTGAGAAACCCTGATTTTCCCACTAATTCTTTTTTTCTGGAAAAGGACCCAGGCACTGTGACCCAGACACTGTGACCCAGACACCATGAACTAGACACCGTGACCTAAACACCGTCACCCAGACACTGTGACCCAGACATCATGACCTAGACACAGTGACCCAAACACTGTGACCCATACATCGTGACCAATAAACTGTAACTAGTTTCATATATTATGAATTCTATGACACCATTTCTATGATACCATAAATAAGACACCATTCAATGTTTGGAAAATAACCATACACTGTGATTCTAACACCGCATCTCTTGCTACTAGTTCTTGATCTTCAAACAACTAGGTCCTCAAGACTGCCTCACTTCTCAATAGAAAAGAAGAAGAAATTGTTTCATGGGGACATCATTTCCAAGTGACACTATTTCTAGACTGACTGTGGTACCATTATTTAATCTGTTATGTTGTTTTGAAATTAATTTCAAATGTTAATATTTGAGTAATTCAAAGGAACTAACATAATTAATTTTCCATTGTATAAATGTCACCTAATTGTATGATGTATAATGTGTAGCATACATGCATCCTATCAACCCCAACATGTGTACACACAATTAAAAAGGAAGATAAGTCAAGCTGCATATATACCTAAAAGTAGAGCAGCTGATGCACGAGAATTTTTAGAAGGGTGAACAGATACATGCAAGAAAATACAACTGAAGAACACACAGATCACTATCGATCCAAAGGCTAGACTATTGTAGATCATACTCAAAATAATCTTCATAGTACCAACTCCATGTTGAAAATGATCAATATATAACTAGAAACCAGAGTTCCAGACTTTCAATACCCTGGTTTTTATAAGAGGACTCGATAATTGCATCTTCTTCATCCTACATGTCCATTGCTATAGAGAATAACACTTAGATCTCTTCAAACCTTATCTCATCATCTTTGATTTGTTGTCTACTATTATTAGCTTTTGAGAAGTGTCTGTGTGTCTATATTAAAACACACACTGTCTCCTACACTAAACTGAAGGACACAAGACATTCTTCATATCATATCTGTTTATAGTTTTTTACATCCATTGAAATGTTTGGAAGAGGTCCTTGTGTGACCTGGTATTTTATACCCTTGAATAACTGTGAAAGAGGTTGTGTGACCTGGATAGTTCTCTACACTGTTGTTTACCCAAGTCCAGGATATGGATCAAGTTTATTAATATAAACTACTTGTTGGTAGGTGATCACGAAGTGGAGTCGATTAGGTCTCAGTTTGAGACTAAACCCCTTGTTTTATTTGCTGTGTATTTGAATTTACGTTTTCTCTCGTTTACTGTATATTTCAAAAAGCACTAGATTTTACTATGATAGTTAGTCATGGATAGAATTTATAATTGTTTTTCCTTATTATAATAGCTTCAAACGTAGTGTAAATAACTCACATTGATATTACAGAGAATTAATAAATCTTCAGAGAGTTTATTAGAATAATCAAACTTTTATAACTGTATTACCTTGAATAACTAGGCTGTATTCATTTTTATTGGGGAACCTTTTTAAGAAAACTTATTAACAAAATTTTTTAATAGATACTCAATTCACCCCTTCTTGAGTACTCTACTTCGACTAACATTTGGTATAAAATGAGTTTTTATTCATTTTAAGACTTTGTGTTTAAATCTGTTCAACTATGATTTTAGTTGTAATTTAATGATCTATAAATTTCTGTTAATTCTAAATTTCTAGAACATTAAAAGTATTTCTTTATTATGTATAATATACTAGAATTTTCTATAATAAATAGACCACCATTCATCAATGGAACTAATTATTCCCAATGGAAAATTAAATTGAAAATGCATTTAGAAAGTATGGGATTTGAAATTTGGGATTCAATTTTTGATGAGTATAAAATTCCCACTACTCATATAATTACTTGGGATGACCCAAATAAGACTGCCTATAATAAAAATTGAAAATCCACGAATGCTTTATACTACTCTGTAGGAGATGAGGAATTTAATAGAATTTATGCTTCTAAAACTGCCCATGAAATTTGGGATACTTTGTCTGTTTCACATGAAATAAATTCTAGTGTGAATGAAATGAGACACAATACTTATACTATTAAATATGATAACATTTAAACGATTCTTGATGAGCCTATTTCTGACATATATCTTAGGTTCAACGAAATTTTCCACACAATGATTTCTCTTGGAAGAGAAGTCACTACCAAAGAACAAATCATGAGGATTCTTAGATTCCTACCTGATGGATGGAGAGGAACCCCTATATCTATTATAGAGTCATGTGACGTAATAAGATTACCAGTCAAATAACTCATTGGGAATCTAATGATTTAGTAATGGGAGCTGAAAGTCAACACGGAAGAGGAGGATGAACCCAAAATAAAATCTATGGCATTCAAGACCACCACCTCTAGTGACAAAGAAAAGGAGAAACTACAAGTCTCTGTAGAATGTTCCATAAGTGAACAATCATCATCTGACAGTGATGAGGGTATGGATCAATTAGCCAGAAGGTATAAGAAATATTACGTGAAGAATAAAATTTTCAGAAATACTAACTTTAAAGGAATATATAATCAAAAGGGAAGTTAGAAGAAAGATTGGAAAAGACGTGACAAGACTGATGAGATAGTATTCTATGAATTTAAGCGAAAGGGACATGTAAAGGATGACTATCCCAAGATCAAGTATAAAAGGAAATTTGAGGACAAAGCTAGAATGTATAAGAAGGAAATTAAAGAATCTTGGAATGCTTATGAGGACAGTTCAAGTGACTCATAATCTTTACATGATGAACATGATAACAATGCCAATATGTGTTTCATGAAAAACACATCTGATGTAACACTGAAATCTCTTGTATACAATTCCTATTATTTTGGAGATGAATGTTATTATGAAAATATATCTAATGAATAAATTTTTCAGTACTGAAATATGCTTGAAGAGACATGTAATTAACTAAAAGATAAATACAAGTCTTTAAAGAAATAGTGTTCTCTTACCTCAACTATTAAATCTGAACATACTATAGAAATACAGAAAAATGTTCAATTACTCAAAGAAAAAACTAAACTAAAGATAGCTAACAAGAAATTGAAAACAGACCTTGAAAGGTTTACTAATTGTAAAGATACCTTGGTACAGAGGATAATTAAATAGATTGCCCCTAAATACACTACTTGTATGGCTATCAACCTGGTAAAATAAATTTTGGAAGAACCAATTCTGATTCTAAATCTATAACATACTACTTTACTCTTAGTTCTGGAAAAAATTCTTCTAGTGAATATTATGAAACACTCTCTACTGTTTCAAGATTTTCTGTACCAAATAGAGTTTATTTTTCAAGAACTTTACATAATTTTTATAGGAATCCTATGAGGCAGATTTGGGTTCCTAAAGCACTAGTCACTAATATTACTGGACCCAAACAAATATGGGTACCAAAGTCTATTTTTATTTGATTATTTTGTAGGAAAATTGTTTAAAGATCTCTTGTAAAATATTATGGTACTTAGATAGTGGGTGTTCAAGACACATGACCTGAGACTATTCATAATTCTAGAACATAATAAAAATTAAGGGTGGACATGTCACCTTCGGTTACAATACCAAAGGAAAAATCATGGCCAAATTAGTAACTCTAACTCAGTTTTACTTTCCAAAGTACTTTTGGTTGATGTACTGAAATATAATATTCTTAGTATTTCACAATTATGTGATGATGGATTTCATGTTAAATTTTAAAATTAATCTTTCAATGTTTTTAATTCTAAAAATGAATTAGTATTTTCTGCATTATGAAATGAAAATGTATACTATGTTAACTTAGATTCTTTAGTTTTCAAAAATGATTCATGTTTAAGTGTATTTCACAAAGAATCCTAGATTTGGAATGGAATACTCAGACACAATAATATTCAATCCCTTATAAAGCTAACTAGAAAATTTCTAGTCAAGGACCAACCAAAACTTGTGTTTCCAAATGATAAAGTGTGTAATCCTTGTCAACAGGTAAAGCTACAAAAAATTCCCTTCAAACCAAAAAATGAAGTGTCAACTTATTAACCTCTTGAGTTAGTTCACATGTATTTTTTGGACCATATAGATATTTTAGTTTTAATGGGAATCATTATGTTTAAATTCTGGTAGATGACTTATCTAGATATTCTTGGACTTTATTTTTGGCTTAAAATATTGAAGTTGTCTCTCATTTCCCCAAATATGCTCAATCATTTAGAAAACTTTGGTGGACTTAGAATTAAATCCTTAAGAAGTGTTCATGCCTATGAGTTTTGAAAATCAAGAGTCTGAATCATTTTTCTCACAAAATGTCTATAATCCTAATTTCTGTTTCCCTAGAACTCCTCAACAAAATGGAGTTATAGAAAGAAGAATTAGGACCCTGTATGAAATTTCTAGAACCATTCTTAGTGAATATGAATTGCCCATTAATTTCTGGGCTAAAGCTATAAATTCAATATGTTATATTATTAATATAGTGTTGATTAAACAAATTTTTATAAGAACTCTAAAAGAGTTATGGAACAATAAAAAACACAATGTATGCTACTTAAATGTTTTTGGTTGCAAAGTCTATATCCTTAATACTAAGGAAATTCTTGAAAAGTTTGCATCCATGAGTGGTGAATGAATTTTTCTAAGGTATTCAATCACTAGTAAATCCTATAGTGTGCTTAACAAAATAATTAAATGTGTGTAATAATATATCCATGTCAATTTTTTTGAGACAAATTCACATGAGCCTAAGACATCTGTAGATAACCTAGAGGATGATATGTCAAATTTCGTAATTAATTCTAAATCCTATAACTAACCTGTAAAGGAATCTGTGAAAACGTCTAGTTCCTTAAATTCTCCAAATTCAAGTCAAAATGAACCTGAACCTATTGGATAACTTGAATTCACTAGACCCAATTTTTCTAGAGATGTTAGAATCCTTAATAACCATCCTTTATAGGCTGTTGTAAAAGATTTAGATAAAGGAACTCAAACTAGCGATTCTCCTTCAAATTAGGTTGAACATCAAGTTTTCTAGTCACAACATGAACCTAAAAACATTAATAATGATATCAATGATGAATTTTGGGTGATGGCTCTACAAGAAGAACTATATCAGTTTGAAAAGAAAAATTTTGGAAACTTGTTGAAATACCCAAAGACATATTTACCATATGTAGTAAGTGGGTGTTTAGAAATAAAGAAGATGACGATGGTAATATAGAAAGAAACAAGGCTGTATTGGTTGCACAAAAATATCATCAAGAAGAAGGAATTTACTATAAGGAAACCATTGCACCTGTTTCTAGACATAAATCCATTAGAATCTTACTTTCTTATGATGCCCATATGAATTTCAAATTATATCAAATGGATGTCAAGAGTGCTTTCATGAATGGTTATATAGCTGATGATTTTTTTGTTGAATGACCTCCTAGTTTAAAAAATACACACTTTCCCAATCATGTTTTCAAATTATCAAAAGCATTTTAATGATTAAAACAAGATCCAAGAGTATGCTATGATAGATTAATTACTTTTATATTTTCCAACGGTTTTACAAAAGGTATAGATTATCTTACCCTTCTTATAAAATGAGTTTTTAATGATATTTTAGTAGTTAAAATTTATATAGATGATATTAGTTTTGGATCTTCAAAAAATTATTTATGTATGGAATTTTCTAAAATTATGCAAAAGAAATTTAAAATGAGTTTAATAGGTGAACTAAAATTCTTTCTTGGATTTAAAATATTTCAAAATAATTGTGGTATTATTTTAATTCAAAGAAAATTTACTAAAGATCTTCTAAAATGATTTGGTTTGGAAATCACTAAAAGTATTGACAATCCAATGAGTACTACTTGTAAGTTGGATCTTGATGAGGATGAAGAATTTTTTGATCAAACCACTTACATAGGAATGATTGGAAGACTTATCTACTTAACTTCTAGCTGAACTGACATTATGTTTAGTGTTTTTATGTGGGATCATTTTCAAGAAACCCCTACGGAATCTCATTTAAATGACGTTAAAAGGATTTTAAAATACCTCAAGAGTACAACCAATCTAGGACTATTCTATCCCAGAGCATAATCATTTGAGTTATTTATCTCTTCTGTTGCTGATTTTGGGGGTTGTAAGTTATATAGAAAAAAGATCCTCTAGAACAAGTCACTTTTTGGCCAAGACTCTACTATCATGGTGTATTAAGAAACAAAACTATGTTACATTATCCATTGCTGAAGCTAAATACATAGCTACAGGTAGTTATTGTGAACAAATCTAGTGGATGAAACATACAATACTAGATTATAGATACCAATTCAGGAATGTACATATAAATTATGACAATAGAAGTTCAATTAACATCTCAAAAAAATCCTCTTTCACACTCTAGGAAAAAACATATAGATGTAAGACATCACTTTTTGAGGGACCATTACCAAAAGGTGATATCAATTTAGAATTCATTGGAACTAAATATCCTCTTACTGATATATTAAACAAACCATTATATTATTAAAGGATAGATTACATCAGACATGAATTACGTATAATAAATCATAAGTAGAAATTGTACAGTTTCACAACTTCCTATTTCGCAATTTACAGTTTCAGAAGTCATTGTCTTAAGATTACTGTCTCACTATCACAGTTCTATAGTTTCCTATCATTATTTTGTTGATTCATGTTTATGGTCTCACGGTTACTATCTATTGATTACTGTCTTGCACTTACTATCTCAAGTATTACAGCTACTTCGTGTGGGGAGGCACCGTAAAGGTGACACCGAGAAAACATGTTCTGGTCTCACCATGACAACCTATTCCAGTCTCACCGTAATGAAACATTTTCATCTTATTTGTATTTTATTACCAATATCATTGTTTTTATTATTTTAATATATTCATCCAACACTTTTGAATTTGTGATTCTTGTTATCCCTAAATGATAAAAACAAAATAGGTTTCACTCTTTTCTTCACTCGAGATATCTTATCTCAAAACTAAAATGATTCTCTCTCAAACCGTAAGACTTACTTCATATATATCTCTATCTCATCAACCCCTCAATGAATTCCCATAATGAAAAAACCATATTCATTAACTTCTGAGAAGAGAAAATCTAATAATAATGTTAAAACAGCACCGAAGGTAGTGCCCGAAGGACCACTGAACCCAAACATTGTTGATATAATAGTGTTACCAGAAAAAAATCCATCCTAAATGGTTGTTGTCAATTATGTATTTAGAATTCAAAATACTAAAATAGAATGGATGGCTGGATTGCTTCACAAAGGATATAAGTCCAATTTATCCAAAGTTTATTACTTATTTATATCAGTTTTCTAGTTCTCATTTGATACAGAAGATGGTTTTGTTGTGAGAAGCTGGATTAATGGCCAAAGATGCACCTTTTCTTCGAGGTTATGGGCTTCCTGCATAGGGATAAATCTTGAAGAAATTTTTTAGGACTACTAGAGAGGTCCTCATCCTTGTGATATTTATGTTTTGGAAGAGGATATGGGAAGTTTGACTGGCAACAAAAAAATGAATATCTATTACTACTATGTTTGATGGTGAAACCAGATTGCTGTTTAAGTTTATTCAGAATCAGATTAGTCCAACAAAAGGAGATTTTATACCCTTAAATATCAATATGTATTTTTGATATATTTTATGAGGAATGGACATAGATTAACATGTGAAAGTATGTTATACTTTATATGTGTGAGTTGATTCAGAAAACCTTAAAGTCTACCTCCTTGTTCTACTCAAGGTTAATCTCTGCTATAATATATTCCAAATTAATTGTTGGAATAAATGAATAAGTCATCAAGGACTGTAAATTCTGTATCTCAAAAGTTACAATCAAAAAAATGAAAATTAGTTGGAATCCATGGAAAAAGGATTGGGTGGAGGATAGTGAAAGGTTATATGAAAAGTTTAATTTGGTTGAGAATCATTCAAAGCCTAAGAACATATTTTATCCTTGTTTGTAACCAGAGGAAATTGTTTACTATCCTGTGGAAGAGGAAGAAGAGGCAGTTATTGCAACTCTAGAAGAAACTGTCATTGATAAGTATGACAATGAACCTATTCCACAAGACATATTTGAGAAGGAAGCACTTGTTACTGAAATAAGTATTTATTTGAAATAATAACCTACTTCTGGAAGAAAATATGTTGTTAATAAAAGGGAAATGGCTATTCCTGAGGAGAATCTAGAAGAAGAACTTTCTCTTGAGAAAGAAGTTGTGGATGAAGAACATTTGGAAGAAAAAGCTAATTCTAAAATTTTCCTTTCTACTAAGGAAAGAATGGAAAAATCCTTCCAAGTGGCTTGAAAATAAATGGGTCAGAATATTAGAGATGATTATTTAGCACCAGATCATGGAATTTAATCTCTTAGTCCTGTGAGAGATGAACTTGTTAAGGGGGAGCTGATCCCTAGTCTTGAAAGTATTAAAATTCCTCATCCAGTTGATCAAAGAACTGTGGATACCGGGTATAATTTCACTATCTAATTTGATGTGAATTATACCTAGGAAGCCTCAGTTAAAGGTATAATATAGTATATTGTGTTTCAATTGAAGATTGTTTCTTCTCTATAAGTATTCCTTACAATGGAACAAGATCCAGTCTTAGCTCATATTCCTGAACCTTCCCAAGATCCTCCTACTTTCGTGATTCAAGGGGATTTGAAAGCCTTTGGAGCTACTTTATTTGCTAGAAATGTCATGAACACCCAACCTTCTCCTGTAAAAACCTAAGTGAAAGAGATGTTTCCTTACTGTTAGAGATGATCATATGGTAGATTCATCCAAATACGATTCATGAAATTAAATTGGTCAGAATTGAGAACTAAAAGATAAGTTATGAAGTGAAGTATCTCAGAGCTATGGTTAAAGATATGCAAAAAAGTTTTACAATCAGGACAAGCCTCTATTTCTCATCCTGTTGATGGTGTTACTGGTCAGATTCCATATCAATTTTTCTCTCTGATTCAACCGAACTTGAATTCATTAGCTAACAATGTGGCTGATAGAAACCACCAAATAGTCCAAGGGATGAGTGAGCTTGTTATTAGTCTCAAAAATTTGACTAATGAGTAAAAGGGATGTCTATAGAGAGTTATGAATCAACTAAAGTCCCTCACATAAATGGTTATGTCCTCTAGTTTCTCTGGATAGTAATCTCTATCCATTAACAGTGATCTACTCAGAGTTGTGGTTAAGGAATAACTTCATTCATTGTTGAGTGGTTTTGATACAGAGATTCTCTCTATTGTTGTCAAGAATAGTGACTGAGTACTTGATTTGGTGGGGGATTCATTCAAATATTGAAACTTATGCTTAGGAATAAATTACTAATAAAGTGGATTTCTAGTTTAATAGGATTTTCTCTAAGCCTGATATGACAAATCATTTCAAAAGTATTGTAGAGAATTTGAAAATCCCTCTGGTCACTCAAGAATTAAAGACTCAAGTTCAGAAGATGAAATATTTCTCTCCTCTATTTGAAAAGTTCATAGAAAACAAAGATGATTTTGAGAAAGAAATGCAGTATGGTGGTGAGATTATTTCTCACTTCATTCAGTTGTTGAAGCCTTATATTCATGTGCAGAGCACCGAAATTATAGCTCCTGTAGCTGTACACATGCGGTCTTGTTTACCTCCTTCCTTATCCACTAACTTTTCCTCTACCTCAATGTCTGTATCTTAGGCTCTGAGTCAGATCAAACCTATTATTCTTGAACAACACATGCCTCTGTCTTCCACCACACCTACTTTTGCACCTTCTAATTTTTAGGGACCCCTTCATCCTTCTCTAATCATTATCTCACTCCCTTATTGAACTTCTACTTTTGATCATGTGGCTCCTTCTTCTGCTGCTGTATAGTTAAAAGAGAATACATATAGTGCTGAAGAAAAGTGAAAATTGTATTTTGATAGGGGTATTTTGTATTTTTTTCTACTTCTTTTACTACCAAATCATTTTTATCTAATGAAATGTGAATTGTTGTTGTATATTCTCTTATTTGTATTCATTTGTTTTTTTAATGTACTCTTTTTGATAATCCCAAAAAAAAGAGAACAGAAAACTAAGAACAAACTAAGAACATACATCTTATTCACATGATTTGTGATCATAGAAAATGGGGAGATTGTTGGACTCATCATGTTTTAACTAGGTTTTAATCATCACAAATCATGTATATCTTGTAAATATTGTTAACCGTATTTAATATATCTCAAATCATGTCTAGAGGTGGTTGGTTTCTTTATGCTTTAACAAAACTTCCAGTAAATCATGTTAATCCTATATCATTCTTAATTATTGTAAACTATATTTAACTGTGTTCTATAATGACTACTTTTATGAATTATTAAGTGTAATTCAATATCTGAATATCACTACTTAAGTTTGTATACAGATATTTGGCTAGCTCAGAGAAACTGTGAGTTTGTCACCAATTCTAGTTTTCTGGAAAAGGACTAAAACACCGTGACCCAGACACCATGACCAGTTTCATATCTCATGATGTTTGTGACACCAGTTCCATGAAACCATCACTAAGACACCATTTGATGTTTGGAAAAGCAGTAGAAACTCTGATTATAACACCGCATCTATACTACTGGTTCCTGATATTAACTAGTGCCATCATGACTGTCTCACTACTCAATGGAAAATAAGAATACATTGTTTATTGGTGACAATGTTTCCAATTGAAACCATTTCTAAAAAGAATTTTACATCATTCTTTAATCTATTTTTTCATTTTCAATTTAATATTTAACAGTAATAATTGATTCATTTAAAGGACTGACAGAATTAATGTTTCTTTGTAGACATGTCACATGACATTATGAGGTAGAAGGTGTAGAATACATGAATCCTGTAAGCTCCAACTTGTGCACCTGCAATTAAAAAGAAATATAAGCCATGTATTGCATATAAATAGAAGTAGATTAGCAGACATGTGAGAATTTTTAGAAGAGTGAACTGATACATGCAATAAGATACAACTGAAGAACACATGAATCACTCTCAATAAATTTTCTAGAATAATGTATATTAGAAACATATTCATAGTATGAACTCCATGAATAACATGAGCTAGATCTAACTAGAAAAAAGAGCACCAAACATGTGATACTCTGTTTCTCACATTCGGACTCGATACTTGCAACTGCTTCATCTTACAAGTCCATAGATGCAGAGAATAACACTCAAATCCCTTTTAACATTATCTCATCATCTTTTCTCTGTTGTGTACTATTTTTATCTTTCGAGCAGTGTGTGTCTTTATATTAAAACACACATTGTATCTTTCACTAAACTGAAGTATAAAAGATATCATTCCCCTCATATCTTTTTATAGTTGTTTACTGTAATAGATATGTGTGGAATATTTCCATGTGTGACTAGATAGTTTATACCCATGATGAACTATGGAAGAGGTCGTGTGACCTGGACAGTCCTGTTTACTATTGTTTACCCCGATCCAGGGTGTGGATCAATTTTGTTAATATAAACTGCTTGGTGGTAGGTGATCCCCAAGTAGAGTGGAATAAGTCTCACCTTGATACTGAACCACTTGTTTTATCCTTTGTGTCTTTGAATTTAGTTTTCTCTACTTTACTATATATTTTATAAAATACTAGATTTTACATTGATATTTAGTCTTGGATAGAAGTTATAATTGATTTCCCTTATCATAATAGCCTCATAAGTTGTACCAATAAGTCACATTGATATTACTGAGAATTAATCAATATTCTACAATGTTATTTGAATAGTTAAACATTTAAAACAATATTACCTTGACTAAATGGGTTGTATTCATTTTTATTGGGGATCCTTTTTAGGAAAACATATTAATAATTTTTTTTAAAAGATACTTAATTCACCCCCTCTTGATTACTCTACTCCGACCAACACATGTATTTTTTTTTCTTTCTTCGACAATAACTTTATTCCATCTAGCGTATTCTTACATATGATTCTTAGTACACTTCATGGATTCTTAGTAAAAGGAAATAAAATAATGGTGGGTTGAAATGATTAGTAAGGATTAAGTATAGTGGAAGAAATAATGAAATAATGATCATAATAAATATGGATATGTAATAACTCAACACACATACAATATAATAAATAAACTGAATGGATAAGCAATATGAAATGGTAATAACAAAAAACACATTCCATTAAAAATATTGATAAGGAATAATCAATATGGAAAGCAAAACAATCGAAACACATAGCGTTTAATAATTTAACCAAGAATGAAATGAATCCATAGATATGTTGATGCAAAATATTAGGGATAAATAATAACTATATCAAAATGTGGGAAATTCTAAATTATTGGAAACCATTTTTCTGAGGTACATTGTACCTTTACCGTAAAAACCTTTCACAAGATAGATTATAACATATTGGGTAAGAAAACTATTATCCTAAGCTATCCAAATTATTTTTCACATAAGACTACCGATGCTTCAAGAGTATATATATAACATATCTCCACTCATATCGTACCTATCTATATCATTCCTCATATATCGAATAATAAATTTAATTCATGAACAATGTGCCATAAAAAATATTATTATTGGGTAAAATATAGAGACTAATCAATATTTCTAAGATATAAACTAATATTCAAAGAGAAAATTGTATGTTAAAATGGTATATAGTTTAGGCAATAATAATATACATGATTAATGATTTGGATATTTAGGGGAAATACAATGTTTATTGGAAATTAAATATTTCTATGGGACTAATAAAGAAATAAAGGTAGTGAATGTAAATACTATCCATGGACAAAGGAATCATAAACCATCCCAAGTAATAATATAGATTGAATCAATAAAACATATCCCAAATGGATGAAAAATAAAGGGTTTTTGTCATGGAACAATGGAAATACTATAAAAAGAACTTTTGAAAACATTATTTAGTAAGACACCCTTTTAATTTTGAAATAAATATTGAAAATTTAATTCATTGAAAATCAATTTTGACAACATTTTATTTAAAAATTATCTTTTTAAACTTACAAATGAAGCTTCATTGAAATGACTATGGGTAAATATGCACATTATGAACAAGGTAAAAAGAACATTTATTTTATAAGGTAAAAAAATTATAAATGTTCATTGTTCAAAAAGTGAAAAAAGAATCCTTTTAAAACATTTGTAATTGATTAAAGGGTCAAAAAAATTAATGAATCAATTTGGAAAGGTTATTTTTTTAATTTTTTTAGAAAAATTTATTTTATTAGAAAGAAGGTTCTCCGACTAAATAGATAAATAAAGTCGAGTTTTATTAAAAATAATTTATAATTAATATTGAGTACCAAAGAGTAGAAAAAATGGTACTATTAGTTGTAAAAGGTCATAAATAAATATATTATAAGAATTTAATGTATTTATTAAACAATAATCCAATAATTCCCTCTAATGTATATTCTAGTGTAAATAATCTTGAACAAAATAAGATTGTGACATAAATCATTGAAAAGACCATAACCATGATAAGATCACTAATATATAAATAGACTATAGGGGTAAAATGTTAATATACATAAAACAAAATGAAATAAAACAATATAGAGTAAAAATTTATTACGCACGTAATCTTCGAATATTAACAAAAACAAGGAAGTAATATAACCTAATAAAAAGAAATTGGGCTATGAAATTCTTTTCCACTTGGAAATGCTTAACTAAAATCCCATTAGATGTAGTAATTTGAATTGAAAATCAAAATAACAAGAATAAAAAATAATAATGATATAATATATCAATATTTTAGGTCAATAAACCAAAAAATAAGTAAGTGGTAAAATTGTTGTCTGCCTCATAGAAAGAAAAGTGACACAAGAATCCCTTACCTTGTATTCCCTTTTTTGGTGAATGACCTTTAACTTCCTGTATAGTGGTATAAAAAAGTAAAAAATTATTCCATAGTCATAATAATATTTATAAAATAATATATAATATTATTATAAAATTTTATTACCCATTTTTTTATAATTATTCATTATTTTCACTAATTAGGGTGTCAGTTTCCAAGTTTTTCTAGTATGTTTTCACTTGTTATTTTTGATAAAATTACATCTATCATGATTTAATAATATCCAGGATGTAAAAATTGATTTATTTATCATATATATTTATTATATATTTATATTAATTTAAAATAGTCCATACAATTTGGAGATAGGAAATGAAATGCACTGTTCATGTAGATAGTAGGTCGTACGTACGCATGAACATGACTTTCATTTATTTTCTATATTTAAAATAATGAAAAGTAAAATATATATTAATATTATAATTAACATAACATATGAATTTCATACATTTCATATAGTATTTTTAAAAAAATCCTTTATACATTCCATGTATAGGGTGATTGAATCACAACGCTTTGAGGAGGTGGTAGTCCACACTTTCAAAAAAGATGTTATCATATTCGAAAAAATGGAATGAATGAAGGTGTGTTTAATATAAAGATTATATAAGAATAAGTACATAATAAATATCTTATATATAATATATAAATAATTGTTTTTAATAATTTACAACCATGAGCGGTGGTAAAGGAATGACACACAACATCGTTTTGCAAGGCGGTAGTTTGCTGTACACATAAATGGTTAGTTCATTACCCATTAGATTGATGTGTGTGTAATAATTATTATAATCATTTGAAAAAAAAAATATCTACATTTATGATACATATGTTTTTATATAATCATGTAATAATAATATTTTAGGTGGTGGGGAAGGAAATAAAATGAATTTGATCGTTGAATAGTGTTACCTCGTTTTCAGGTAACTCTATTTTGTTCGTACTAAAATACATCATTGGTTGGATTTATTACCATGGTTTGGATTCCAAGTTGAGGGGAGATATTTTTTGAGATTATGTTTTTAGATTTTTTGTGAGTCATAGGGCTCAATAGGATTGAATAATTGAAAGGGGTGAGTTCCTTTTATAATGGAGGAGTGGTATTCCTGAAAATTTTCTAAAAGGGAATTCCACTCCCATTTTTTCTATGAAAATATCATACAATAATAATATAAAACATATAAAGGGGACTATATGGTATAAATATGGACATAAAATGTCCTTTGGAATAGTTTATAGGTAATTGTTTCCCTTAATTTTAAGGCATAATCTCTTATTAAGCTCATTTTTCTCTTAATCACTCTAATTAATTTTAATCACATTAACTGATTTTTTTGGTCCAAAACTAAGTTGAAATTATTATAAATTATAAATTATTATGACTAAAAATATGGAATCAATTTTTAAAAATTCCAATCGCATAAATTTAATAAATTTATTGAAATTTATTCCCACATACGGGATGAAAATGCATGTTTTTAAAGTAAAAACATTCAAAAGTTTTCTAAGGTTTTATATCCAATTTCAAAGTGAAATTATTAAAATGACCTAAATTTGATTAAATTTATGTATAATTTATCTAATTAAAACCAAAAACCAATAAAAAATATAATTTGACATTATAAATAACCTAGAATAAAAAGATGATTTGAATTAAAATTCTGTATTTTCACTATTCATTAAAACATGAAACTTCTCAGAAAAACACAAAAAATTCACCAAAACCGAGTTGTTATGTTTATATTTCGAAAATGAAGTTTAGTTTTTCAGTTTTAATTTATAAAAGTTCCAAAATTTATATTTAATATAGGCACTCCACTAAAAGGTGTTAAAAGTTCCTTCATAAAAATATTTGTTTTTGCGTAATATTGGGTTAGTTCTTATCTTATGACTATAAAATATATTGGATGAATGTAAAAATATTTGATTGGATATAATATATATATATTATTAGAATTTATTTAATAATATTCATAACTTATAATTTAATATCTAGGTTATGTATTATTATATTAAATAATAATATTTTAATAATACATTGTTGTTCGGTAAAAATCGGACTTTATTGTAAAGAAAGCCATTGAAGAAACACATTATTGAATGTGAAAAATTATAACATTGTATCGTGTGTATTTCAAGATATATCATAGATTGATTTCATTTAAAATAGTCAATCTATTGTAATGCCTTGGGATATTATATTCCCTTACATGCTTGGTTTTTCATGTCATACACATTATCGAATACAATGTTCTTAGTTTAGAATTTAGGGGTGTTACATTCTCTCCACCTTGAATAAATTTTATCATTTAAATTTAAACTCTTTCTCTGTAATATTTTTTTATATTTTCTATTCTGAAATTACACATGATGATATGGGTTCATAAAATATCCTATAGAAAAGTGATAATGGGAATTAAAAAGGTCACATGGACTAACCTGTAACTAGGTCACTATGTAGAAGAAAATTAGTGGAATGTGGATATACGTACATGGAAAAAAATCACAAATATTTATAGGTAGTGATTGAGGTCATCAATCACAAAAAAGTGTGCGATTAATCGAAAGTTGAGGGTCTCAGTGTCATAAATCTATGATAATTTAGAAGACCATTGGTTCAACAAAAATTAAGGAATTAGGATAACAATTTTTTTCAAGATCATTTAATGACGAGGAATTCTATAATTAACCAAGAATATAAGGAAACATATTTACTTAATATGTTTCAATTTCATATGAACAATATCATATCATGGTTCTTTTTTGATCAAATTCTATTCATCCCTTACATCATGAAATGGATATCCAAAAATTAACTTTCAATACCGAAGCACTAAAATAAAGGTTTAAGGGAACATAAGTTCTATAAATTTATGAAATGTATAACTATTTTTCTATACCTATCCTCCAAATTATATATGGTTAATACATTAATCTCTAAATCTAAAAATTAATACTATTTTTTCATCATTAAAATTTCTTCATTAAATTTTTTAACTAAAAATAATGAAAAATTAACTAGGACATCATGTAGGACAGTGGTAGTTGTGAAATCCTTATCATCCTTCAGTAATGTGTTCAAGTCTCGCGGCCTTTCTAGACATGAGGGGTTATCACCTGTAATGCAGGATTTCCATTTCTAAAAAAATATTTATATATTTTCCAAAATAAATATGATGTACGTCGATGAAATTAAATACCCTTTAAAATATGGGTTTTTATTCAACTTATTCGTTTTTCCACAAATTTTAATATTCATAATTGAGTATTATTGTGATTTCATTACTGATTATATAAACCAAAAAGGTTATTAATACTTTTAAACTTACATCCATAAAATTTAAATTCTTTATTACCCAAATAAAATTTTCCAATAAAATTTATACTTTCCATAAGTTTATCCAAAATTTACATAATATTGCAAGACTCCCATGACAAAAAACCAAAAACATTGTCTAATTCATTGATCATATTTTCAATATAAATCACCTTATGTTTAACCTTGTTCATTCATTATCATCATCTATTTAACTCCTTCAAAATTGTTTGTAAATAAAATGTGAATTATCTTAAGCATATCCCATAGGAGGGTCAAACAAGGAGTAAAATAAGGCCCATTGTTGCATACTAGGTTATTTCAAATTAGGCCTGACACACCTTGTTAGAGTTGTTAACCCTAGGAACATCTGTTCCAGAACAACATCGAAATATAGTATCGAGACATGGATGTATTTCTAGGAAGACCCCAATAATCTATACCTTTCCAAACTTTTAGGATGTTCTTCTATATAAAACATTAAATTCTACCCTAGGGATATGTTCACTAGTCTATTTTTTCATAAACATGGTTCTCAAGATTGCTACTAAACATCCTTTGATAACAACTATAGTGAACCAAACCAAATAATATAAGGGCTGGTTTCTACTACCATTGCATAGGAATTTTTCCAAGGGATCAAATCTCAAAGGATTGAAGAGTTTAGTAGTCCTAATAAACCAGATACATACATGAATCTTGTATTAAAAATGAATAGACTAATTACAACCTATTTTTTTTAAAAAAAAATCTTAGATAATAAATTTAGTCCATCTATCCTATCCTTCCATATTTTTCTTAGGAAACTTCTTGGATTCTTGGGAAAAGGGAAAAAAATAAGGGTGAGCTCAAATACAGAGTAAGGGTTAAGAATTGTAGAAGAAGTAATGAATCAATGAGAATAGTCAATATGGAAGACACATTCCATATAATCAATAAACTTAAAGGGTAAACAATATTGCATGGTAATAATACAAAACATATTCCATTCAAATAAATAGATAAAGAATAATCAATACGGAAGGGAAAATAACTGAAACACATTCCATTTAGTCATGGAACTGAAAATAAAAGATATCCATATATTTGTTGATGAAAAATATCAGGGATAAGTAATAAATGAATCTAAATGAGAGAAATGATTAATTTTTGGATTCCAAGTTTCCAAGGTACTTGGAACCTTTACCATTAAGACATTCCAAAAGACGGTTTATAACATACTGGGTGGAAAACATATTAGCTTAGGCTATCCATCTAATTCGTCCAATGAGACTACCAATGCATCTAGAGGCTATCTATAACTGGGCCCCACTCATTTTGTACCTATCTAAATCATTACTCATATATCAAATAATAAATTTAATTTATGAAAAATGTACCTTAACAAATATCTGTATTGAGTAGAGGATAAAAATTTATCAATATTTCCAAAGATATCAAATAACATTCAAAGTGAACGCCCTATTTAAAAATTGCATATGTTTTAGTAAATATTGATATCCATGATAAATGATATGGATATTTGGGTTAAACTCTATGTCCATAGGAAATAAAATATTTCATACGGAATAAAAATAACATCTATGTAGTAAATATCAATACTATCTATGGTTAAAGGATTCATAAACCATATAGAATAATAATAAGGATAAAATCAATAAATCATATCCCAATTGGAGTAAAATATAATTTTTTAATTATTGATGAATGGAAATACTATAAAAAGGATTTTTAAAAAGTTTATTTAGAAAAATATCCTTTTCATTTTGAAAGACATTTTGACAATACTTTTCATTTAAAATCCCTTTGGATAATAATTTCTTGAAAAATTAACCTTTTAAAAGTTCAATGTAAATTTCAAATAAATGACATCAGGTAAATCCGTACATGCCATACCACTTAAAAAGAACATTCCTTTTGGAAGGTAAAATGGTTTAAAATTATCCTTGTTTGTAAAGAGATATGAATATTTAATTGAAAAAAATTAAAATAAATAATGTTAAGAAAAATAAAATTATTAAATTCAATTTTTAAATTATCTTTATAAAATTAGATTTTCAGAAGAAAACAAGTTCTCCGACTAAAGAGAGAAATGATGTTGTGTTTTCATAAAAATGTTTTCTAAAGAATTTTTAGTACCACAGAGTGAAAGAAATTGTTCTTTTACTTGGAAGAAGTGATGAATAACCATAGGAGAAGAAAATTAAACCATTTATTAATCAATTATCAAATAATATTTTTTGATATAAATTCATGTGTAAACAACCTCATACAAAATGATATTATAAAGTAAACCCTTTAAAAGACAAAAATATTGATGTGAGAATCAATAAATAAATAGTTAATGTGTGTAAAATTTATATACAAAAAAATTAGAAATAAAATAATATATATTAAAAATTTATTACACATATAATCTTATAATATTAGCAATAAAAATGATGTACTATAACCTAATGAATAGAACTAGTTTATTAAATTATTTCCCACATCATAACACATATTCAAAATCCTCTTAGATGAAATAATTCATATTGAAAATCAAATTACAATGAATATAATATAATTCATCATATAATATATAAATATGGGTAGTCAATAGACCACAAAACATAAGTATGCGGTGAATGTGGCGTATGCCTCACTAAAAGAAAAGTAATACAAGAATCCCTTAACTTGTGTTTTGTTTTTGGATGAACATAATTTAAACTAATGTATATTGGTTTAAAACATTCCACAACCATATTATAGAACCATAATATTATTTATAACATCTTATATAATCTTATTTTGAAATCTTAATAATCATTTGTTAATAATCTTTCATTATTTTTTCTATTTAGAGTGTTAATTACCTAGTTGTTTTAGTATGTTTTGACTTTTTATTCTTATACTTCTTAGGTCGGTCATGATTTAATAATCTCGAAGATTTGAACCATGATTTAATTATCATATATATGAATTATATATATATATATAATAGTCCATAAAATTTGGATATAAGAAAGGAAATGCACCGTTTATGGAGATGGTAGGCCATACGTACGCATGAACGCTACTTTGATTTCTTTTCCTTATATAATTGAATGAAAAATAAATGGGAGATAGGTATATTATAATTATAGTATCATATTTTTCTCATATATTTTACATATAATTATTAAAACCATATTTTATACATTCCATGTATGTCATGAACGAATCACATTGTTTTGAGGAGGCGGTAGTCCACACTTCCAAAAATGATGTTACCGTATTCCCCCAAAATGGAAACCATGAATGAAATTTATATATGAGTATCCCGTAATAATAGTTACCTAATAAATATTTTAAATATCATATAAAAAATGTTTCTATCATAATTCTCAACCATGAAAGGTGGTAAAGGAAAAATAATTGACATCGTTTTGCGAGGCTGTTGTTTGTCGTACACTTAAACGGTAATTTAGTTACCCATTAAATTGAAGTGTGTGAAAGTGTGGGTTGAACACTTATAATTAAAATTTATAATTATATTTAGGATAATTATTTTATTATATTATCATCTAATAAGAATATTGGAGGGGTGGTGAAGGAAATAAAATTAATGTAAAAATTAAAGAGTGTTACCTCTTTTTCTGGTAACTCCTTTTGGTTTATGCCCAAAGAATTCCTTTGTACGATTTATAACAATGGGTAGGATTATAGGTTTGGGGGATTTGGGGGATAATTTTATCAGAATCTGGGTGTGAAAAATGGCTTAAGAGGTGTGAATAAGTGGGAGGGGTGAGTTTTTTTTATAGTGGAGGATGAGTGGTATTCTTGTAATTTTTTTAGAAGGGAATTAAACCCATGTTTTTTCTATAAAAATTGGATAAACTAATGCTAAAAAATAAGTAAAAGTGATTATATTGTCTAAATATAGACATACAAGGGTTTTTTAACCAATTTATGTACTCTTTTGGCCCTTATATTTATGGTTTAGTCCTTTATTAAGCTATTTTTTCTCTCAATCGCTACAATTAATTTTAATCAATTTCACAAGTTTTTTTGATGAAAAAACTAAGTTAATATAACAACCCACACTTTACATACATTGTTAATACTTCAAAATTGAAGCACACTTATTACAACATATGACAAAACCACAAAGGACCGTATAGGTATAGTGTCTTTAGAAACTGGGAAACATAAACAACTGGTTCATAAATCTTCTACAGTGTCTCCCATTTATTACATCATATCTAGGGTCCCTTTTAGCATATTCTACTTAATATCCATCTTCCTGACCTGGGGAAAAGAAAACATAAAAGGGTGAGCTCAAATGCTCAGCAAGGGCAAATAAAGGAAATAAAAATCATATCATATCTTTATCAAAACCTGCAAAAGAGATCATAATATCTTAACATGGAATAAATCACAGAAGTGAAAATGAGATCCCCATAATCATAACATAAAACTTGAAACTTTGTGGCATGCACACATAATCATGGAAATCATTTCTTGTTAGTCATGACTCATTGCCAAGACTATCTTAGTGGACAAAGTCCCTTTCTGAATCGAGTTCACTCCTCGTTTCAGTCCTGTATCACTGAACCGAAATAACCTTCCGTTCCAGCCATGTCTATCTCATGAGATATAAAATCATTACCCAATGCATTGGAGGGAGATATAGGTCCCACCCATCTTATAATGAATCCTTTCTTATGTGTGCCACATAATCATAAAACATACATCATCGCATATCACATATAACAAAAATGGGATTCTTGAAACATCATGACTTCATAAATCAATTCATGTAAGATAAAGGAATTCATAAACATAATTCCATCACAACATAGTCAAACCAATGTAAAAATATGGATAGAAACAGAACCCTTTATTATCTTAGATGGAAAATAATTTTGATAAAACACTTGAATTGAATTCTTGAGGAAAATATCCTTTCTTCTTCAAAAACATTTTTCCTTTCATAACATGTCATACAACCTTAAAATAAAAGAAGTTGATTAAAAATAAACTTGAAAACTTGTAAAGGAAGCTTCTTTGAAGTAATGTTTTAAAAATCCATTCATGCCGTATAAGTTAAAAAAAACATTCTTCGTACTTTTGTCGGAAAAGTCAAAAAGTACCTCGTACGGAAAAACGACAAAAGATTCCTTTCATATTCTTTACTAAAAACTCACCTAAGGGTAAAATTGGATTTAAACTATTTCAAGTGGATGGAAACAATATTACATATTGAGGGAACATGGATGTGGATGATAAAATACACCCCAGTAAATACTTACGAATAAACAATCTCGGATAAAAATGAGATTGCGATATTTCCCTTACCTTAGGTCCAATTTGCTTTGTTCGTGTCCGAAGCTCCTGTATAATGGTTTAAATAAAGTTATTGATTTATTCCAGAATCATACATATTGATATGAGATTATTAACTTCTTGTTAGTAATATTTCATTGTTACTTGTTACTCGGGTCTTTATAACTTTTTGTTCTTATGCGTGTTTTGTTGAATAAATTCTTATTCTTATCTTTAGGTTATAGATAATTCATTTCCAGAATGGTATTAGTGTACTATATACCATATTCATTCATTCAATTCATTTATATAATCATTATGAAATGAAGATCATGTAGAACGAATCGCATCACATCGTGGAGACGGTATTCCGTACGTACGCACGAGTGATGATATCGTTCCTATGATCATGGAATTGTATTGGAGTATATATATATTATTTCAGTATCAATATTACTTAATAATAATCATATATAGTTACTCATTACACCATTATACCCATCCTTGTAAGGTGATGGTGGAAAATAGATTACACCACGGCGTGGAGACGGTATTCCGTACGTACGCACGCGTGGTGATTTCATTTTTCCGTAGGATGGATAGAAGGTGAATTAGGGTTGTTTCATATTTATAATAACATATCAGTATGTAAGTAATACTGATGTTATTACTTTATCATGAAACAACTAAAGAAGAAGAAGTTGAAGAAGAAAGAAATTGAAAAGATCGGTAATGGATATTACCTCTTCTTTGGAACGCCTCTTTGAATCCTCCACTTAAGGAACTAAGATTGGTCTTTGGAGAAGAACAGGACCTCTAGGATTATTCTAGGGAAGTGGAGAGGAGAAAATGGCAGGGGTTGGCCGAGCTTGAGTGCTCAAATTGGTGTGAGAAGGAGGGGGAGGAGGTGCCCTTTTATAAGGGAGGAGAGGGGCACCTTAGGAATATCTCAAAATATTATTTTATATTAAAGTCAAAATCGGTTTATAATGGTTCCAAAGGGTCTTATTTCGAAGATAAAGTGGGGATGGGTCGAAATAATATCAACCAATAGGATTTAGACAAGTTTAGGGTAATATTTTAACCTTATCAATTAGATTTAATTCTAAGTTAATTAATTTAACTTTTACCGTGTCTTTTTGTTTTCTTTCACTATATGGTTAATACACTTACTATAACATGCCAAACGAACCCCAAATTGTTTATTATTAATATATATATCCTTAGCTAAGTCATTTGGCCGAACCTTAGATTTTTAGGAATAAAATAACAATTAATAATATAATATTTGATTTAAAAACTATTTTGTGTCAATTTTGACACTATTTGATATATGATTTTTGTGAAAGTCATAACAGAATTATATGTTCAAACCAAGTTGATTAAATCAACAATAATATATCATAGTAACCTAGAAAATTAGTGTAATTCATAAAAAGTCTCAAATTACATTTATTTTGGTATTTATATTATCAATTTTGTCAATATTTCATTAATAAGATAATTACTGCATCATCTTTGTGTCATAAATAAATTAAATTATTTGATGTCTAAAAATTACAAATAAAATACCATCATGTAGGAAATCTTTTTATCTTTCTAATGAATATTTACAATCGAATTTATCTTATGTATAACCCCATATTAAAAATGATTTACTTATTAAACTTTGATTTTAACTATTTTAACCCTTCTTTAAATAAATTAATAATAAATGTCCTATTCTAATCCAAGTGGGCCTAAATGGTCATATTTTATTCCAAAGTTTGTTTTTGGTCGAATTAAACTTGTCCAATAGAATTAGGACATGTGTTAGGGTAATATTGATATCATATTTACCCTTAGTTACCTTATTTACTATTAACCGCGGTAAAAATAGTAAAAAGTTACTATTCACCAAAAAATTATTTTCATCTCATTGAACCACATTTTAGTCCTTGATATTAACCGTGTCTCTCGGATTTTTGAAATTCCATTCACAGAAGCGGTAAAATTAAGTTTTATTCAAAATTCAGTTTTTAACCTACCACTTAGTGGTTTCACTATTCATCAAAAATTGAAAGTTTTCAGAAAAATACCAAAATTTCACCCTAGGCTAATTTCGATATTCTGAGTCCAAAAATGAAGTCCATTTTGAAAAATAAAATTTATAAAATTTCAAAAAGTGGTTATTACTATTCATAACGGCTAGTTTTAATAGCATATTGTTGTTTAGTGAAACTCGGTATTGCGTACGACGCAAGCTATCGAGGAAGGTCGCGATTGCGTGTAAAGCAAGCCAAGCAAGTGTTGTGTAGAAAAAGATTCCTTTGATGATTTATATAACATAAAAGTTTCGGGTGTTACAGTTAAATTTAGTATAAATTATAAATTATTCGTATTTTAATCATTGATTTAATTTTTCATAATTCAAATCCTAGAAGTGGAATGAATTAATTTAAATTTATCCCTACATATAGGACGACAATGTCGATTTTTGAAGTAAATCCATTCAAGATTTTTCTATGTTTTTATATATAATTTCAAAGTGAACTTGAATAAAATGGCATAAATTTGTTTAATTTATGTATAATTTATCTATTTAAACTTTAAAATCAACATAAAATATAAATTAACCACATCAATAAACTAGACAAAAAAGCAAATTTGAATTAAAATTTAGCATTTTCACTATTTATTAAAAAATGAAACTTCCCAGAAAAATATACAAACTTTACCCTCAAATAATTTTGATTTTTTTATTCTGAAAATAAATTTTATTTCATCATATTAAATATTTATAAGTTACAAAATTTATATTTAAAATAGTTTCTCTTTTAAAATACTGTAAAATTTCCTTTCTAAAAATATAGGTTTTTGTGCATAATATTTAGTTCATTCTTATCTTATGAATAAAAAATATATTGGATGAATTTCAAAATATTTTATTTGATATAATATATATATTCTCAAAAATTATTTAGAAGTATTCATAACAACTAATTTAAGGATTAGGTTAAGTCTTATTATATTAAATAATAATAATGTAATAATATATAATTATTTAGTAAAACTCAATCATGCATGTAATGTAAGCCATTAAAGAAACTCGTTATTTCATGCCACACATGATTATTTAGTATTGTGTTAATTTAAATCTATATCATTTATTTGTTTTATTTCAAATGGTAAATATATTTTATATTCACTGCATATTATATACCCTTATGTGTTTGGTGTTGCATGTCATACACGATATTGAATACAATGTTATTACTTTAGAATTTTGGGGTGTTATTTTTTGTAACATTAGAATAAACTCAACATTAATATTTAGAATCTAGATTCAAAATCTGAACCATGAAACATGAATTTTATGGTCATTGTAAAATCTCCAGTACTCACAGTAATTTTTCCACAAATGGGTTTGTTACCACTTGTTGTGATTCACTGATCCTTAAGAGAGAAGAATGGAGAGATAAAATGGTCCTTATTTAGTCAAGAGTGGAGCTCTATTGGATCTAATTTTTAGAAAAAAGAAGCTATCTAGATCATATGGATGAATGATAGAAGCTTTTTGAGGCATATATTTATAGGCATGGTAAGAGGTGTCATGTTTGAAACAACTCCCATGAATCCCCAACTACCATGGACTTCTCCCATGGCTGGAAAAGGAATCAGGGATTCACATGTGGATTTTGCAAAAACCATTTTGTAAATATTGGGTTGGTGAGGTTAGTGAACCAACCACTTACCAAGGCAATTGGAAAAACATCATCTCATCGAGAAGAATGAATAAAATGGTCTAAAAATAATCACACTTGAGTATCTTCTATTATTTCTGTTTTTCATGTATGAAGATAATATATATTGGAAACTATGACTTTATTCCATCGAATATCACTTTTATAAATTACACTTCATGTATACTTCATCTCAATCATAAGGTGTTATAATCCATCAATTAATAGCAATGGATGTTATAGTGTGCCCGATGAACAATAAACTTATTTTTCATATCTTCTAGACCACAATAACTGGGCAACTCATTTTTTCCACTCAAAATGTAGTTAGTAGTTATTCATCATTCATTAGTAATTACCATAAATATATTGATGTTGGGATCAATCAAATGTATGATATACATGTATTCTTAAGGAAAAAAGTTATTTCCATGAATTCATCCTTAATTATAAGGACATGAAGCTTACATATTATTATAGTAGATGCTACATCTATAATGTTCCTACTTTTGATGGTTCCATCATCCAAGATATGAAAATATGGTGATCATTTTTTTAGGATATCCATAGGAAAATTTACCATCCAATTACTCATTAATGATTTCCAAAAATTATAGAAAAAATACAATATATCAAAATTATCATCTGATGATTATTTCAAAAACTACACTCTTTTTGAAGAAAAAATAATGAACTGAATAAGGGTCTAATTAAATTCAACTGATTCTAATTAAATATGTTACCTTCCTCGCTCATGGATTTGCTACTTGCATAGTCACAAAACTATTCCAAATTTACCAAATTATTATGTTGAAATTCATATATTCTATCTAAACTATTGAAATTCCCTTATCCACAAAAAACCAGTATCCTACACTAATAAATATGAGGCCTTTAACGGTGCTAAAAATGGATTTTTTTAATCAAAAAAATGTATTAAAATTTTAATTACCCAAACATTCATTAATGGAAATTATTCTTGATATAATTAAATATGTTATTATTGTTATATATAATGAGAACTTCACTGTTTTTATGTTTCTGTATTTTAAAATACCATTATGAATTGTGATCATTTCTAAAATAGTCATTGAATAGTGATCACATGATTAGTATAAATATATAGCTTTAACAAATACAATTTTCTTAGACAGAGGAAGAAATGGCCTCATCAAGTAGACTTTCCCCATACAAATCCCATTTTTCAGAGCTCGGAAAGGAGGTGGAATCATTGGGCTTCACTCTTGACCAATCCCAAGCCAAGCTTGAACATATTATGCTTGAGCAGAACTGACTATTGGAGAAGTGGATGTTAATAAAGATTAAAACCCGAGTGATGTTATCTGAGGCACCACAAGAGACTGTCACCATCACACACCTTACACTTCGATCTTATGTGGGTGTTATAAAGAGTTCTGTAACTAGACCATAACACTATGACTATGTACATTATTTTTATTTAATCAATGTGCATTAATTTTATTATTCTTAATTTGTAAATAGTTTTTAAAGCAAAAATAGAATATTTAGTTAATATTCAACTAAGAAATCTATTTTAATTAATTAAGGGATTTTTTAATTAATTAATATTTTAATAAAATATAATTATTATTAAATTAATTTTTATTAATGATCAAATAATTTTATGAGTGAAATTGTAATTTTTATAATGTTTTGAGAGCTGTTTTTGTCAAAACCCATGAATTTTTGGTAAATGTCAGTTTTTATTTTAAAAGAAAAAGATTCAAATATTTATATAAATTATTTTGATAAAATGAATATTATTTTTTGAATCATGATTTCAAAATTATCCAACTATGATTTTTTCATAATATTCTGAGACAGTCGAATTTTTGGGTAAAAATTAAATACCGTTTAAATATATAATGTGTTTTATAACATCATAATGACCCAATAGTTATGTAATAAAATAATATAAACATTATTTTTGGACAATATATATTTTAAAATCAAAATAATGTGATTTCGGTTTTTTTATTTATTTTATAAATCTTTAGTGCACCCTTCAAGGCTTATAAAACATTTTGCCTTTTTAAATTGTTCTACAAGAGAGTGTGACTCACCTCTACATAAGAAACCCTATTATTTTAAGACTTTTGGCCAATTTACTTATAAAATATTGTTTTCCACTCCACTTTGGAAAAATTCCTGGGAAAAAACCATGTTCTGTTTTGTGGTTTTGATTAGTTTAATATGAGGTGTCCCAAACATAAATAATAAAGAATTCCCTCTCTTTTCCCATATAAACCCTCCCATGCTCCCAATTACACATTACTCAATGCCTTTGGAGTTCAACCAAACCCTTCCATCCTCTCTCTATAATCCTCCCAAGGTACCCCTTGATCCCAAGAATCTTCTCTCAAGCCTCTCCAAAGACTTTGGGACCACACTTACAAGTAAGGGATTTCTTCCCTTCTCATTTTTTTTTCAAATTTCATTAAGTTGTAATGCCCTTTTGTTTTCAATGACAAATATTAGGGTATGATTCATCACCTCCCCATACTTCCATCTTTATGGTTTTATGATTGGATACCCTTTAACTCTCATTAATGCCTCCCATGTACACCTGTTACCATGATGAAATTCGGTGTTGGATTTCTCTCTCCTCATTTACATCCAATTAATTATTTTGTATTATGCATCTAAATTCAATTAATTTTGTTGGGAAATATATATATATGACCCCCATTACTATATATTTCATGTAAATATGATTATATACCTCTTTATCTCTCTTCAAACATTTTTAAGAGTTCTTATCTCACGTCGTTATGCTGCTAAAATTGCAATACGATTTTCCAAGCCAATGTCATTGTGTAGTGAATACCTTGCCCATATCTCTATCAAGGGTATTCATCTTTATACACATTTACTTACTGATTATAATATTTCATGTATGAATTCCTTATTCCTTTATCATGGAATAAATGGTGATGTTTACTGAATCCATGTTTTATCATCCATGTGGCACACTTATGCATGAAATGAAATGTTTAAGAAGGGTGCACCCTAATAGTGGTACAATTCACTGGGTAAAGTATAGTATCATGATACGTCATGTGAAATGAATGTTGACTCATGATAATTTATATGCAATGTGGGTTTACTCGTTTTTCATGTGCAATGTGGGTTTACTCATGCTCCATGTACAATGATCCTTGGATCATGCTAATTCCATGTTAAGTGTTGTTACCACATTTCCATGTTATGATTACCATATTTAATCAAGACTTTATGTTCATGTTTCTATTGTTATTAATTGATATTCCTATTTTATAACATGTATTGTATTCCTCATGTTATTCCATGTTTATTCCCTTATTGGGATTTATAGCTCACCCTTTTCTAATGCATGTTGTCAGGTTATCCCATGCAACGCTAAGTACGAATGAATGTAGTGGTCATATAAAAGAAATTTTTCAATAAATATGTTGTATTTCATGTTTTAAGTTGTTATGTATGGATACTAATACCTAAAGACACTAGAAATATCAATCTTATATGTTGTATTAAGTGATGTTTATGTTATATATCATGTTTATTTTTATAATAAATGTAGGGTTGTTATAGTTGGTATCAGATAATAGGTTTAGTTATTTTTGGGATTAGGATTAAAAAACCCTAGTAAAAGACTTAAGGATAATAATAATTATAATAAAAGAATCTCTATGTTTTGGCGGGTATTGAGTTAGTGGTTTATCATGAAAATGCATCCTTGTCTGGATACGAGCTTGTAGAGGCAGCTCTAGCACAGATGTACCCAGGGGTGAAAACCCCAATAAGGAGTTTTGAGCTTGAGTTGGGGTATCTTGGTACACGACAATGGGGTTTTTTTCACTCTTGGTTATGAAAATACCAAGGGATATGCATTGTTAAATTCACAAGCATTGTATGAACCATTATTAAGGGAATAAAAAAATCCCCTAAGAATATTTGCTAGAAATTATATCATGAATAGAATAGATTAAAGCCTATAGATTCATATGTTAAGGAAATAAAATTAATTTATAAGTCATCCATTTTTTTCTTTATATTACACTTTATGTGTTACCCCTAATTATCCTTTCATTAAGGAATAATAAATCATTAGACTTCAAGTAGTTTTATATCACAGTTTTTTCATGCCTATAGGGTAACTCAAAATTTGATATGTTTCGTCAACAAGATATAGGATAGTTTCTAGATGGAAGGGGATGAACCTCATATAATACTCTTGTCCCTTCCCGAGGACATACAAGATATAATTATTGTGAAGTCAATATCGCATAGCATCAAAACATTTTTCAATGTCCAACTTTCTTGTATGGAACTCTACGACATATAAAACACCTCATTCAAACCACAAAATCATCAAGGATCATGGCACACCTATGATAAAATATTAGGATCCCAAATCTACCACCTTTCAAGATGAGGGAGGTAACATTAGGGTATTTTCAATTATTTCAGCCTATCATGAGAGTATGATGCACTATTTGATTTTAGAATAGGTGTCGAAGAGGGAGAACTCCAAGCAGCCAATTTATATATATAGTCTTGTCTTCAAGTCTTTTTTGAAACTTAGACAAAATATTAGAATAACCACATTTTAAAAAATTTAAATCTGACTTTGTCAAACTATTTCACAAAAACCAGTTACATGGTGATGTTTTGAAACTATACATTATAAATAATTGTTTTTTGAAAAGTGCATCATATTTTCCATCGGTATGATCCATGTTGAGCGGACTACGTTAAGACTAAGGAAGTGTAATACCTTGAATTTTCATTGAGGTATTTTTGAAATAAGTGGACCCTCAATCTCCATGATATATGTGATAATGAGGGTTTGGTAATTCTGAGTGGTGGTGGTTAAGAAACCCTGAAGTCGAGTTTAAATTTTAGAGTTCTTTTTGCATGTAATCAAATTGCAAGGACACAATTTTCTTAAGGGGGGAAGATTGTAACGACCCAAACTTTCATTAATGGAAATTCCCCTTAATCTAATTAAATGTCTTATTGTGGTTATATAAACTTTTAACTTCATTGGTTTTATGTTTCTAGAATTTAAAAAACCATTATGAATTGTGTCTGTCGCTAATATAGACGTTGAACAGTGATCACATGATTAGTATAAATATAGGGCTTTAACAAATCAAATTTACTCAGACAAAGGAAGTGATGGCCTCATCCAATATACTTTCCTAGTACAAATTCAATTTATCAGAACTCAGAAAGGAGGTGGCATCATTGGGCTTCGCTCTTGACAAAGCCCATGCCGAGCTAGAACACGTTAAGCTTGAGCGGAATAGACTACGAGAGAAGTGGATGTTAATAGAGATTACCACCCAAGCGATCTTATCTAAGCCACCACAAGAGACTGTCACCATCACACACCTTACCCTTCAGTCTTATGCAGGTTTTATAAGGAGTTATGTTACAAGAACCTAGCACTCTGACTATGTACATTATTTTTATATAAAGAATGTGCATTAATTTTATTACTTTTACTTTGTAAATATTTTTTAAACCACAAATAGTATTTTTAGTTAATATTCAACTAATAAATCTATTTTGATAAATTATTGGATTTTTGAATTAAATAATATTTTAATAAAATATAATTATTATTAAATTACTTTTTATTAATTATCATATAATTTTATGATTGTAATTGTAATTTTTATTAAAGTTTGAATGCTGTTTTTATCAAAACCCATGAATTTTTGGTAAAAGTCGGGTTTTATTTTAAATCTAAAAATTCCAATATTTATAAAATTATTTTGATAAAATGAATATTATTTTTGGAATCAGGATGTTGAAATTACCCAATGGTGAATTTTTCATAATTTTCTGAGATAGACGAATTTTGGGGTAAAAATTAAATACCATTTAAAAATATTATGGGTTTTATGGCATCATAATGACCCAATAGTGATGTAATAAAATAATATAAACATTATATTTGGCCAATATATGTTTTAGGGTTAAAATAATGTGATTTTGGGTTTTTTTATTTATTTTACAAAGCTTTAGTGGACCCTTCAAGGCATATAAAACATTTTGTCTTTTGAAATTGTTTTCCTTGAGAGTGTGACTCACCTCCACATAAGAAACCCTATTATTTGAAGAAGTTAGACCACTAGACATGTAAACTATTTTTTTCTCTCCCCTTTGGAAAAAACTAAGGGCAAAAAACATGGGCTGGTTGTGGTTTTGATTAGTTTAATTTGAGCTGTACCAAACCAAAATAATAAAGAGTTCCCCCTCCTTTCCAATATAAACCCACCCAAGATCCCACTTCCTCTTCACTCAAAGCATTTGGAGTTCAACCACCCCTTGAAATCCTCTCTCTAGAATCATACCATGGTGCCCCAAGCTCCAAATAAGCCTCTCTCAAGCCTTTCCTAAGCCTTTGGGAGCACACTTCCAAGGACATGATTTCTTCCTTTCTCATTTTGTCCAATTTTAATTAAGTTGTTATACCCTTTTTTTCTATTAAAAATGTTGGGGTAAAATTTTTCACCACCCCATACTAACCTATTTATGTTTGGATGATGGTAGAAGCCTTTATCTCTCATTAATTCCTCCCATTTACACCTGTTATCATGCAGATATTCAATGATAAATTTCTCTCTCCTCATTTACATCCAAGTAATTATTTTGTATTATGAATCTATATTCCATTACATTTGTTGGGAAATGTATCTATATGACCGCATTATTGTCTATTTCATATAAATATGATGATACACCCCTTTCCCTCTCAGCATAAATATTTTATGAGTTCTTATCTCACACCGTTATGCTGCCGAAATTCCTCTATGATTTTCCAAGCCAATGTAATTGGGTAGTGAATACCATGCCCATTGATTTATAGTAGGTACTATTATAGGTACTGTTCAGTACTATAGAAGCCGGAACTATTCATCCATCTGGGCCTTGGGGCAACCGATTTGGTCCTCGGGTGATGCAAGGCTTTCGGGCCACCCAAGGCCTTTGGGCCAGTTGATTCTCATGGCATTCGAGCCACCTTTAGGCCATCGGGCCACCCTAAGGCCTTTAAGACACATTTAATGTAGATTTACCTCTCAGACATCAAGGTAAAAGGCTTTAGAGGAGGATTCATTGTAGGAACATTCACTGGAGTATTGCTAACCAGAATTGGAATAATGAGAGGGTATGGATTTTCCATCGGTAGCAGGAATTTACAGCTTTGAATAGGATAGCTAGCCGACCAACCTTGTGAGGTTGGAGTGCTGATATCATGACATATGTTGGGGAGGAGCAGTTCCAAGTTGTCTTGTCTGGGTGATTCCTCTAAGACCTATGGGTTACGTAATTGTCTCTAAGCCTTCAGGACTTGTAAGGGTCCCACCTCACCCCTTTAGAGGTGGATTATCAAAAATAATAAAAAATGAAGGCCTTCAGGCCATTCCGGTCAAACATTTTAAGAAGGGTGCATCCTTATAGCACTCCAATGCATTGGGTAAAGTATTTTATCATGATACATAATGTGCAAGATTAATAATTCTAATTAAAGTGCAACGAAGGTTTACTTGTGCTTCATGTTCAATGAGGGTTCACTCATGATCCTTGTGAAATGAGCCTTGGCTCATGATAATTCCATATTAAGTGTTGTTGCCACATTTCCATGTCATGATTATCATGTTTTATCAAGATTTTATGTTCATGTTTCTTTTGTGATCCATTGATATTCCTATTGGCTTACATGTATTGTATTCCTCGTGTTATTCCATGTTTATTCCCTTACTGGGATTTACATCTCACCCTTTTGTTATGCATGTCCACTGGTTATCTCATGCAATGCTAAGTACAAGGGAATGTAGTGGTCATGTAAAAGAAGTTTTCAATAAATATATTGTATTTCATGTTTTAAGTTTTGTTTTAATGATCCTAATCCCCAAAGATACTAGACCTCTTGATCTTCTATGTTGTATCAAGTGAAGTTTATGTAATAAATCATGTTTATGTTTTTAATAAAAGTAGAGTTATTAAAAAAAATATAAAAAACATCTAAAAGAACCCATACTTTATGAATTATAAAAAAATCATTGTTAAAGGGTACCTTTATTAGTGATTTTTATTTCACTAATAAAGGCATTACTTTACTAGGAATTTCTTTTAGTGATGATAAAGGGGGAATTTATCAGTTTTTTAGTATTGATAAAGGATTCCTTTATCATATCTTTTTATTAAATTGATAAAATCAATATAATCTCTTTCATAGCTAAAACCATGTAGAAACCCTATAACAATTAACCCAATTAAAATACGTAAATAGGGATAAAAATACAAAAAAAGATGATTTGATACAAATATTACATTATGCCATAATTTAAAATCCAAATTTATATATAAAATATTTAAATTAACGTCACAATTACAATTAATAAAAAAAATTACAACCCATATACAAAATTAAAACTATAATAAAAGACTTTTTCCAATGATAAACCTTCATAAAAAAGATTGTATCAACAATAAAACTAATATTTATATTAGAAAACGTAAATAAAAATAAATAAAATTATAATTTTAATGTTATATAGTCTACATATGATAAATTCTATTGTTAATTATTGTATATATTAATAATATTATTAGATATACTATTAATAAAAATTTTAAACTGACACTTCAATATTGAAAACAAAAATTTTGAGTTATACAAATCATATCATGTGTCAGGTTAATGTGTGGTCAATTCCTACATTCCAAAAATGAAATATGGACCGATTTCCGAAATTTTGAAAACAATATGAGCTTATTCGCTTGGTTTTGGATATGTGATGTGAATTATTAACATAAATGAAACTTCTATATTGAAAACACATAGTTAGAGACATATTGGTCACATCGTGAGTCATATTAACATATAGTCAATTGATACACATAAAAAATGAAATATGTATCATTTTCAGGGATTTTGAGAACAATCAAAGCTTGTTTTCTCTATTTTGGGTATGTGATGATTGTTTTAAACTAAAATAACACTTTTATATAGAAACCATGAACTTTGAGTCATATCAACCACATCTTGTCTTAGATTATAATGCAGTCAATTCCTTCACATCAAAAATATGTTATAGATCATGGCCTTATTTTTTTAAAATAATCTATGCTCATTTGTTCAGTTTTGGCTAATGACACATGTTTTAAATTACAATGAAACTTTTATATTATAAACACAAACATATAGTGATACTCTCCATATCATGTTTCATATAGACATGATGTCAATTCCAACATGTCACAAATGAATTATGGATTGTTTTCATAAATTTTTAAAACAATCTGATCTCATTTTCTTGGTTTTGGCTAATGATGCATGTTTTAAACTAAAATGGAACTTCTATATTGTAAACACAAACATTGAGTCCTAATGTCCATATCATGTTTCATATTGACATGCTGCCAATTCCTACAATCACAAATAAATTATGGATCATTTTTCAAAATTTTGAAATAAAAATCCAAGATTTTTTTTTCATTTTTTGTCTCTGTGATGTGCGTGTTTAACAAAAATGACACTCTTATTTTGAAAACATGAAATTCAATTCCTACCAACTTCATTATGTGTCATATTGAAGTGGGGATAATTCTTATGCATCAAAAATTAATTTTGCAACTTTTTCCAAAAATTCGAAAAAAATCAGAGATCATTGGCTTAATTTTGGCTATGTGATGTGCATTTTAAACTAAAATGGAACTGTATATTAAAAATACACACATTGAGTCATACATGCCACATAATATGTCAGATTTATGTATATTAAATTAATATACATCAGAAGGAATTATGGATCATTGTCCAAAATGGTAAAAATAAACTGAGCTCATTTTCTCTATTTTAGCTATGTGATGTGAGTTTTAATCTAAAATGACACATTTATATTGAAAACACAAACTTCAAGTCATAACAACCACATCATGTATCAAATTTACATTTTTATGACTTGTATATTACATAAATTATTTATTTAATATTTTCATAAAGATTCAAAATAATCCAAGATCATTTTGTTGGTTTTGGCTATGTGATGAACATTTTAAACTTAAGTGGAATTTCTATATTGAAAAAATATAATTCAAGTCATACTGTCATTTCATGTGTTAGTTTGATGTGTAGTAAATTTATATATTTCAAAAATGAATTATGGATCATTTTTCTAATGTATGAAAAAATCATGAGCTTGTTTTATTGGTTTTGTTTTGGCGACACAAGTTTAAAACAAAAATAACACTTTTATATTGAAAATAATAATTTTGAGTCAAATTTGATACATTGAATGTCTAATTAATGTGTGGTCAATTAAAACATGTCAAAAATGAATTATGGATTATTTTTCTAATGTTTTCAAAAAATCCAAACTCGTTTTCTCATATTTGACTATGTGACATGTGTTTTAAACTTAAATTGAACTTTTATATTGAAAACACGCACTTCAAACCATAATGGTCACATCATGTGTTATATTGATGACGGATCGATTCCTAAACATCACAAATGAATTATGGATCATTATTATAATGTTAGAAAATAATCTGACCACATTTTCATGGGTTTTTTCTGCTAATGTGCATTTTAATATAAAATGACACTTATATATTTAAAACATGTGATTAAAGTCCGACCGACCACATCATGTTTTGGAATGTAATGAGGTCAATTCCTACACATAAAAAATTAATTATGGATAACATTATTAAAAATTAAAAAATGTGATATTATTTTCTCAGTTTTGGATAGTGACATGAATTTAAAGCATAATTGGAACTTTTATATAAAAACTAACCTTTGAGTAAAACTAGCCACATTGTGTGTCCGATTGATATGCAGTCAATTCCTACAAGTCTAAAATGAATTATGGATGGTTGTACTATAATTTTAAAATATTATATGTTTTTTATATTTTGTATTATGATACATGTTTTAAACTTGAATGACACTTTTATATTGAAAATATCTACTTTGAGTTATACTGGAAACATAACATATCCTATTGATCTTTGGTAAATTTCAAAAAGTCCAAATTGTGTTTTGGAATTTTGTTATAAATGTTTCAAACAATCCAAGATTTTTTTCCCAGTTTGGTCTTGGGGAAATGTGTTTTATACTAAAATAGTACTTTTATATTAAGAAAATGTACTTCAAGTCGTACCTATCATTTCACATGTTCGATTGATGTGAGGTCAATTACTACATATAAAAAATTTATTATTTGTATTTTTCATAAATATTGAATATAATCAAATCACATTTTATCAATTTTGGCTATTTTATGTTATATTTAAACTAAAATATAACTTCTATATGCAAAAACATGCAATTCGAGTCATACTATCTATATCATGTGTTGTATTTATGTGTAGTCAGTTCCTACACATAAAAAATAAATTATAGATCATTCTCATAACGTTTGGAAACAATCCTTGATCATTTTCTCATTTTGTCTATGTGAAATGAATTTTAAACTAAAATGGAACTTTTATATTGAAAATAAACACTTCTCATATTGAGAAAATCATGTTTCAGATTGATGTGTAGTTGATTCATATGAATCATAAATTAATTATGTTTTTTTATCATAATGTTCGAAAAATATGAGCTCATTTTCTCAGTTTTGGTTAGTGATGTTCTATTTAAACTAAAATGGAACTTTTATATTGAAAATTAAGGCTTCATGTTTTATGATAAAAAACATATATCATATTGGCATGGATTCACTATATATATGTCACAAATTATGGATAATTTTCTTAATGTTAAATAATAATTCAAGCTCATTTGATCACTTTCGGCAATGTGATGTTCATTTTAAACAAAAATGAATCTATTATATTGAATGTTTAATATGAAAATGATGAGGCTGTGTGCATAGAAGTAACTATCATATAACTTGAAAATAAATCTTTATATTGTTGTGTAAAAAGATCCTTAACCCATTTCTATGCTTCTATTATAATAGTTGTAGCATTGAAGTTCAATCTCTCATGAGCTTGTTGACACCATGAAATGTGTTCCACTATCTTTTTCGTAGAGTGAAGATATGATTCTCACATAGAAAAAATATGTGAAGTATGGGTAAAGATGTTTTCAACAGGATGGAAGAAGATATATTGTGGATTTATATATTCCAAATTACCACTCCATACATAATGGATAAGTGGAATGATTCCCCATCCAGAAGTAGGCAGTGGATTTCCAAGATCAATGATGAAAAGGTGACGACACATTAAATTCAATTTTCAAGTTTCATCTGAGAATACATGTTGTATTTACCATATCAGGAAGTTTATATCTCTTCAAGACCTTCAATTTGACTGGTCATGGAGCCCAAACAAGCTTACAGATCCAAAGTTATGTCACTCGGAAGACAGAGAAAATTTCATAAAGGGACCTACGCCGATGACCTACACAGAGGACCTATGCGGAGTTCTTGCATGTAGGACCTGTGTAGAAGAATAATTTCTACACCCCTATCCAGAGAACATACACGGAGGACCTACACGGACAAACTCCCTTCGACTAGTGGCCCTCCTTGCCTATTAATAGGACCCTTGGGCTCCCCATTTCAGAGACAGAAAAAGTTGGAATAAGTCCCAAAGCTCCCGTTTCATAGCTATTTCTCTAATACCCACCAAATTTTCATAGGTAGCTCTATAAAACATGATATAATAGAGAATAAAATATAAGAAGTGATTCAAAGTCCCATCAAGGAATAGAACATATGGAGTTGCATGGAGCACTTGCACGGAGCACTTGCGCATGACACCTTCCTGCTGCACCTGCACGGAGCACCTGCGCACCACACCTGCGCAGAGTATTTTATGCGGGGGAGCTATGCAGAGAACCTACGTGGGCCGGTCGCTTCGCTTCTGTCACTAACCTCCATGAAAAATGAAGAGTCTCACCATGAACTTTTCGGATCCGGTCGAGGACATTTTCCATTGCGCCCTTTATGCGGACATACTTCCAACCTTAGAATACCACGATATGAGACACTCCATCACACTCAATGAAGTGCCTTGAGTCAATGTACTCTTATTGGTTCCATTCTCATGTTATCAGTTTGGACTCTCTTTTTGGATTCCTCGAGTACCTTGAGTCGATACAATCCTCATGAAACTCCTCAAACATCATCACCTGACTTCTTTTCCAGGTTGAACCTCAAATGGGAATCCTCCTTATGAGTAAGCCCCAACCAATCTCAAAAGGGAAGACATCCTAGTATAATCCCCTCACCTTCATCCCTTCCTCCATACATTGGACCTCTGTCCAATGTAAATAGAATATAGGGAAGGCTCGTCGCCTCACTCTCTTCCACAGTCAACGTGCCCTCTTCCAACAGCGGAGGAGTATAATTGTGAAGTGCAATTGTTGATTCTTTCAAATCCTATTGTTTCTCACACCGAGAATGACTCACGTGGGCTTAAAAATACATGATGGTTACAACATGTGCATAAACACTCATTTGAAGGAACTACGATTACATTGATTCCTGTTCAAACCAGGATACGTAGGAATATCCTTCAGGTCCCAAGATCACTGGATATCCACATCATAAATCCAACAAAAATTCCCCCAATTTTGGCATCCTCCTTAGGAAATAAGACACAAATTCAATCCTCAAATCATCAAGGCATCCTTTTCAGGATGTAAGACCTAACTCATCTCACATAGATGACTATATTCTCCTATGAGATTTTTCAAACAATGTAAACTTTGATTCCCATTAATATGGGATATGTAGGAAGTCTCCTTTAGGTTCAAACCCAAAACTTCAAATCATCCCTATTCTCCTTTGGCTATATTTCCAATTGGTTGTGATCCTACATGGAAACCTATATCCTTTCCAAAGTTCCTTGGGCTGCTTCAGCATAAGTCCCACACTATGTTTTGACTAATCACCTATCGCTTATATGTCCTTATCACATGACCTTAAAAGGTATGATGTGTCCTATTAAGGTACACAAAACTACGAGGGTTCGAATTCCTTTCACAAGGATACGTATGTAGCCCATTTTACAAGCACGATACTAAGATCAAAACGACCATTTGTCTCCCTAGATGATAATAAATTCCAGAGTTCCCCACTAAGTGGCTTAAAAACCAATATCATCACAACGATGATTAAAAGAATCTCTAATCTGTATATTAGAGGATACAACTGATGGAAAATCTAAAATACATACAGATGTTTCCATTGATGAAGAACCTTGAATGCATACTAATAATTCTAAATTTTACACATATTAATAAGTGATTGTAAATTTCAAGATATAAAAATGATATACTTGGTGAATTAATAAGGATTCATGAAAATATCTTAAATTTACAAAGTGAGTCCCGAACTAGACAATAATTCCCCCCAAAAAGGGTATGATGAGTCAGACCTCACATCCTCTCGACCAATTCACGTTCTTAAGTATCGTAAAGTTACATCATACGAATGCCTACCTTTGTAAATTAGTCCCCCTTTGGATAAAGAACTCTTGGGAGTTTCCAGTTCAATAAATAAATCCAATGGAAACTGCCTGGAAATAGTGATTCTTAAAACAAGAACACATGTTTCAAGGAACTACAAAACAGAGATCAAGAATGATTGGACATGTTACTAGCTCTACCATAATCCATAGATCATATCCCTCCATTATACTATTCCCTGAGAAAATGGTTAAAATTAATATAATTTTATTACAGTACTATAGTTTCACATCCCAAATGTATATCCAAGGTCATTTCATATACATGATCATATGAACAGTAGGGAATCTACTCAACTCGTTGTCATTAATCATTCTGACACCATGTACTCTACCCAATAATCTGTAAACAAATTTAATTATTCTTTTGACTAAGTATATTTTTGGAAATTGTTATAGTACAAAGAAAATATTGACCAAAAAACAATTAACAAATATTTATAATGAAATTGTAATTACTTTTAGAAATTTCATGTTCAGGGATGCTAGTATTTTGATATTTTATGACATATTCAATAAATTTTCAAATGTAATATCCAAAATAATTATTGTTATTTTTCTATTAACACTATATAAACATTGAAGGAAATAATAAAATTGTTTTGAAAAATGTTTTGATAGTTAAATATTGATATATATACCTTAATATGTTTGAATTTGACGAAATCCATAGGGTTCTAATGTTCAAACTTTGAACTTATACCATGATTTAGAATATATATATATATATAGATCAACCTATCATAACAAATCTCATTGAAACAAAAAATAAAACAAATAATTTTAATCTTATCTGTAAAATGATTATTGCAATGCATTTAAATTTCATAACAAAAATCATGTGTGGTTGGTTTGATGGAAATTCAAGCATTGGATCAAAAAAAATAAACATTTAGGGTACCCAAATTGGTCATCATGAGCATCCAATGATTTCTAAAACATGAAAACAATTATTTAATGGAAAAAATAATATATATTTTAAATTATTAGATTGTAGAGTTTTATCCCTACAATATAGTCATCAAGAAGAGTCCATCATCTGTTATTTTCTTATCAAACACCTCACATAGTAATTTTTTTTTATTTTCATGTAATTATAATTCAAAATAATTTTTCTATGGAGAAATGATATAGGGTTAAATAAGTCTAAAGCATGATTCACATGGTTTTCACTTTATATATTATTACTATATATTCCTGTAAAAAATATGAATTTTTATTAAATTTAATGAAAATAGTAGATAATTTTTTGGACCAAAGGATTATGAAAATGTAACTCATGTATATATTTACAACCAAGAATCCTAGGCATTCAAACATGATAATCTAATTTATCATCTCCATACCAACCACATATGTAATAAAATCTCCAAATATTTCTTCTTCATATTCAAAATAGGAAATATTTTTATCTTTTAATGTGGAATATTCATGAAATTATAATGTTAATATATTCAGAAGTTGAATTGGAGGGGTGAATGTAATCTAAGAAGGTATTTTTGATATCTTGTATGATTCACTATATTTTCTTGATATGACATTCTACTCCCCCATTGTTTTAATAATCATTAATACCATACCTTGTTTCAAAAAAAAAATTCTTCAAATATAAAAGGTTTTTCATTTGAGAAATTTTTTAAGGTTGAACCTCATGTATCTTCATAAGAATTGATATCCATGCAATAAAAGTTCCAATATAATTATCAACCATGGTGCCATAAAGATCATTAAGAAGAACAAACAAATCAATTCTCAACTCATCAGTTACTTCAAACCCCACTCTCATGTGTAATTTTAGGAGTTGAATGTTTTTTAGAACGTCCCCTGGGATATTGTATGCCATACTCCTCACAATAAGGTGATTCAATGGTGTTGATCGATTCAAATAACATACAAATTTACCCTATAAAATTATAGTAATATAAAGTTATTTAATGTTTTTAGATTTACATTCAGGAGAAAGAGTAATAAATAAATAAATTACCTATGGTAAGCTAGGTGGTTGAGGGGAATGGATAACCTCAATGTTAGTGGGGGTTATATGGGTCTTTATCTACAAATTTTTTCTACTACAGGTTCCCTTTGATCCTTTCACATATATTGGTTCACTAAAATAGGCCATACAACAGTTGATTTCAAAGCATAAATCTTCACCTACATGTCTTTCATCATCTCATTTATTTCTATTTGTGGATCAGTCTTCAAAAAAAATGTTCAGGGTGACATGCCTAAACCTTCACCACTAATGAGTCTATATTGTTATATCCATTTCAATGACACTGAAAGTAGTTTTTTCTTCAGGTACACTCAATGTTGATTATTTTATCTAAATTATATAAATAAATAACAAACATAAATAGATATATTTATATAATACTATTATAATGAATAATAAATTACTAATAGGTAATACTTATACATGATTCCCATACTCGTGTGTTTTTTATCAGCATGTTTGCCCTATATATTTACACGGGACTCCTTCTATAATACCTTATGTGGGGTGGATGTATCTGGATATTTTGATTCATCAATATGCATGTAAACAAAGAAATATATATTATTTCATATCACAAAAATATTTTATTATAGGTTTAAAATACATACCATTTTATTTTAAAGTGAATCATTATCCATCCATGCTTTATGATAGGGGTTCATTGGTTTTGTTGAACATTTCTTATTTTCATCACTCCATTCTAGTTTCATAAATTATTACTTTTAAATCAAATCAGATAAAATAAATAATGTAAAATTAAATATTTTTTAATACAATGAACCGGAAATGATTTATTATCATGAAAACTAATTAATGATTACCATGTTTCCTAGTTTATAAAATGTGTATACTTAACTATTGGGTGGGGGGTTTACTTTACCTTCAATATCCCTAAGATGATGCTTTTTAAGAAGTATCTCAAATAATTTATGGGATTTTCCAACAACCATTAAAACATATATATTAAAAAAATATAAAATAAATGAACTCTATAAGGGATAATGAAAATTAAATTAACATTTCATTATATAATTATTCAATTAAATAGAGAAATTATATCATAACATTACCCTAATATCTTCCTAAAGGGTTTCCATCAATGTAGGCCTGACATGTTTCTACATATTTATATAAATTGGCATATTCATTCTCAATGTGATCCCAACACAACTAATGGAAATTATCGTTTGGGGTTAATATTTTATCCATATTGATTCTATCCAAACTCAAATTTCATACCATTACTTGTTTACTTTATAATTTTAGTTAACATAGTGATTCTATGTCATTCATGTTTTCATCAACATATTGTTTATCCAGTAATAAATCTGTAGTTTTAGAATAAATAGTATGTTCTTACTTGGATTAGTAACATCAATATGATTAGAATTAATTATCTAGATGAGTAGTCAAACATTTAATTTATATTATATATATAAAGTACAGAAAACATAATATTATGTGAAAAATAATTGTACATTAAAAAACACATTAATATTATCACGGAACTCTCTCTTTTTCATTAAAATTTTAAGGGATTTGGATCCTCTTTTGATTATCCAAATACCCTCTTTGTGGTCCCCTCTAACATACAAGGAATTTTATGCATTGGGAATACCATGAAATGATTGTGATCTCCCAATAAAAAGGTCTTCCTCAATTGAATATTCATTTGTCCATTTATTTGTGTTATTCACCAATAGTAAAATTGGGCAATTATTTTTTATTTGATATAAGACATGAAATTAATTCATTGATTATAATTCCATTATGAATGGCTCATACGTATACCCTTATAAAATAAAATTCACCTTTACGAATCCCAATTCATTAACATTGTTTGAAATCATGTTTTCAAAACATTTTCAATGGAAACTCATTACTTGAAATGTTGTATAATCTAAATTGAATATCTAATCGATGATGATTAAATATGACATTTTCATATAAATTGGATTTATATCCTTAGAACAGATACATTAATCACTTCTTCCATAAGAATAACTCAACTATTTTTCATTGTACTATGTTTATATTTTTCTTTTTTATAGACTGTATAACCATTACTTACAAGAATAGTGTAATATATGACATTTAAAATTTTACCCTAGCTATCCATTAACATCATTCAACAATTGAATTGATATTTTAAAATTAATACTTATAAATATGATTTGATAACCATATTATAAATTGTTTATTATGTGTATTCGATATCCATCCTTCATCCCTTGATGGATTTAAATGTTTATGAATTAATTTTTGGGATTCAACGTTTGGAGAAACCTCAGGACTATTATGTAAAATATAAAATTGATATTTCCCCCAATCCATGATGTTGATTTAATTTTTTTTAATCCCTTTTAACATATGGAGTCAACTGTGATATGATTTTGGGAGACTGATGATATCAACATCTAAAAGGTAATTAGTACAGAATTAAACAGCTTCGTTAACAATATATCACTTCTCAATACACCCTTTTGGACAACATTATTTCTTGATACACCAGTTGAAAATAAACATACGTCATTCCATGGGGTATGTACATCTTTAAAATATATAACCACATAGTTGAACCTCTCAATACAAGTTAACCATTAGGTTTACCATTATATAAATGAATGATGGTAAGAAGAAAATCAATAATTTAAATAATATGAATACAATATATTTATTATTTATTCTAAAAATTACCATTTCTATAACTTTATAAAAAAATTATTTTAAAATGAATCATTTTATAGTTCATGTATTTTTTTCAATTTTTAAGCAAAATGAAATATAAATTGAAGGATATCAAATCATGCATCGAAAACATGATAATCATGAGATTTTAGACCCTATAACATCAAATTATTCATTTATATGAAATTATTGATATATAATGATTACTCTTTTGGAATATTTAAATCATTAATGAAGTTCAAAATATTCAATTTTTCTTGTCTAGATAGAGTGTAAGATTCTAAAGGAAGAAAAGTCTACATTTCACCCTTCACTAGTACCAACTCTTCCCTTATCCCCATGGTAATCATTTCTAATCTAAACTTTATTTACATCATTTTTTCAAGAACATTTTGTAATGTTCCAATAACACTATCAGATACATTTCATTCTACATACACGACATTAAAAAAATTTCTGGCATACCAATAATTCCATTTCAGAAATTCAATGAAAATCGTTTTTGTCTTCCAACCCGAATTCATAATGTTTTTCATAAAATTTTTATAGAAAATAGAGTTAATTTTTTTAAATTTATCAAATACTTAATCACACATTAGTGGATATTGTGTTGTACCATTCTATGTATTCCCACCAAATTATGTCATCTATGATCAATATTTATGTTGTTGAGGTAAAAAAATTTGATGCCTTGAAAATACTATCTTTCAAGAATGTTTTAATTTAATTGAGTGTGTGCATTCTTCAAAAATAGGGCTCCCCAAAATTCCGTTAAAATTATATCCTAAAAAATTCCCACAATTAGGGATGTCATTTATCATCCCATAAAAAATGTCCCTCAAGGTGAATTATTCACTTATATATGTATAATAAAATTGATCACCTGTATCCCACATCAATTTTATATCCTTGATTAATGGATCCAAATAAACATAAATATAATTACAGGGTTGTTTTGTTCCAGATATAAGTTGATACAACACAATGTATTAGCATTTCATGTATAACCTTGGTGGAAAGTAATAATTTACAAACATAACTAGCTATGTACTGGGAGTACAACTCAATACAACAAAAAGATTTATTTATTTTATAGATATTGAAAGATAGAGGTTTATAAGCCTATTTCCTAATACAGTATTATTGTAATTAATTTTATTCCACTAAGGAGAGTCCACCAGGTGATATAATTTCCCATATTCAATTATTGTATCCATGTTCCATGTAAATTGTGTAGTGGTTTCCTAGCATCCATATAATTTTCTATACCTTGGAATAATAAAAAATATCCATACAACATTCAAAGGAATTGATTTATCTTTCTTGTATCAATTCACACCATAATTGAATAATTTTTTGAGTGATTCATGGTCCTTTTGAAACAATATGAAATAATTTGGACAAACATGTATTTTTTCAGAGATCATTCCCATTTAATGTAGAATTAATTTATCATAATATATTCAATGAGGAAACTAATTTTCTTATAGTATCATGTTGTTCAAAATTCCATGAAGATCTATAAAGCTGGTGTTAGTGTATTTGATATTAGCTTTTAAATCATATAACTTCAATACAGTTGAAAGTTGTGTATTTTTAGTATACCATGGATATAATGGTCTCATAGAAAAACTATTTAACTTCTAAAAGAACATTTGAAAATCAAAAATAATTGATTCAATTTACATTTTCATTTATTCCATGTGACCTCCATCATCATTTACACTAGTATTCATATAAAATTATTCACAAATCATAGTGTCATCCTAGTCTGTATGAACATTTAGTTTCTCCCAATTATTAGTCCAAACATTATATCTCTGATATATTATATGGAATATAATATGTTCTTGTAACTCATATAGATGAATTTGTATTGAATAAATATAATGCAAACATGGAAAAATAATTTTAAAATGTTCGTATGCATGATTTATTACAAATTTGATAAACTCTTTAACATTAGCCGCAAATATTGTTTGAAATAAGATTATCATCCATGTATTTTCTATTATTATTCAACATATTAGGTTCATAAAATATTCATTTTGTATAAAAAATAAATAAATACACATAAGTTATTTATAATCAATTGATAAAATTATAGATTCTTATAGAAATGGGAACCCAATATTTGAATTTTATTGGCGATGATTCCCAATAAGTTATCGTTTTACACAAAGGTGGAATGAAAAGAAACATCCTAGAGTAAAAAAGTAGTTGTTGGGCCAAGTTCTCAATTTGATGTTATATGAGACAAAAGTCTATAATTATAGTTTTGTTTTTGTAACTTTTCTAGGTGGGAGTAATGTAAGAGGTATGAGTTTATGTTTATTCATTTCATTACTTGATATGTGGTGGGTCAGGTGGTGTTTTAGAGATAGTGTGCTTAGAAACTATAATTGACAATATTTTATAAAATGATTAAACAATGAATATAAACACAAATTTATGAATTTCCTCAATGGGATTAGTAGAAATCATCATCTCAAAATAATTATTGGAGTATAATACTAACTACCTAGATCACCTAAAAACAAAACTCAACCTTAGTGGGACTAACATAGAGAATCATCTCTTGAAATAATTTATCATGGAAACTGGGAGTGAGGATTCAACATGAAATAATGGTATATTAATGTTTTGAATTTTTTTCCTGATACCAATTTAACTAGTGAAGGGAAATTTGAGTGGATCTATCAAGATATTTCTAAGAGTCCTCATATCAAACTAACACTGGTAATAATTCCAATTTTTTCTATCAGTGTAAGTATTCACAACCCTCAACAATATCAATGTTATATCAATAATATTCCCATGTTTTATTCAATAAATATGAATTTTTTAGTAAAATTTAATATGTTAGAGTTAAAGAAGAATCAAAAATTGATTTTATTCATTTTTTCACTTGGTATGTGGAAGGCTAGATGATAGTTTGGTGATTGGATACTAATTATCTAAAGTTTATATTTTGTTAGATAATGAAAATTTTGATAGGGCCTAATTCCATGGTCGTATAAACCCAAAATTTATTGAAGCACTAGAATTTAAATAGAATGAATCAAAAAATATCATGTTCGTGTTCTGAAGCTACTGAAAAAAACATAAGAACAATCTAATATCAGTTTCCTTAATTCTTCAAATTTAAATAATTCATATGAATGGGATTAATCCTCAATGAACAAAAATGCAAATTATTTTAATGAATGAAAGTGACGGTAAAATTCAACATGAGTTGAAGAAGTGTCCTAGTGGGATCAGGGAAGAGCCTAATAATAAACTAATGATTAGATTATAATCCCAACTGCATGGTTTAAAATGAAAACAAAACACATACTTAGTAAAACTAACAATGTAAACCAAATCTGTAAAAATTAATGATTTGAAACTTGTAGTGAGGTTTAAATAAGATATAAGAAGATAAGTATATTTTGAATAAAAGTGGAAGGAAAATTCATTGGGGTCAGCATAAGGAAGAAACTGAAAAAAGTAAAAATTTATAATACTGGGGAATAATGAATGAGTAATCAGTTGTATTAACCTTCTTAAAAATTATTTAAAACATTCTATTATGTATGATCAATTTTTTACCTTTCGTTAAAGAATAAATGTTTAACTGAACAGGAGTTCAAATATCTGTGTTCCATAAATTTCCATCGTAGATGTTCACAAAAATAAAAATATTAAAAGTATTTTTGTTCTTATACATGTTAATGGAAGAAATTAGAATAATTGTTTTATTTTCATCCATGATAATAGGAGACATACATGTAACTTGTCTTCTTCTCCCTTGCATTTGAAGTTCAATCCAAGACCTCTCTTTAAAATTACCTCATGAAGTGGTAGGAGTGGGAATGTTCTTGTGATCAAAACATTTTAGTGGCCAAATGTAATGAATTATTAATTTAAATATATCTAATAAGATTAAATAGACATACAAGATCCAGAAAAAGTAGTGAGAAATTAAAATCATATATGACATTTGGCCACTAATAATCATCAATCACCTGAACTTTAAACCAAAAGAAAACAATTAGGCTAAGAATAATTGAGTAGACCAGATGAAGCGTATATTTAGTGGTGACCTAGGTGATAGATCCACTTCATGAAAATGTTTTTAAGACTATAGGAAGTATTGTGAGATGGTTCTTTCATATTATTTATGTGTGAGGGAGGTAACATGCATCAATGAAAATATCTAAAGGATAAAGACACTGATAAAGGAGAACAAGCGATAAATCAGTAAATATACATTCCCCAAATATTTTTAGGAATGGGGTATTGTTAAAAATTTATTTAAATTATAAAATCAAACTAAATAAACTTCTTATATAATTATTCAACATGAATTTCAAAATAGTCTTCGCCTTATTTAAAGTTTCACTGTATATAAATTGCATGAATTACAATTTAAAATATTTTTTTTATAATTTTTAATGGGGTAATAAATAAAATTTTTAACCATTATAAATTAAATTAATATAATATAACTATTAATTGTAAATATTCAGAAACATGATTAATATTATGTATGTTCTTATAGGATTTTGTAAAACAATTTTCAAAATATATCAACTATTAATTTATATAGTAACATATTAATGAAACTAAAATGAATCAACTCTATTTATTAATCTCTCTCTAATCAAATTACTTTGGATTTTGAAATGAATATGAAATTTTAATGGGAAACTAGATTCATATAGAGCAGTGGATTGTAATTAGAGGGTCGAGGGGATTGTACAGTAAGGAGGTAGCATAGACAAACCTGTGAGAAGGTGAGGTAAAGGTAGATCGAAGAAAAAAAAATATGAGGGCAAGGCAGAGAGTGAAACAATAATTTCTTGAGGTGTGGGAGATTTGGTAGAGAATCTAAGAGGTAAATCGTGGGAAAGTAATATCACTCACTATATTCAAACACTTTGGAAGATAAAATAACACACATAGAAGAACGAAAAATGATCAAATAATGAAATAGATTGAACGATGGATAACAATTCACATTCCATGAGTTTTTAATGTGTCTATTCTTATGGGATGTTTCATGGGGATTAGTGAAAAATATTTAGTTCCATGAGATCTTTAACAACGTGAGTGATGGGGTCCTCTATTAGGGTTCTATTTAAAATATCAGAAAGGTTTTATCAGTGCTTTCGATTTTTTGTTAAATAAATGTTTTGTCAGCACTAAAATAGAAGGCAGTGACAAAACCTAAATTTATCACCAATTGTTGGAAAGAGATGAAAAATAATATATAATATAAATTAAATAGTATTTAATGATTATATATTAAAATTTAATAAAAAATAAAAAATCTATAAATAAATTAACATTATTAATGAATAGTTAATCACAAATTCATAATTGTTATAAATGAATCATACTTGAAAACTAAAAATTAATAGGCTTCCAAAATATTAAAAAAATGAATGATTTTTATAAATTATATAGATTACTAAAAAATTAAAAAAAAATTTATATTTAAATGAAATTAAAACATAATAAATTTATACATTAAAACCATATTAAGAACTGTAAATGTTATTATTAATATATATATATAAATAAATATTAAAAAAGAAGAAATTACTAAAATATAAAAATAATAAATATTAAAACTGAATATATTATAAATAAATGTAAAAATTAAGTAAAATTATTAGGGATTAAATAATACTAAATGATATTAAATGGATTAATGTTAAAGAGTGATATTTAATAATCTAAAAATCCACAGATTGCATGAAAATTCAAACAATTAACACGTTTTCTTAACTATATAAATTATTATTTAAAGTAAAAATGAATATATGTTAAAATGAAAATGAATATATACTAATTACAGAAATTATAACCATATTAAAAATATTAAATGTTAATGAGTAAACAAGTAAAAATTAATAATAAAAATGGTTAAAATCAAAAAAAAATATTTAAAATTCAAAAATTTAAAATGAATAACTTAAAAAATCACTAACATTATTAATGAAAAAATAAATTTAAAAATGAATAAAAATGAAAAAAAATATTAAAAAGTAATAAATAGTATCTATTAAATAAAAATATAAAAAGATGAATAAAATAGTTTGATTAAATAAATATTAAATAACAAATATATTAAGTTAATAAATAAAATTCTAAAATGAAGATTAAAAATTATATAAATTAAAGAAATATTATGTGTGTGTGTTCGATATAAAATTTCATTAATTACCTATATGTACATGTGTAATTAATGTAATAAAAGTTTGATATATTTAAAATTGATAAAACAAATTGGTTTTATTAAATATCCATTACTTGATACAATTAATCAATATTTTGAATTGATTTAAATTTTTATTTATATACTATTTTTTACTAAACATACAAATAATTTAGTGTAAATATACATATTTTTTTATATAAATAATATTTAAGGAAATATTATATATATTGATATATATATATATATGAATATATTATTATATTAAAAATATTAATGATTAATTATGTATAAAAAAATGAATTAATCACAATAAAATTAAATGAATAAATTTTTAAAAATTGTAAATTATAAAAAAAAGAAAAAAAGCAACCTTATTCATGATTAAATGATATTAAATTATTACATCTTAAAAATGATTGAAATTTAATTAAATGATGAATATATTGAAAAAAATATAAAACATATGAATATGAAATTAATTAGATAATTTTTTAGAAAATAAAACATAAAATATGTTTAAATGAAAATGAATATGTATTAATTATATAAATTAAAACTTCATTAAAAATTGAAAAATATTAATCAATAAATATAAATAAATATTAAGAATGAATAGATTCTAAAAAATATTAGTCAAATGAAAATTAAAAATTAATAAATAAGATAAAAAAATTAAAATTAATACTAAAATTAATATTAAAAAAATAAATAAATTTAATATATATATGTGTGTGTATTTATTAGATAGTAATAAATAAAATTTATTTTATATAAATATATAAGATGAATAAAATGTAATAATTAAATATATATATTATAATAAATATTAAATATTAAATATTGAAATATAAAAATATTAAATGATAATATTAACAATATCTATTACTTGTGTTTGTTTATCAATGTGAAATTGAATTAATTTTTTATATGTATAGATGTGAAATGATTTTAGGCCATATTAATTGTGAGATATTTTTCCAATTTTTTAATTAATAATTTAATATATATTAATTGATATATATGTTAAATTTAAAAAAATGAAATTGATAAAAAATAATTACTAAATATTTTTTAATTAATAATTAATATTATTAGGTAAATTAGTAAACCATTTTTACTATATATACGACATATAAATTTATATGATTTATAATACACATTTAATATTATAAAATAATATTTAATAAAATTATATATATATATATAATTTTTATTTTATATTCCATTTTTAACTAAATATCTTATATACCAAGTGAAAAAGTTTATTTAGTAATATATAAATCATATTTAACAAAAAAATGTAATATTTTTATCAATAAAAATATATTTAAATTTTAATATATGATTTTTAAGGATATAATTAATTTAATGAAATATACCCCTTATGAGTGTTTTTTAGAATTAATAAAGGCACCCTTCATCAGTGCTATATAAATGCAGTAATAAAGGGTAGGATTTATCAGTGCTAAATAAAAGTAATGATAAAGTGTTCCCTTTGTCAACTCCTTTTAGCACTAATAAAGTCCCCATTTATAAGCACATTTATATAGCATTGTTATAGGTTATCTCTATTTATCACATGTACTGTAGTAGTGATTAATGCATTATATTCCACTCTTATAATGATAGAAAAATATGAGCTATTGGTCATAACTTTATTTTCTAAACTGATTTGGATTCCCTTCCTCCAAACTTCCCCACAACACATTCATATTAAGGGATTTGATTTTATCAATTTCTAAAATCAATTCCTAACCCAAATGACTCTCCATGAATGAGATTAGAAATTCATTAATTCTCGCATCAATCTACTCTCAATATGTCACCCTTTAGGAGATTAGCCACTCATGAAAGAGCGAATCCCCTTTATTCATAGATGATTCATCTTGAGGGATAAAAATAAGAAAATATAATTCAATAAAAGGCCAAGAAACATTTAAAATAAAGGAAAATTGACTAAATTAATTCAAACTATCACAAAAAAAAATAATGGAAAAAAGTCACTCTAAAATGACTTTAAAAAATATAGATAAATTTTTTATCCTTGCTACAATCTCCAAAACTTTTTATTCCTTTCTATTTAAATCAAAACTCACATTTAGGCATGACTCTAGGTGTTGTATCCCAAACACACAATCCCAATAACCATCAATTCCTTAACATGAGAGTGTTATGGCATGGTGAGGCTCCTTACTATATGAATTCATATGTTCATTTTTCAAATCCTCAAAATCCCTTTAAATATTGTGGTGCGTTATTTCCATGTATCGTCTAGGTTATTTTCCCTTGAATCCTTGACTAGAGCCTCCATGGAATAGAATATTATGATTATGGTTCAAATAAGATCTGATTTTTCTTACTCCAGCTATATCCTTCATGTCATGACATGTGCTTCATCAGGTATGATGCACATGACTTTGATGCGATTTGGAATTACTCTTACACATGCAAGGAGATGTGTTTGGCTTCTGGATATCTTATTTCTTGGTCATGGAGTGATGTTGTGTGATGAAATGTTAATGTATTAATTTCAATAATAATCAGATATCTCAACCCACATAATAGATTACATCAGAAAAAAAATTATTTTTATTAGCATGGTCAGCCCCTTTGGCTATCAGAAATCACCATGGTATTGTCCCATACCATAACCACTTTATCACCAGTGTCACCCAACAATGACCCTCTCTTACACACAATGAAAATAAATTCATGGTGCTCAATTCCTATCCTTTATGACATCAAAGAAAGATATGGTTGATCTTAACTACTTCTTCATTATGGTAGAGCCTAGATTTTATATCTGACTAAGGGATGTCACTATTATTTCATTTCAACTCTTGGATCGCTCTAAGAATTGAGTGTCACGGTACAAAAATATTTTTTATATTTAATTATGACTATAATGGGGCCCCATAGGGTCACATAACATTGGATCATCAACACTAATGTTGGGATTCAATTTTTTAATCCAACCTTCACTTAATGTATGTTTTGAATACATCTCTCACGGTGCGAGTAATCTATAATTCTCACTGAATTTCTTCAGCTGTTTAGAATATCATCTTTTTAACAAAACATAAAAATTTCTTTATAATTTCATCATTTTAAAAAAATATTAAAGGAAATAATAATTGATAATGATACTAAAAACATAGGAAATATTGGTAAGTATCAGATTCCAACATTGTTGGTTTTTTCTCTTCATGAAATAAGTATCACCATAATGATTCCAAAGGACAACATCCCTCAATAATAGAAAGTCATATCAAAACTGGTCGATAAAACAAAGTCTTAACTAAAAATATATAAATTTTAATAAATAATTGATCCTAGGTACCTATTCATATATAATAATAATTTTCTCATTATAATTTTTATTTCCTTCCATCATTATCTATTCAAATTTCCTCAAACATTTCTGTCCCTTTTGTGATTTACTTTTCTGGAAAATATTCACTTAACACTCAAGATAAATATATCTTGAGTTATTCTCAATCTGAAGTCCATACACCCTATATATAGTCTTTCAAGTAATCTTTATATCAAATTTTAATTTAAACAAAAACCATTATTAGAACATTTCATATAGATCCAAATTATTCTAAGGCCTAGTGGCTGAAGATTATACTATATAAAAGTAACTTTTCAGACTAGAAAAGGTTGATAAAAATATTTAAAAACCATGAATGATATTAAATATAAATCTAAAATTAAATAATGTTGTTTCATTTAATTCCCCTCAATTTCCCACATCACCACTAACTTCTCCTTATAAATTATGGGTCCATAAAAATAATCATTTAAAATAGTGAAAAAGACGGTCCTCATTTTCTGTTAAATTCTCTTCGGCTCTTTGAATTTTCTTGTGATATATGTGTTTGTATAGGCCCCACACCCTGGGAACTAAAACCCACAGGCATAAAAATCCAAAAAATTAATCTCATATGAACACTAATTAGAATATTTAGTAGAATAAAAGGGAAGTTGCTTCTAGTTATATATCAATCCATGGTATTTATTCCACTTCCTCATTTTTTCCTTCTTTTATTTTCTATATTTTTATTAAATTTTTTCAAAAATTATTGGATTTAATGTAGTACCATCATAGCATCATTCATATTTTTTTATACCTAATAAATAAAATCCCATACCCCACACTTGTTTTTAGATTTCCTAAATGATGTCACTATGAAACACCCAACACTTTCCTTTAAATACCCAAAAGAATGGTCCAAAAATAATTCCAAAGAATATAGGTAATAATTATTATTAGTATTTTAATGTATCTTTCTATCAATGTATTTTATTATTTCTGTGGGTATAACGAATGATAATATATTGGGTATGACTCAAGATCAAGTGGGATGAATAAAAGTTAATTAATGGCCAGAATAATCTAAATATTGTTCAAAATCATCATGTTTTAATAAGATTATCAAGAAATTTCATGTAATGATATGAAAATAGAGTTCCCTCAAGAAATAGGGTAGGCAAAATAGTGTAGGGAAATAGCTTAGAATACCTATTGGGAATTTAATTCCAAATAAATTGGAAAACCACAGAAAAGATATGAATAGTAAGTAATAACTCAATTAATAACAAGTGTAGAAAATAAAAACTAGTTATCTAAATATAATTTATAAATATTACTATATTTTACCCAAAAAGTAAATATGAAATAAAGTTTTAAAGAATTTAGTCTAAAAGATTTACTTTTTTTCCATTAATAGTAGGGGATAAAGATGAAATACCTTGGGTAAAATAAGTTCCCTTCAGAAAACATGGTTGTGGGAATTCATTACTAATTGGTTATACATGGAATGTTTGTGTATAGCGACCCATACATTTCATGCATTAAAATTACATCTTATTTGATCAATATTCAAAACACAACATTACGATCCATAACATAATTATATAGGTTTAATGTCTTTGGAAATATCAATACATAAAAACAATTTTGATAAGAGATCTAAATATTCTCCCACTATGTTATTCCAAACTATCACCCTTCTTATATATGTCATAAGTAAAACCATTATTCATAACCTAGGAAAATGAAACATAAGAATGGGTTAACTCATATGCGTTATAAGGGTAAACAAAATAGATATAAATGGCCACATTAATTTAACATGAGAATAGAGGTATGAGAATATGAGTTTTACTTTTGAGAACCATACCAGGAATTTCATAAATAATAACATTGTGTCATGTCATGAATATTGGCAGTTCATAATACATGAATCTATGTGAAATCAATGAACGTGAACCATGATATCATAACATTAAAAAAAGACAAAATTTTATTGCATACACATATGCATAGAAAATAATTTCTTATTAAAGACTCACTTCCAACACTATCGTAGTAGATTGATCTCACTCACTATTACAACATTTAATTAGTCATGGTTGACTCCCAATACTATTATTGCAGACAACACCCCTTAATAAATTAGGTTCACTCTCCCTTCAAGTCCTTATTATCTCATGATATATCCGTATTTACCCAATGCACTCAAGTGATATATAATTTTGATCCCACCCATAAAATAATCATAATCCATTAATAGGTGTTCCACAATATCATAAATCATTCATGATACATCATAAACCATGTAAAATAAATTATTTTCCTAAAAATTTCAACAATTCATCAAATATTATCCTTATAAATATAAACAAGTTTCATAAATATATAATTATCATAATCATAAACCATTTAAAGAAAGAATAAGGAATGGAACATTGGATCATAACCCCAATAAACCATAAGTAACATCAAAGGATGTAATCATGGATGAAATTTTTCTTTAAAAGATCACTAGAACATTTCTTGAGAAAAATCCTATTTCACATTAAAATTATTTATTTAACATCTAATAATTTAAAAAATATTAAGGGAAAGGTTGTCTTTAAAAATAAAATTGGAAATATTTAAATTAATCTTAAAATAATTTTATGGTCTTTATAAATGTAAATTACATTCATGTAGTGTATTTTAAAACAATGATTCCTTTCACATTTTTAGTAAAAAGTCAAATGTACCTCATTTGGAGAATAAAAATAATATTCATTTTAAACCAATTTTTAAAAATTAAAAAATGGTTAAATTTTATTTTAAATAGTCATATGATAATATTAAATCTTTCATGAAATTGGTTTATAAAACTTTTACATAGAAGAAACAGTATTTTCAACCAAAGTGCAAAATAATGTTGTTTTTATTAAATATATTTTGTGAGTCTCTTGAATATATGAAAAGAGAAAAATGAAAGTAATACCTTAAATTTATATAAATAAATATATGAGAATAAAATTTTTTAGTTTTTTTATTGGTATATTATAAAATTTCAACATAATAAACTTAATCGTAAATAATCTCAATAAACAATGAAATTGTAACATAAATACCATACCATTTGGTTACATTCAAATAAAAAACTCATGAAATAAAAAAAATATATGCATAAAAATATGGCCATAATTTTCATAATAATAATCATAAAATAAATTAATTTTAAGAATAAACAGAACATTAAATAATCAAGTGGTGAATATGGCATGTGTCCCACATAAATAATAGCAAGACAAAAATTAATTACCTCAAACTCAAATTTCTTAAAAATCACTTTAACCTATTGTAAATTAAATATAAATTGACAATAATTATATAAAATATTTATTTATAATCTTATAATATATTATATGATCCAATTATAACATTTTAACAACCATTTATTAATAATTCCTTGACAAAATCATAATTTACACGTGTTACTTATTTTGTTTTTCATGGAAATTTTGGTTTGGTAGTTCAAGTTATTTTATTTTTGTCAATGATATGGATTAAATAAATTGTTAATAATGATATAAATATCTTATATATTCATTATATATATATTTATAGTCATACATAATGGATATAAAAAAATGAATTACACTATTCATAGTGACGATAAGATGTACGTACACATGAACATTGTTTTCACTTTTAAATGGATGACGAAAAATAAAATTCAAAAATAATTAATATTTATAATATCATTATTATATCATATATATCATACATATTAATTAAATATATCTTTATTACCATCTATGTAATGTAGAATCAAAAAATGAATCACATCGCTTTGTAGATGTTGTAGTCCACATGTCCGGATGAGCGAAGCTATCTTTTTCATAAAGATTGTAAGGTGAGAAGGTATATATGATATTAAAATTATAAAATAATAATTAATTCATCAATATAATTTACATACATTAAACTCATCATAATAACCATCCATGTAAAATGGCGATGGAAAATGAATTAAATCGCTATATAGAGGTGGTAGTTCACACATAGGCACGACTGATACATTCACGTCCCAATTAATGGAATAAATGGTATATATTTGTTTTTACATAATCATAATTCCATTTAAATATATTTATTATACTCAATTTATTATTTTATGATGAATACCATAGATTTATATAAGGTATAAGAATAATGAATTCGAAAGAGGTCGGGTAAGAGGATTACCTATCATTTGGTTGACCTCCTTTAGATACTTTATTAAGGACCCTTGGAATGGCCTTTTAAGAATAAAATATTTTTCAATTAGTATATAGGTAAGTTTATAATATAATTGGTCAGGTTTTGGTTTATCTGGATTCCTCAAATTCATACAATGAAAATAGAGAAGGGGATCCCATTTTTAATGGAGGGAAATGACCCACTTAGAATTACTAAAAATATTCAAATGTAATCACTTCATCCAAAATAAAAATGCTTAAATATGTAAAAGTATTCAAATAAATAGTTTATAACGTTTAAATATCCTAATTAAATGAAATTTATACAAGTTTTTGTGTTATTTTAAACCTTATCTTTTTATTAAACACTTTATTAAAAAAAATTAACATTTACTGTGGTAAAAACTATTTCAGTCTTTAGGGGTTATAATTTTACTTATAAGGTAAAATTTCCGCATGAATATCCAAGATATTAATTTTTTTACCAATTATCATTCTTATTTAAGAGTTTTTTCATTTGTAAATAACTTAATAAAATAATTGTTTTTAAATCATTAATTATATTTTTGACACTATTCATTTATTTTAACCTTAAATACTTAAAGATAGTAATATAATTGAATCATGAACCTTTAAAACATCCCTAATATATTAGATTCTTCTATAAAATTCATGGAGTTTTATAACACACCAAATAAATATCACTTTTATATTTTTTAAATTCATTTATATGAATTATATACTAGTTTCAAAAGCATTGTGTCAGTGTTGTGTAAGCATATAAGGTAATTATTTTTTCTCTAACAATTATAAAAAATTCCCTAATAAGAAATATAATAAATATTTAAAATAAAAATTTATTAAAAAAAATATTTTCATTTTATACTTATGTAAAAATATTATAGATATTAATGTCAATAAAGTTTTATTTTGGAATTTTCCTTACATAAAATAATCAAAATGTCATTATCAAGGAAAAATAGAACCAAAATGTAATATATTCCTATTTATGATTAATGGGGTTGAATTTTTAACATAAAAATGTTTTTGGTTTATTTTGAGAGATTATATCAGGGTTTTAACAATGATTTACCATTTTACCCTTATAGAGGTAATAAATATTTAACATTGTTACTATTCATAACGAAACAAAATAAAAGGGACCTATTTCCTAAATTTCAACCTATGAATTAAAAATATGGTATTAATTTCTTATGTTTAATTCTCAATAATTTTAATAAATTAATTTTAATATAAATGTGTAAAACTCAATGAAAAATAGTTTTAAAAAATTCATTTTAGCACAAAATTAACTAATATTAAAACCATGAAAATTATTGATTAAAAAATAATTATTCTGATTATTATAAATAAAATAGATCATATATGACTTTAATGTAAAATAAAATATATAATAGGAATTTTAAGGTACATTATTTAATTAAATTTAATGTTAGTATTTGAATTTATCTTATTTTTCACTATTCATTAATAAATCAATCATTTTAAAAAATTCAAAAGCAAATAAATCTATGTGAATTTTGATACAATAATTTAAAAATAATGATTATTTTATAAAATATAATTTCTAAAATGTGAAGAAATTAATTATAATTCTCATGCACAAAAATAAATAAAAAACATTTTTGATGAGATGCATTTTAGAAGCGTAAAATGTCTTCCTTACAAAATGTGTTCTTATTTAAAAATAAATATTCAATAGTTTTTTATTGAGTAAGACCAATATATATTTATTTGATAATATGTCCAGTTATATTTAAACACTCGAGTTTAATGACTGGGTTATAATAGTAAAATTTAAATAATAATATTTTTTAATAATATATCACAAATCACTCCAAGCTCGGTATTGTGTGTTATGAAATTTTTCGTTATTATTAATTTTTAAGGTATTAAATTACACACCCATAAAAAAACATGTTCCAAAATTTGTTTCTTGGTCATAAAAGGTTTAATATTTTGAAATACCTTTTTTGAAACCCACATCTTATAGAGGGTTAATAAAAATTTCATTTCAAAAAGAAAGTGGTAACAAAAAGGTTGCCTATAATAACACATTATCATGTCCCCGGAGAAGGATGACATTAGTAAGAAGTTAAATTATAGAAATTTTGGAGAAAAATATCATTGAATGACTAATACAGAGGGATGGATAATATGATCATGTGAAATTTTACAACCCTAAACCACAAATCTGTGATATAATAATAGACCATCGATTCATCATAAATGAATGTAGAAGTATAAATTTTTTATTTCGAGATCCATTTCCTATGTTTCTAGATTCTTTTTGTATCCAGATAGATGATACATGAAAAATATGTTTACCTAATTTTATTCCATATAATAAGCACAATTTATTCCTTTGGTTGTGCTTTGATCTATTTCCACTTTATCTCTAACTCCAAGGGATGAATATTTAAGATGAATTATTTATTCCTTAAGCACTAAAATTAACTTTTAACCGATCATATGATCTATAAAAGAATGAAATGAAATTCCACTTATCTCTAGTATCACTAAAATCATAATTTAGAAACAAATGTCACCAGATTTCCAAAATCCACATCACATTAATTCCACAAACAACATAAATTTTTTCTTAATGTTGCATACCAAATATCTGAATAATTTGGTCATATATTTTCCTGAAACATTGTACTAACCTAAATTACCATAAACCCTCAATGAAAAAATATGTGGTTCCAAAAATTATCTCCAACATCATTCCTTAAATATAATCAATGATTATCAAATATAATCCCCAAATCCTAAAATAACATAAACTCCCCTAAAGATTACAAAATCCATTTTTTCATTGAATCTCTAATAAGTTCGAAGTTCATAAATACTATCCCATTTAATCTATCAATATCAATCATCTATTTATCTCAAGTAATCATTATTATCTCAATATTGGGTATATATTAAGGGTTATCTTTTCCTTAATGATGTGTTTTCCAAAAAATTATAACCTTACTATTAAATATATTTTCTAGTTCATCAGTATAATTCAACATATTATTGATAATACTTTGAGAAAATCTACTTCAAAACAATCCTTATATGTTTCATGATTATTATATCTATGTTACCAGTAGTAAAAATAATTTGACCATATAATTCTAGAATTCAAATTCATAAACACTTAAATCATTATATTTCCATCTTAAACCATTAACTAGGATTATTCATCTTATTCCTTAATATATCATACATTTAATATATCACCTATATTTTATTCATCATCAATAATAAAAAATAAAAACATGATGACCCACTTCTCAAGCTTCCCCTTAGGAAATAGATTTACATAATTCCTATACATTTTTTTATATAAATCATTCAACCATTGATGATACCATAAAAAAACCATTATTATAATCCATTTAATTAATTAATATTTTTATTTTTACTCGGAAATTACTTGCTTTATATCCTTATTTTTCGAACCCAAGACATCTTCCTATTTTATGACATCCCAAATTTTTAATACATTACTTTTAACATACTTCCTTAACAAATATTAACTTAACAAATATGATTGATATTTTGATGTATAATGTCTTGGAAACTAGGAACATAATGCCATAATTAAATTAAAAAGTAATAATAAATACTGTTAAATAATTATTATATACTATTTTTTTTAATACTTCTTAACTTACCACACTAAAAGAAATTTCATGGGCACATACATCAATAGAAAAAATGAGAGAATAAAGGAAATTAAGGGATAAAAAAGGAAACAAAACATGAATGATCATCATGGAAAAAACAAGAGGCACACACATGAGAGAAAAAACATAATTACTCAAAAAAAATATGAAAACAAAATAAAAATGATACATTTATAAGCATATCACCAAATTCTATCAACAAGGTGTTATAAACCATAATTACTAATGTTATTTACCACAGTATTATAAAAAATATAATCTCTAGAAATTAATTATTTACCAAATGAATTTGAATTATATTAGAGACAAATCTTCATATTTCATAATTCATGTTACATACATTTATTAAAATAAATAATTTCATTAATAACTCAAGGAAAATAAAAAAAATTCATATAAAAATAGTGAGTATATTAGTTCTTATAGACTTGAACCTTATATGAATTTTAAACCATTAAAACGGAATGTGGGCTTGATAAATTTAAATACATAATCAATAAATTTTATTTACATATAGGTTAATACACATGGATATGTGAGGGTTTTGGGTATTCATAATATAAGAATATTTCATTTAAAAAAATAAATTCAAGAAATGAGTTTGACAACATTACATTAAACAATGTAGATTAATGAAATAGTATAATTGGAAGGAAATAAGGACTCCAATTAAAAAAGATATTTTTTGTAATGAGATGATTAAAAATGGTATGAACATAATTAAATTCAACACTTAGAAAACATACCACAAAATATGTACTTGAATGGAAAATAAGAAGTGGAGAATTCCCTTACCTTAAAGAGTTTCTTCATAGAACATGACGATTGAACCATAAGAACATGAAGACACCATAGAGGAAATATTTTAGAGTAAAAATGATTTTTTAATAGAGGATTTATATTATAGAAGAATGATGTGATTTGGGGTTATTTATAGTAAAAGGTGATGATTGTTTTAATAATTTTCAAATATAGGTCTTGGAATTTTAGGTTGTGGGAAATGAAAAACCATTGGATTACACATAGTTTTTCTCATGATTTTAGAAATTTGAGTCATGTTTTATAATATTTTAATCCATTAGAATAGAAATAAATTTTTAAATTTTACTTTGGATATGGAAAATTAATTTTTCCACAAAATATTGTTTTCTTAATCAAAATATCCATTTTGGAGTTTAGAAAGTCATTTATTGGTTTATAAATTGATTTAAATCCATTAAAATACATAATATTAATAAAATAACAATTTTGAACCTTGGAAAATGTTTTATTAATTATTTCACCATTATTACAAATATATGAATTCATAGCACATACCAAAAATAAAAAATTGTATTGAAACTATTCACTATAAAATAATGTTATTTTGAAAATTCTCAAAAATTTCACCCTAATATAATTTTGAAGAAATTATTTCAAGTATAAAGTTCATTTTATCATAGTAATTATATAAATATGATAATTTTATCTTTTAAATATAAAATCATTATTCACTATAAAATAAAAGTTTTTATGGCATGGTCAAATTTCTGACACTTATAAAAACTTCCGAAGACATTATAAAAATATGTAACAATTTATATCTAAATAAATATTATCTTTTAAGACTATTTAATGAAAATTAAATTTATTTAGAATAATTGATTTTTTCATAATTTTGAATATATTTTACGAAAAAAATAAAAAATATTTATATCCAAAAATATATTTATCCAAATGATTTTTTATTCATGATTATTTTATTAAATAACATAATAATAAAAAAGGGTTTGATGAAATAAATAATTCATTTATTCAATTAAAATTATAATTTTATTATACTAATGTCTAGATACATTATCCTTTATTACATTAGCTTATTCCATAAGAGTAATGTATGCGGTGGTGGTAGTTTCATGTGGTGGCCTAGCTAAGATTGATGTAGTGGTGATATCCACTGACAAGAACTTCTCCCATAGGTGATTTCATTCAAGAATAACTTATTGAAGCTCTACATGGGCTTGGTCAAGGGAGATCCCTAGTGAAACTACCACCCACCATATTTGGAAAAAATGGGCTTTAAAATGTATAATAGACCGGTTGAGGCTATCATTTCCATTTTCTACATGAATTATCATTTTTTACTTACCCAAGATTAACACTAATTATAAAGGTAAAATTATTAAAAATGTTTATTTTGACCAACGATCAGGTAATGAGCATATCCAAATGGTCACTTTTTATTTTATACTCTACATATAATCCATAATTTATCAAAATTTAATACGTTATTCCTAATAGTTTTTATAATTTCTTTCATAATTTCTATTATATTCTTAATTTTTCCTTTTTTATTTTAACAACATTCATGGTAGGTTTAATATTCTTTCAAGAGTTCAAACCTATGGATTATACTATTTCATGGTTGATATTCATTGGTTTTGAAAACCCTATGTTTTTTAGAAGTATTAATTAGTATTATTACATAATATGTAATATTTTTTTCATATTATTTATTTTTACTTCCATTGTGAAATAGAATAAAATATTCATTATGAAAAAATATTTCTTTCGTTATTATAGAATGAATTTTCATGTTATTACATTTCCCCCCTTAATATATTTTATCCATGAAATTTGTGTCCCTCTTAAAAAAAATGTGTGTATTTTCCTTCATTTCTTTGTTAGGTTCCCAAATAACCACTTACAACTTTTTATTTCTCCATAAATAATTCACAATTCATATTTTCTTGTTCCTCGTCTCTAATTATTTTCTATCAAGGATATGGATTGTTTCCTATTCATAAGATATTTACACTTTTAAATCTATACCGTTAGTATCAAGTATAATTGTTGGATTAGACATATATATTCTTAATAGGGACATGTGGAAGACATCATGGACATTGGAATGATTGGGTGGTAGTTCTAAATGATAAAAAACTACTACATAATTCTTGATAATATCAAATAGTCCAATGAACCTTTGACTCAGTTTCCCCTTCTTTCTAAATCTCTTAAATCCTTTCCACAATGATATATTAGGAAATATATGATCACTAACATCACATTATATTTCATTTATTTGGTTATCATCATAATTTTTCAGCAAAATGTTGGAATCCTTGATGTGATTTTGAATCAATTTTATATTTTTTGTTGTCTTCTTAACAATTTCTAGTCCAAATAGTTTTCCTTCTCCAGCTTTATCCCAATATGTTAGAGTTTTATACCATTCTTCATAGAGGTATTAAAAAGGTTCAATTTGATAGTTCAAGTGGAAAATATTATTATAGTATAATTTAAAAAGTGGAATATTTTGGTCCCAAGTCACTTAAAAATCAAGTTATCTAGATCATAACATGTCTTCTAATGATTGAATTTTCCTCTCATACTAACCTGTCAGTTTGAGGATGATAGGTTTTTCTCTAGTTTACTTTTGGATTAATAGAATTTTTAAGGTTCCTCAATAACATATAAGTAAATCTTGGATCATAGTTAGAAAATATTGACATCGTTATTAAAGAGAGTCTCGCTGCATATTAAATATAGAGGAAAACTGGGTTCTCTAAAGGAAAATCCTCTCTTATGACAATGAAATGGGAAGAATTTGTTAATCTACCAAAAATTACCCCTATAACATTATTTCCATTGGATGTATTAAGAAGGCCAATGACAAAGTCCATAATGAAGTTATATCACATCTATATAATAGTGGGTAGTGGTTATTGTACCCCTTTAAGAAGTTATCACTCCTCCTTCACTAGGTGACACACTATTCATCGTGTAGTGTAATAAATAGTATCTATTTTTATATTATTTCACTAATAAAGATCACAAAGGTCCTTATACATTTTAGTACTTCTAGGATGTATAGAGAATATAGAGCTAAGGGATTTTTTCATCTTCATCTTCTTGATCATTGGAATAGAGGGAATATAAATCCTTGTACATAATTCTAGTACACATTATTGATCAACATTGAATTCAAGATACTTCCTATTTTTTATATCCTCTATTTCACTTTACCTCAAACAACCATATAATTTATCATTCTTGATATTATATAGTAATGATGATTGAAAAATAATTTTGGATAGGATTGAGGATGTCACCCATTATGATTTTGATGTCTAACCTTACATGTTCTTTTACCAATGGATTCCTTTAATACTCATAATTTTAATAACACTAATATCTTTCATACTCAATGAATATACACATTTTGTTTCTCAAACCTGGTGATAATCAAGTGAAAAATAATTTTATTTGATAATCTCCACTCATATAATTTATATCAAGCTCAGTTCCTTTTGTGAGAATATATACTTTAAACATTGGTGGTCTATGTATATATCCCACTTTTCCACATAAATATAGTCTCAGAATTATTAGATAAAAAATTATTGTAGCAAACTTCAAGTAATTATTCTGAAATTTTTCTCAAGAGGAATTAATTGTAGATATGTATAGGGGATAAAATTATAATTTTTAATGAGAAAATATCCAATCCCTTTTAGATATACGTCACTATAGATTAAAAAATACTTCTCTAAAATAGGGTAGTGATAGCATAGGTTCACAGACCAACTTCATCTTCATTTCATGGAAACTTTATTCAAACTCCATTGTCCAGATAAACTTAAATCCTTTTTGATTCAACAAGATTTGTGTATTATATATCCATGTTTTTTTCACAATCCTTATATAGTATCCTTAAATTTCATGGAAACAATGAATATAAATTAGTGTTATATGTTGTAGCCACTCCTCCACAACATTTGTATTTACTCAATCCACTGATATTCCTTCACTAGTTATGATATATCCCAATAATTAAACTTTTGTTAATAGAAAATCACAATTTTAGAATTTACCAAACAGATCTTTATTCCTCAAATTTTGTAATATTAATCTTAGATGATCTTCATGCTCTTCTTGACTTTAGGAATATATCAAAATATCATTAGTAAAGGCCACCACAAATTTATCAACGTATTCCCAAACACTTTATCCATAACATCCATAAAGGTAACATCCAAGGTAAATGATGCATTATAGATTTTCATACTTATTAATATTTGTGAATTAAATATTAATTTTCCTTTAAAGGGTTTGCTATGTTCGTTAGCATACCCGATATGCAGCAATGGGTTTCTTTGAAATCTTATGTTGCACAATAATAATAAAATATTATTATTTTAAATGGATGTTAACTCCTAGCTGTTGTATTCGAGGGAATGAAAAAAAACTAACTACAATATGATTATAAATGTTTTTTAAATGTATTTACTTTTATCCAATAAATGATAAAGTCTTAAAATGTGGATGAATCTAATTTTAAGCATAATTTACATTAAAAGGTCGATCTACAGCCTTTTAATGAAGAAACCTCTTTAAATATAGTTTTGGTCACTTTAATAAATTGTATTAGACCAAATAAAATCCTTTATTAGAATGGGAAAATCATAATTTACTTTGTTTAAATTTTTGGAATTTTTCCGATAAATGTCATTTTTTAATGAATAGTGAAAAATATGGTATTTTAATTCAAAACTTGGTTTTAATATAATTTATTTATATGGATAGATTATATTATTAATTGGTTTTAAATTCTAATTAGAACTTATTTTTACCATTTAATCCAATTTTGGTAATTGGGTTTAATTACACTTTTAAATTGGAAATAAACAAGTGTCAATATTTTGATATTTATTATTTCTTAAAAACATGCTATTCGTTTTATAACGGGAATTAAAATTAAATTAATTAATGAAACTTTTATGTTTATAATTTGATAAATTGACATCATTTTTGAATTCATAATATCAAATATAGGGTACGCTGAATTGTTGGTATTTTTTCTGAAAAACTTCAATTTTTGATGAATAGTGAATCCACTAAGTCGTAGTTAAAAAATTGACTTTTTTTAATTAAAATGAAATTTTATAGCTTCTGTAATTGAATTTAGAAAATAAAACATACATTTTTGTTATTATTAAGTAAAATTTGGTTCAATAAGTTGAAAATAAGTTTTGGTGAATAATAACTTTTGACTTTTATTTACCATAGTTAAAGGTAAATAGTGTAATTCAAGGTAAAAAGAATATTATAAAAATTTCAAATTACCTTAAAACATATCCTAACCTTATTGGATGAGTAATAGCCGACCGTGAACATATTTGGGTCAATTTTGGGACCCCATGGAGACACTTATGAATGATAATGACACATTATTTTAATTAACTTAATGTAAAGAAAAAAAATGACATAAATAAATATCTTTTAGTAAATTAATTTTTATATAGTGTTATATAAGTAAACATTTTGACTTTAAATATTAATTTGAAAGCTAAAAGGATTTAACACATCATGGTATTTTATTTATAATTTTTAGACATCGAATAAGTTAAATTATTAATGACACAATAATGATGGAGTGTTTACCTCATTAATAAATCATTTAAATAAATAATATTATAAATATTAAAATAACATCCTAAACCTAAAAACTTTTATTGGATGATATTATTTCGACCACGAGTCATTGTATATTCAACAATAATGATTTTTTGACCTTTAGAAACCGAATATCATTATATAATAAAATAATATTTTCACACTTTCCTAAAGAGCCACTCCTCCCCCCTTATAAAAACAGAACATTTCTAACCAATTCCTCACACCTATAATGCCTTTTGGATCATCCAACCTAAGCCCAATTAAGCTCCATACATCCCAATATTTCACCTAGAATCCTTAACTTAGGCATAAGGCACTTCAATAAGCCTTTCTGGTTCAAACCAAAGGTAGTTACCCAAATTAAAGGAAAATTAGTGAATGATCGAGTCATGTCGGACACGAGGTAAGGGACTTCATCTCAATCTCCATTCATTGAGGAATATTTCTTTTATACACAAATTTCTTTTATATGGTGTATAAAACACTTTGACTTTGACTTTTATTCAAAAGGAATATTTTTTTGTAGGAAGTGTTTTACTAAACGACAAAAAGAATGTTCCTTTTAACATAAGCGGTGACAACGACCTTTTCCACCACCGTGAGTATTATATGATCTTTGGATTCTTCAATAGGCAATAAGGTTTTTTAAAAGAATATAAATACCATATACTCTTTTATATATTTTGGTATTGAAAGTGGTTTTGATAATGAAATGGTTATGTCAACATATTTATGTGATATATTGTGATTTAAATGTGGAAATGTTATCTTTTCTTTATATATGTTGTATGTGTTGTGATTTTATAATGGTGCTTGTATATTTTATGGGTGGTTATGTGATAAACCAAATGATAGGTGGTGTTGTGATAAACTAGGATGGTTGGTTACATTATAACCTCCAACGATTGGGTATGGAAGTCGGCTGTATGGCTATTCCATTTAGTGATATGTGTGGAAGTCAACCGTATGGTTATTCCATTTAAGTATGTTTATGTCCCATGTTACCTTTATATGTTATGTGTTCTTTATATGGGTTTTATGGAAATAGTTTTGTTACAAATGGGTATGTAGTGATATTTTTTTCAGTGAAGAGTATTTACTACTTCACAAAGGTGAAAAGTTTTAATTATGTTAAAGTATTCATGGTTTACTTGTTGTATTGAAAAACTTATGGTTTTCCTTCTTTGTGTATCCCATAATGACATTTTTATGCCTATCCCACGTTTTCGAAATGTTTATCACAGGACATAATGTAGAATAGGGTCAAGGATAGGATCAAGGAAAAGCCATTCTATCTAAAACATGGAACTATACATGACTCTTTTTTTCAAGGGATTATTTTATGAAAAAAATGGAAACTGAGTAGTGTCTACTTTGTAATCTTTTGATATGTATTACTTATGTCATAATTTTCTAAAACTCTAAACATGAAATGATCCTCAATGTGAATTATTAGCTTAATTCAAGATTATGTATGTTTTAAGGATGAGTCCTTAGAGTTGGTATCAGAGGTCCATTTAGACGACTTTTAGAGTTAGGGAAATATTAAATAAATGTCCATAAATTAATTTATGGTAATATTTAAATGATATAGAATTTACATATTACCATGTTTCTTTGCCTAATATATGTCTATGTTCGGTGTGGTTTTCCGCAGAGGAAACATGGTAGCTATGTTGGCACAACATAAGGCGGAAGACAACCTTCCAAATCAGCAAACTGGGATGGTCATAATCGGAACTGAATAATTTTTTACAGTGATGGAACAATTGACATAGGCTATAAATGGTTGTGGTATCTATGCACGATATCATCCAGATAAACTACAAAGGAACATGTTAGTAGTGGAGCATTTCATGATGCAACATCCCCCATCATTTAGAGGATCATCTGACCCTATGCTAGTTTAACGGTGGATTAAATCACTGGAGAAGAATTTTAATGTCATGGGGTGTTCATAATATCAAAAGGTTAGTCTCACTATTTACCGTTTTGATATTGAAGCTGATCAGTGGTGCTCAATGGTGATCAGGGATAATTAAGAGATTGATGCTATTGATTGGGATGAATTCAATGGTATGTTTCTTGAGAAGTATTTCCCTAAGGTGGTTTTTCTTATAATGGAAAAAGAATTTCTTGATTTGAGGCAGGAGGATGACATAGTGACTGCTTATGAAGCAAAGTTCACTCAACTGGCAAGGTATGCACCAAATTTCTTCTAAGATCTTGATAGTAAGATAAATTTATTTTACTGAGGAATAAAGCCACGATATTGAAAATCGTTACCCTCTCATGAGTTCAAGGGTTATGAAAAACGTTTTCGATGTGCGGAGAAGGTGGAAATGGAGTTTGTCGATGATCATGTGTTCTTTGACAAACTACAGAATAAGAGGTCCAATTAGCAGGAAAAGGGAAAGAATTCATCAAAGAATCCTAGAGGTAAGAAAATTAAATATCCCACTTGTGAGAAGTGTGGAAAAAATAATCATGGAGAATGTTTATCGAAGACTAGAAATACCTTTTAGTGTGGTAAGTCTGGTCATATTGCTCGCAACTGTAAGGAAGATGATCAAGCAGGAAATAAAAAACCAAAGGTAATATTTTTTAAGTGTAATGAAATAGGTCATTATGAAAATCTGTTTCCAGTGAGGTAATCAACTGAGGGAAAGCAGTCAGACTACAAGAAGAAAGGGGTGGTGAAATCCTTTGAAACTACTTCGGAAGATGTTGGGCCATCAAATGAAGTAGTATCAGGTACATTGTTTGTTTGTTCAGAATATGAAAATGTGTTGTTTGATTTAGGGTCTACACACTCTTTCAATTCTGAGAAGTTTTCTAATAAATTGAGAATTCCTTCTTAAGATATGAATATGGAACCTATTGTAAAAACACCTAGAGAAAATGTTAAGATAAAAAGAAATTATAAGAACCTTCTTGTCCTTTTTTGTTGAAATAATCTACCTGAAAACCTTAATTTTTTTCCTCTAGTAGAGTTTGATGTTATTTTGGGCATGGATTGGATGTCTTTTTATCATGATAAGATTGACTTTAGAGCTAAATAGGTTTCTTTTTAGAGATATTTTTAGTTTGTGTACAATAATGAACCTTGTCTTTTGATAACAAATCAGGAAGCTGAGAAACTAGAAAAAGATGGAAATTAATGTTACCTTGCACATATTGTTGAAAATAAAGGAACTATTTAGATTAATGATTTGCTAGTGGTAAATGAGTACCTTGATTTTTTTCCTGATGAGTTTCCTTCTATAACACATGATCAGGAAGTTGAATTTACTACTAACATTGTTTCTGATGCTAAGCCAATTTCAAAACCCCCTTATTGAATGGCTCAAATTGATCTTTTAGAGTTAATGAAGAAATTGCTAGAGTTATTAGATAAAGGTTTCATTCGACCTAGAACATCACCATGGGGTGATCCTAACTTTTTTGTTAAAAATAAAGATGGTTCAATGAGACTTTTCATTGATTATGGAGCATAGAGTAACATCACTATTAAGAACAATTATCCTTTGCCTCGTATTGACGATTTGTTTGATCAGCTCCAGGAAGCTCAGTATTTTTCAATGATTGATTTTAGGTCGGGGTATCATCAGTTGAAATTAAATGAAGAAGACGTTCTGAAGACTGTGTTTCATGCTAGATATGGCCATTATGAATTTTTATTTAAGAATTTTGGGTTAACCAATGCACTAGTTGTATTAATGGATCTTATGAATAGAATTTTCTATGAGTTCTTGGAAGGTTTTTTTTGTGTTTATTGATGATATTTTGGTTTATTCTAAAATTAGAGAGAAGCATGAAAGTAATTTAAGGGTCATCATAAAAACCATAAAATAAATGAAACTTTATGGGAAATTAAGCTTGTGTGAGTTTTTGTTACAACAAATTTCTTTCCATGGTCGCATTATTTCAAAAAATGGAATAAATTTTGATCCTGCTAAAACAAAAGTTATTGAAGAATGGACAAGACGAACAAATAAAACTAATATTCATAGTTTTCCTTGTTTGGCAAGTTATTAATAGAGGTTTATTCAGATTGTTTCATGGTTATCTATTTCAATGGATAAGTTATCTCAAAAAGGTTTTAATTTCATTTGGAAAAAAGAATGTGATTATTGTTTTCAGGAATAGAAAAGAAGATTGGTGAATGCTCAAATTTTGGCATTGCCTTCTAGAGATGGTGAATTTGTTATCTACAGCGATGCTTCATTGAAAAGACTTGGTTGTGTCCTTATGCAGAATGATCAGGTAATTGCTTATGCTCCACGTCATCTGAAAACTCAAGAGTTAAATTACCCTACACATGATTTGGAATTAGCTGTTGTTTTTTTACTTTAAAAATTTGGAGGTATAATTTGTATGGAGTGAAACGTGAAATATATACTAACCACAAAAGTTGAAAGTATATATTCACTAATAAATAATAGAACATGAGGTATATGATATTGATAGATTAATATAGGATTATGATTGCATGATCCATTACCATTCGGGAAAAGAAAATAAAGTGGCTAATGCTTTGAGTTGAAAAAGTAATGCTTCATTAACCAAGCTACGTTTGGAAAGAGATCCTTTTTTTTATTTGAGGAATTTTAGAATATAAGTTGTTGGTGTAGGAAATTATTCTATTTTGTTTTAGGTGTTAGTGAAATCATTTCTATAAGACATAATTAAGAAAGCACTAAAGAAAGACAGTGAGTTGCAGAAAAAGGTAGAGTTGGTTCAGAAGGGTAAGTTGCCTGAATTTAACGTTGATAATTATTTTGTTTTGAGGTTTGGGAAAAGATTATGTGTTACATGTGATTAAAAGTTAAAGAATTAGTTGTTATGTGAAGCTCATAGTTCCCCATTTTAAGTTCATCCTGGTAGTACTATGATGTATAGAGTTGTTCGGGAGTATTACTGGTGGGATGGAATGAAAAGCGATATTGTTGATTTTTCTATGAAGTGTTTGACTTCTCAGCATGTTAAAGCATAGAGGATGTTACCAAAAGGGATCCTTTAGTCTTTACCAGTGCCAGAGTGGATATGGAAAAATATATCCATGGAATTTGTTGTGGGATTACCAAAGACATATCAAGGTAATAATTAAATCTAGGTTTTAGTTGATCAATTAACTAAATCTGCTCATTTCCTTCCTATTCGAGATACGTTGACTCTAGATCAAATTTCTCAGTTTTATGTTAAAGAGATAGTCAGGTTTCTTGGTGTTCCTCTATCAATTGTATTTGATCATGATCCCAGGTTTACTTCTAACTTTTGGAATGGCCATCAGAAGTCGTTGGGTACTGAATTAAATTTTAGTATAGCTTTTCATCCTCAATCAGATGGGCAGTTAGAATGAAAAATTCAGACCTTGGAGGATATTTTACATGCTTTCTTGATGAATTATCAAGGAAGTTTGGACCAAAATCTTCCTTTGGATGAAATTTCTTATAATAAAATTTTTCATTCAAGTATACATATGGCTCCATTTGAGGAATTAAATGGAAATCATTGTTGAACTTCATCTTTTTGGGATGAAGTAGGTGAAAGGAAGATTATGGGACCATAATTGGAAGAAGAGATTGCAGAAAAAGTTCAGTTGATTCAGAAGAACATGATAAAAGCTCAAAAGTAAGAAGAAAAGTTATGTGGATAACCGGGGGAATGATCTCTCTTTTGAGGTATGTGATCATGTCTTCATCAAAGTTTCTCCATGGAAAAGTGTGATGCATTTTTGTAATATGGAAATGTTGATCCCGAGGGTCGTTGGACCTTATGAAATCTTGGAGAAAGTTGGATCAATTTCTTACAGAGTGGATTTAACAAGAAGTTTGTCCCAAGTACACAATGATTTTCATGTTTCAATGTTGAGAAAGTATATGTCAGATCCATCTCATGTCTTAAGTCCAGAGGTAGTTCTGTTGGAAGAGAATCTCTCCTATGAGGAACAACCAGTCCAGATTCTTGACAGAAGAGAGAAAGTGTTGCAGAATTAGGTAATTCATTAGGTAAAGGTTTTGTAGAAAAACAATATGATTGAAGATGCAATGTGGGAATCTGAAAATTCTATGAGGGATAAATACCCCCCACTTATTTTAATAAGTGAATAAAAATTACGAGGACGCAATTTCCAAAAGGTGGGATGGATGTAACATCCCAGGTAAATAAGGAATAAGATATTTTCATTCTTATTAATATTTTTTTTAATTAAATATTAATTTTACTTTAAAAGGTTTATGTTCGATAGCATACCCGATACGTAACTACGGGTTTCTTTGAAATTTTACATTGCACACAAATAATATAAAATTATTATTTTTAATGGATGTTAACTCATAGCCATTGTATTGGTGGGAATGAACAAAACTAACTAAAATATGATTATACATGTTTGTTAAATTTATTTAGTTTTATCCAATAAATGTTAGAGGCTTAAAATGTGAATGAATCTAATTTTAAGCATAATTTAAATTAAAAGGTTGGTTTACCGCCTTTTAATGGAGAAGACTATTTAAATCTAGTTTTGGTCACTTTAATACATTATATTGGACTAAATAAAATCCTTCATTATAATGGGGACATCAAAATTTACATTTTTTAATTTTTCCGATAAATATCATTTTTTAATGAATAGTGAAAAATGTGGTATTTTAATTCAAAAATTCGTTTTAATCTAATTTATTTATATGTTTAGATTATTTTTTTAATTTATTTTAATGTTTAATTATAATTTATTTTTACAATTTAATCTAATGTTGGTCATTGGAATAAATTTCACTTTGAAATTGGACATAAACAGGTGTCAATCTTTTGATAGTTATTGTTTTTTAAAAACACGCTATTTGTTTTGGTAACGGGAATTAATTTTAAATTAATTAATGAAACGTATATGTTTAGAATTTGGTAAAATAGACATAATTTTTTAAATTGTAATATCAAATATATCTTAGGCTGAATTTTTGGTATTTTTCTGGAAAACATCAATTTTTGATGAATAGTGAATCCACTAAGTCATAGTTAAAAAACTGACTTTTTCATTTAAATGAAATTTTACCACTTCTGTGAATTGAATTTAGAAAATATGAAATACATTGTTGTTATTAGTAAGTAAAATATTTTTCAATAAGATGAAAATGATTTTTGGTGAATAGTACCTTTTGACTTTTATTTACCGCAGTTATGTTAAATAGGGTAATTCAAGGTAAAATGAATATTGTAATAATTCACAATTTCCTTAACACTTGTCCTAACCTTATTGGATGATTAATGGCCGACCATGGGCATCTTTGGGTTGATTTTGGGACCCCATGGAGCCACTTATGAATGATAATGTCAAATTATTTTAATTAACATAATGTAAAGGAAAAAATGACATAAACAAATATCTTTTGGTAAATTAATTTTTATATGGTGTTATATAAGTAATATTTTTGAATAATAATATTAATTGGAAAAATAAAAATATTTCCTACATCATGGTATTTGTTTTATAATTTTTAGACATCAAATAAATAAAATATTTATAACACAATAATGATGCAGTGTTTACCTCATTAATTAATCATTTAAATAAATAAGATTATAAATAATAAAATAACATCCAAAACCTATCCAATTCCTATTGGATGATATTATTTTGACCATGAGTCATCTTATCTTCGACTATAATGATTTCTGGACCTTTATAAACCGAATATCATTATATAATAAAATAATATTTTCACACATTCCTAAAGAGCCCCTCCTCCCCCTTATAAAATGATACCATTTCTAACCAATTCCTCACACCTCTAAAGATTTTTGGCTCGTCCAACCTCTTCCAAATTAAGCTACATAAATTCCTCTCTTTCACCTAGAATCCTTACCTTAGTCTTAAGGAACTTCGAGAAGTCCTTTTGGTTCAAACCAAAGGGAGTTACCCAAATTAAATGAAAATTAACGAACAATCATGTCAAGTCGGACATGAGGTAAAGGACTTCATCTCAATATCCTTTAATTGAGGCGTATTTTGTTTTATACACAACATTATTTTATATGGTGTATAAAACACTTTGAATTTTAATTTTATTCAAAAGGAATCTTTTTTCTACGAAGCGTTTTACTAAACGAGAAAAAGAATGTTCCTTTTAACGTAAGCAGTGACAACGACCTTTTCCGCCACCGCGAGTATTATTTGATATTTGGATTCCTCAAAAAGTTTTAATGTTTTTAAAAGAAAATAAATACCATATACTATTTTACATATTTTGGTATTGAAAATGGTTTTGATAATGGATTTTTTATGTCAATGTATTTAAGTAATATATTGTGATTTAAATGTGGAAATGTCTTATTTCCATTATATATGTTGTATGTGTTGTCATTTTATAATGGTACTTGGACATTTGATGGGTAGTTACGTGATAAACGAAATGATGGGTGGTGCCGTGATAAACAAGGATGGGTGGTTATGTTATAACCTCGAATGCATTGTGTATGGAAGTCGGTCGTATGGCTATTTCATTTAGTGATATGTGTAGAAGTCGACTGTATGGTTATTCCATTTAAGTATGTTTATGTCCAAAGTTACCTATATTTGTTATGTGCTATTTATATGGGTATTTAGTGATCTTTTATTTAGTGAATAGTATTTAATACTTCAAAAAGGTGAAATGTATTACTTACATTAAAGTATTCATGGTTTACTTGTTGGTTTGAAAAAATAATAGTTTTCCTTCTTTGTTTATCCCTTACTAAGCTTTTTATGCTCATCCCATGTTTTTGAAATGTTTTTCACAAGACATAATGTAGAATAGGGTTAAGGATGGGATCAAGGAAATGTCATGCTGTTTAAAACATGGAAGTAGACATGAATATTTATTCAAGAGTTTTTATTTTATTAAAAAAATTGAAACTGAGTACAAGTGTCTACTTTGTAATCTTTTGAGATGCAATAGTTATGTCCTAATTCTCTAAAACTTTAAACCTAAAAATATCATCAATGTGAATTATTAGCTTAATTCAAGATTATGTATGTTTTAAGGTCGGGTCCTTATAACAAATATGGATGGGTCATTATTCAATCCCAGGGAAATAAAACAAAATTTAAAATTCCCATATCTTTTATGGAAAATTTTATTTGGGATATCTTATTTATTCCCCCTCACCTGATGGTACCCTGAATAAAGGTCAGTCTATGAGAATAATTGAGCCCATTGAAGTAGGTCAAACAAATCCACACTCATTGAGAGAGTTTTTTTTTCTATGATCTCATTAATATATCTATTGTAAATTAATAATCTCATTGATCTATCATTACTTTTAACAATGTGAATAGATGCTTCCCAAATAGAAAAAACATGGTTGAATAAAACCCTTCTCCAAAATATCTTGAAGTTAAATCTTTAATTCCTCTTACTCTAAATATTACATTCTATATGGAGAATTTGATATTGAAATGGATCTAGGTATGAGTTCAATTGATATTTCAACTACTCTATATGTGAGAGGTCTATGAAACTCTTCCATAAATACATCAATGTATTCTTGAACAATGTGTACATCTCTAATATTTACTCTTTCCTTTCATCTCATTCTTTACCAATCATTCCCATAAATAAAGAAATTGGTAGTGGTACCTAGAAATACTAAAGTAGGGACATATATCCTTTAAATATAACTATGGGTTTTCCTTTCATGATAAAATAAATATCCTAATTTCAATATTTTATTTTGTAATTATATATTAACAACCAACCCATGCCAAGTGCCATATAAAATTACAACATTAGAAGAAACAAAATGTTTATAGAGATATTACACGCATGAATTATAATAAGGGAATCACTATATACCTTTTATGATTTAAAGGTTTCTATAGGTATTTTAAAACACAAATATACCACTATAAATTCAAGAAATAACATAATGTTATTTGAAAAAATTAATAAAATAAATGAATTTTTATAACAAGAATCAGGTTAAATACATTATATCATTGATTGTATGATGAGTGGAACTTCCCAGACATCATTTGGAGACTCCAATTAAGATGTTGTTATTTTGAATACACAAACCTTATCCCATGTCATATGTTGAGGTTGATAGTGGTTATCCTCCATTATCATCTAATATGGTCATTGTTTTCTGAAATTTCCATCCTCCACACACTTGAAAAATTGTACAGATGGTTGTGTTTTTACTATCTCAACTTCATAATTGGAATTCATACATTAAGTCATAACATATTATTAATATTTCTCTCAAATATTGAAATGTATACTACACATGTAACAGTTTTCACTTCCTTGGAGAAAATTATCCCAAATATTCTTCTCACATTTGTTTCACATAGGATGTCACACATTCTTTCCATCAAGATTATTCTTAAAAATTTTCCCTATCCTAATCATATTTTCATTAAGACAATGAGCCCAATGGAAATATATAAACTCTATTTCAACATTGATAGCACATCATATTATCTATTCTTAACTCCCAAAGTCTTATATTACCAATGCTTTCTGTAGAAGACGTCTCATTTTACCAATGAATCGATCAATATTTACTTAAAAATCTATTAAAAATCATGAAGTGTATCTTGAAAACCTTTTAAATTATATATAATAATTCCACACCGATTTATTTTCTCTTTGTTTCCATGAAAGGAATTCCTCCTCTATATTATAGTAGAGGCTAAGAGGAAAATACTTATTGAAAAGTACTTTTTTGTAGTATTCCCATTCCATGACATCCACTTAATCCCTAGGATTTAGGTTCTTGATAAGTGTACACCATTGATCAGTTTCTCACTCAAAGTGATATTATATCAATGTAACTTTCTATCACTAAAAACATTGGAGTGAAAATATATATTTCCAGTAGTATTGATCCACTATTCAGTGACTAGTAGATCATAAGTTCCACTAAGGTTAGGTGGTCATTGATGCATGCAGGATTCAACTTCTAGTTGTTCATTACATGGTGAATTTGTATAATCTACCTAATTTAGTTCATTATTCATGAACCAAGTAAATTTATTCATTATCATCATGAAATTTGCAACTCCACCTCCCCCCATATTGGGATGGTTTTCATCACATTTTCTATTACATCCATTGTATAAATGAGTCCTTCTATTTCCTTCTATTTTTCTAAAAATAATAATTCTTAAGTGTTTTTTATACTTTAAATATTATAATAAAATATATAAAGGAAGTATTCATCCTAAAATTTTATAATATCATACTTCTATGATGATATAATACCATCCTAAAAAAATCACATTATCTATATATCTTTTTCAATGGTTTGTAAAAAGCATATGATTACCCAAAGAATAACCCCCCATGAGTATCAAACCATGTGTGTATAAATTCCTCTTTTTCATGCATGAGGTTATGATCATGTAAACCACCTATTTCAAAATTTTGGGGTTATTACCCCTTGGTACAACTATTCTAGAGCCACATTCAGTTTTTGTACATAGACATGGATTTTATTTCTTGGAAACCACTTGATTTATACTTCAATGAGATTTTATGATGTTTTTTATATGAATACCTATCACTATGGTTCATACCAATGTTTTCATGTCTTGATTTACACAAATAAATAAATCTTACACCTAATAAAAACTTTGATATCCTGACTTTTTAAAACATTACATTTAACAAACTTCCATAAAAAAATTTACATTAATAACTCTGAAGGATATTTTGAGGTATAATGTCTTAGAAAATAGGATCATAATACATGAATTAGCTAATGAAAACATAAAAAACATTATTTAATCCTTTTGAAATATTACTTCGTTAATTCTTACTAGGTTACCTCGTTGTATGTAATTTCTTGGGGACATGCATCTATAGAAAAGGGTGAGTATAAAGCTCAATAAAGGATAAAAAAGGAAAAAAAACATTAATGATCATCGTGGATAAAACAACTTGAATAACATGAGATAATAATCATAATTACATGAAACATGACATGAAAATTTCATTATAACATAAAAATTAGACACTCATAATAATATCACTGATTTATTTCAACAATGTGTCATAAAACAAATTTAACAAGGTGTTATTAAACATTAAATCTCAAGAGATAAATTCATAACACAATGCATTGGAGTTTTCTCATGGTGCACCATTCATATGTTTTAATTCATGTGAGATAAATTTATCATAACAAATATTTTCATCAATAATCCTAGTAGAATAAATAATCGGTTTCAAATAAAAACACTAAGTAAAAAAGTGATTAAATAATAGAACATTACATCATTTTTAGCCCATGAAAATGGAATATGGGTTTCATTAATTTATATTCCTTATAAATAAATTTAATTTAAATATAGATGAATAACCATCGAATAAGGATTGATTTGGGTTTTTACAATATAAGAAACTTTTATATGAAAGGGTTAAATTCAAGAAATGAATTCAACAACATGATGATATAAAATATAGATTAAGGAAAGGGTATAATGAGAGGTACTGAATGTATCCAATTTTTAAAACATATTTTTTAAAATAATGGGTTAATAAGAAAATGGTTTGGAAGTATGTAAATTAAACACATAGAAAACATAACACAAAATATGTACTTGAATGGAAAATAATAAGCATACAATTACCTTACCATGAAGCGTTTCATCCTAAAAGTCGAGGACGACACCTTAGGACCCTCAATAATCCTTATAGGGACTCCATGGGAGTAAAAATGACCATAAAATCAAGGAAAATGATTTTTTATTAGAGATGAATTGTTTGATTGGTGGGTATTTATAGTAAAAGTGTTGGAACTTTTTATTAAATTATTAATATAAGTATTGGAATTATAGGTTGTGGAAAAAAAACATGGTATTTACTATGATTTTTATTTTGGTTCTATAAATTTGAGTCATGTTTTATAATATTTTTGTCTATTATAACATAAATATATTTTTTAATATTACTTGGTACATGGAAAATATAATTTTCCATAAAATATAGTTTTTATAATTATAATTTTCCTTTTATATTTTGGAAAGTCATTTATAGGTTTTGTAAAAGTTGTAATTCCATTTAAATACATAATATCAATAAAATAATATATATTTGGTCATAGATTTTGTTTAACTATTTATGATACCATTATTATATATATATGCGAAGTAATAAAACATATAAAAAACACAAGAATATTTTTTTACAATTCACTAAAAAATAATGTATTTTATAAAATTCTCAAAAATTTAACCTAACCTAATTTAAATATAAATATTTTCAATATAATATTTATTTTAACTAAATAATTATCTAAATATGATAATTTTAACTTTAAAATAAAAAATATTATTTATTTAAAAATGTCAGTTTTTATAACATAGTCAACTTTCTTATATTTATAAACATATATTAGGAAATTATACAATCATTTTTTCATTTATATTTAATTAAGTATTGTTTTATAAGAATATTGAATTAAAACAAATTTTATTTAAAATAACTTATTTTGTCATAAATATTCTTATATTGTTTAAAAATTCAAATATTATTTTATTTATAACAGACCCCAGATTGACATACATGGACACTACATTACTGTTTGTGGAAAAATTAATACATAACAAAAACAAATTCCTAAATACCGTATTAGTTTAGTGTCTTTGGAAACTCGAAACAAAATATTCTAATCATGGTGAAAGATCTTCATCATCTCCAATTAATATCTTCCCCTTTTGTTTTCTTACCTAAAGCCTTTCTTTAAATCCCGGGGAAAAGAAAACATATAAAGGGTGAGCTCAAATTCTCAGTAAGGGTAGGCATGAATAAAATACAAAAACATATACATTTGAACTTAAAAACATGAACATAAAGTTTAAGCATCAAATTCTTGAGTTGTGAAATAACTCATGGAAGTATGTAAGGCATAGATCATAAAGGAACATAAATCATGATAAAATATCATGGGAATAAAACATGAAATTTTGGAAAACGATTAAGTACATGATATTATTTCCATAGTATCCAACACATTTCTGTCAAGACCATCATAGTGGACAAAATCCATTACTGAACTAGGTTTAATGTCGTTCTAGGCCTGTATTACTTAACCGTATTTACTAGTCATTCTAGCCACATCTATTTCATGAGATAGAAATCATTACCCATTGCATTAGAGGGATATATAGGTCCCACCCATCTCATAATGAAATAATTATTTCGTGTTCCACAAAATAAACATAAATCATTCATCATAACCCAATGAATAAAATGGGTTTCATAAGCATCATCCCATCATAAAATAGTCCATATAAAACAATGGATATAATTTCATCATAAACAAAATCAAACCATGTAAATAATAGATACATTATACTTGAAACATAACCATATTAAATAATGTCATCTTAGATGGAAAATAGTTTTGATAAAACACTTGAAATAAATTCTTGAGGAAAATATTCTTTCTTCTTCAAAATTTTTTTTTTCTCAAAATGTCATGCTATATTAGAAGAATATAATTTCCTTGAAAATAATTATGAAATATTTTAGAATAAGCTTCATGGAAATAAGGTATTATGAAATGATAAAAATATTTTCATGTTGTATAAGTTAAAAAACATTCTTCGTACTTTTTCCAGAAAAGTCAAAAAGTAACTCGTTTTGTAAACAAAATAAAGATTCTTTCCATACCAAATAGTAAAATTAAGAAAGAGGTAAACGTGAATTTAAAAATACATAGAATAATATTATATAATTTATGAAAACATTTTTATGAAACATGTACATGGATGATAAATATAACCCTAGTAAATACATACATATAAGAAATCTCAGATAAAAACGATATTTCAAAATTATACCTTATCATTCATGATCGGTGGAATCATACGTGTCATAAAATAGTGAAAATTAAATGCATATGTAAATATCATATCATTCATAATAAAGATCATAAAACATTCATCGGAATAATAAACACCATACAAAAGAAATAAATGGTGATTAAGGCATATGTCTCACAAAAATAAAAGTGAGACGGAATAATCTATTACCTTAGGTATGATTTCTTCCTTATGTGTCTAAAACTCCTATATATTGATTTAAATAATTTCATTGACTTATTAAAAAATCATATTAATTTTTATTATATCATATATGATTCACTTATGACATCATATTACCCGTTCATTTGTCAATTCCTTGTTGGAGCAACGTTTTGGGTAATAATCGTATCATTTATCGTACGTGTTTAGACTTTTTGTTCCTGATATTATTACTTATATCATGATTTACATACTTCAATAATGTAAAAAATTATTTATATATCATATATATTTTCAGTGTATATATATAATAAATAGATAAATGAAATGAAATACACCATTCATGGAGACGGTTGGTCGTACGTACGCATGAACGCTATTTTCCTTTCCTTATTGACTTGAATGGAAGTAAGTAGATGAAATATATATATAATTATAAAACCCTTATAATTATTATGTCATATATCTCATTATTATTCATTAAATATACTTTATAGTCATTTTAGAATGGTAAACATGGAGAATAAATTTCACCACGTCCTGGAGAAGGTAATCCGTACATATGCATGAGCGATGATATCATTCCCATAATTATTGAATGGAATTTGAGTGGATAATATAATATCTAATAATTATTATCAAGTAATAATAATCATATATTTTTATTATTTCCACCATTATACCCATCCAATTAAGGTGTAGGTGGAAAACAGGTTACACCACGACGTTGAGATGGTAAGTCGTACGTACGCATGTGCGGTGATTTCGTTTTTCGTAGGATGAAGAATGTTAAATATGGTTGTTTAAAATTAATAATATCATATCAGTATACAATTGATATTGGATTAATCACTTAATAATGAAACAAATCATATAGAGGAAGTAGAAGAAGAAATAAGTTTCAAAGAATCGGTAAAGGATATTACCTCTTCTTCTACGCGCCTCTTCTAAACCTCTACTTAGGGCACTAAAGTTGGTATTTGAAGAACAATAGGAACTCTAGTATGTTTTTATATAAGTTGATAATGGAAATTTTCTGGGTTTTTCTGAGTTTTAAAGATCAAAAATTGAGTGAAGAGAAGAGGGAGGAGGTTCCCTTTTATAAGAGAGTAGAGGGGCACTTTTGGAATCCTCCAAAATATTAATTTAATATAAACTCAAACACCACTAAATAAAATCCAAAGTGACTCAAATTATAATATTAGAGAATATAGGTTTGTAATCTCATCAACTAATTAATGTTATACTTTTTTATTTTATTTTAAACCTTATCAGTTTGATTTATCCTTATTTAATCTATTTAATTTTATTTTTGGTAATAATATTCTACATTTTAAATGGTTTAAAATACTTACTTATGTGTTGGGAATTGTCCATAATTGGATACTTTATGACATTTTTGACCATATAAATATAAATTTTAATTTTTAAATATATTTTTGATTTTAAAATAATTTAATAAATTGTTATTTTTATAAAATATCAATAAAGTCAATATTAAAAATATTCAATTATTTGAATTTCAATAAATTCAAAAGAGATGATAGAGTAAAAAATATATATAATAGATTTATAACATATCATATTCATCTATAAAATTAGTAGAGCACCTTAAGTAGTTAATATAATATTTATTTTAATATTTTTAAAACCAATTATTTGATATTTCTCTTAATAAAATATTTACAACAACAATTTTGTATAATTATTTAATATACTTTTTTAGATAAAAATTAAAAATAAAATACATTGATGAATATAAATCTAATAAATTTCATAAAAATTTTGTTATTAGAATTTATCTTCTAAAAAACCCAACATTTAAAATGTTATGTTTATTAAATTATGAAGGTGACTACTTTGACATCATTTAAAATAAAATAATATAAATGTCATAATCAATTTTATAAGGATCTAAATGGTCCACAAGTAAAAACTTGGATGATTATGGTGTATATATACTCGACCAATAAGATTAGGTCAAGTGTTTGGGCTTTTTAAAGTGTATTATTATTTTAATAAAAACTATATTATTTATTTTTCAATAAATAAATAATTTCTGCATCACTAATGTATAAGCTATTAAGGAAATTATATATTTCTTAAACATTACAAATAAATTACAAAACTAAATAAAAACATTTTAGCTTTAAAATGGGTTTTTATAATTGAATTTATATTCCATTTAATCTTATATTAAAAATAATTTAATTATTAAAGTTTGAGTAAGGCATATTTCATTTTCCTTTAAATAAAATAAATTAAAGGTTTTAATCTCATCCAAGTGGGATCCAATTGATAAACATTCAACCCAATTAAATATTCAGACAAACCATAATCATCCAATAATATTAATACAAGTTATATGGTAATTTTCTAATATTACTTTTAACCTTAATTACCCTATTTACCTTTAACTATGGTAAATAAAGTTTACCATAGTTACTATTCATAATGGACAAAAATAAAAGTACCCTATTAACATAATTTGGACCTAATAATTCAAAATATGTAATACATTGTTCAAAATTCAAAACATAGAATTTGTAGTAATTAATTTTAAATTAATCTCGTTGTTGAGAAAAAGGGTTTTAAAATTTAAAACATTGAAAAAGATTGAAATGTTTTTACCTCTTAATTCAATGTAAGATTAATGAAAATGACATAAATTTTATTAAATGGTAAAAATATATTATATTTAAAAATTAAAACCATATAATATTATAATTTGACCATATAAATTATCTTGATTAAAAAAGTTGTTTTTAATTAAAATTTTGCATATTTTTACTATTCATCAAAATATGAATGTTATCAAAATAATGTAAAATATTTATCCAACGTAAATTTTTATATCTTGATTCAAAATAAGAAGTTCAATTTTTCAAATTGAACATATAAACCTGTCAGAAATTAGATTTAAAATGGGTGTGCCATCAAAAGGCGACAAAACTGCATTTCTTGAAAAATATTTCTTTTATCCAAAAAATTAATTTTGTTCTCATACCATGTTCTAGAAAATATGTAAGATGAATGATAAGTTTATATAATTCAAAATGTGGTTAATACTATTTATGATGGATAGTTCATAAAAATATAATAACAATATATTGTTGTTTAGTGAAACTCATTATTGCGTACAATGCAAGCCATTGAGGAAGGTCTCTTTTGCGTGTAATGTAATCCAAGTTAGTTTTGAGTGAAAGATTAATTTGTTGTAGCGTATAACATAATATAATATTATTTCATTGAACAAAATCTATGTTCAGTGTTGAATTATTTCAAAAGAACATGAAATTGTGCGTAAAACAAGCCAATAAATGTGTTGTGTATAATACAAACTAATACAGTGTTTCATATAGTGAAAGATAATATTGGTGTAGAGTACAACACTAGGCATCAGTAAAATTAAAAATAATCATTTTCATAAAATTTAGGGGTGTTGCATTCTACCCCCCTTAAAATTAATTTCTCCCTTGAAGTTCATTGGGGTTATAAATAGTTTAATACATGAAAGTTTCATTCATAGAAACACACATCGTAAAAAGGAATACTAAAACTAAATTTTAAAACGTAAAGTAATAAATATGATGGTTGCAAAAATTAACTCATTATTAGGATTCCACATAGGAGAACATAGGTGAAAACATGGTTATGGAAGAAAAATCTAACCATCATGTTCTGATGGAGAGTGGTAGAGAACATGGCTAGGAAAAATCCAACAATCTCAAAGCCATAAACTTGTGATGATCTAAGGTACCATCTGATTCATCGGATATGATGGTACTAGGACAACGTTTTTGGTTTTCAAGATCATTTCCCTAATGTTGATGAATTTTTTCATAAGGATAAATACTTACTTGATATCAGTGTAATATCATCATTGGTCATTCCATGAACAATTTCTACTTCATCTCTTATTTAATGAATGGAAGTTGAATTTTTCATTCTTGAAGTGTTTGAAGATCATGCTATAGAATGAAAGGTCATTCAATCTATCTTTATCACAAAAAGGTTTTCACAAATTATTAAATATACATAAATCCATCTATGGTGTGATTAACCATATATGATTCCAAAAATGGACTTATACTTCATTTATCACACTGCATAACAAAATAAAACTAATTTCTACTAAGCAGGGACTTCCTGAAGGCCAATGGTAGGTGATAAAGGCTTGTCGCAATTCGGTTGTGGGTTCGATTCCAGCAACCTTATCTGACGTGACGGGTTTTCTCACATCCTGCAGGTTGTCCTTTTTCTAAAACTATACTATTATAACATTCTATAAAAATTTTTTTGCCTTAAACAATACTATATGATGTCCAAATTAATCCATTTCATCCTTTAGGCTTATCGAAAATACTTTTGTCCAATCTCATAGTACAAAGAAAACGATTACTAGAAACGTTATCTACTGAGAATGTGAATACCATCATTTACCACTTGTATCTCATAAGATATATCTTTTTGGTCACATTCCAAACATGTGAATACACTAATCATGTATTCTATTGAAACATGAGATACCATAGAACCTTAGTGAAAACATGAATGCTGTCAAAAGATAACTCTTTCCACATTCACAAACCCTAAAAAAATCTATATACTCAAACCATGATATCACATTGTCCTTATACCAGTCATGAGCTAATTAATACTATCAAAAATCTCATTATCTCCTTATCCTATCATTGTGTGTATATAATCTACTTTCCAAAAATATCTTAATAATCTTTCATGGTCACCGGTACCATTCAACACATACTTTCAAATACTTTATAAAAACAATAGTGTAACAATACTTAGATGTTTCATTATTCCATAGTACCATTAAATTACCTATAAAACATTACTCTTGATAAACATAAAATTATTTCACTACCTTGTTAAACAAATGACTGAGCTTCATCATTTTATTCATCAACACTTCTTTCATCTCATATATCATTTGTAGTCTCTTCATCATCAGCAACATAAATACTACCCATACGACCATGCTGATTATCCTCATGATATTTTCCCATAGAGAATTGATTTGTATAATTCCCATACATTCAACATTTAAAACATTTAACCGTGGTTGATGTATTAGCAATACTGTAACACCCGAGACTTTTATGTTATATATATCATCAAAGGAATCTTTTTCTACACAACACTTTCTTGGCTTGCTTTACACGCAATCGCGACCTTCCTCGATAGCTTGCGTCGTACGCAATACCGAGTTTCACTAAACAACAATATGCTATTAAAACTAGCCGTTATGAATAGTAATAACCACTTTTTGAAATTTTATAAATTTTATTTTTCAAAATGGACTTCATTTTTGGACTCAGAATATCGAAATTAGCCTAGGGTGAAATTTTGGTATTTTTCTGAAAACATTCAATTTTTGATGAATAGTGAAACCACTAAGTGGTAGGTTAAAAACTGAATTTTGCATAAAACTTAATTTTACCGCTTCTGTGATTGGAATTTCGAAAATCCGAGAGACACGGTTAATATCAAGGACTAAAATGTGGTTCAATGAGATGAAAATAATTTTTTGGTGAATAGTAACTTTTTACTTTTTTTACCGCGGTTAATAGTAAATAGGGTAACTAAGGGTAAATATGATATTAATATTACCCTAACACATGTCATAATTCTATTGGACAAGTGTAATTCGACCAGAAACAAACTTAGGAATAAAATATGACCATTTAGGCCCACTTGGATTAAATTAGGACATTTATTATTAATTTATTTAAAGAAGGGTTAAAATAGTTAAAATCAAAGTTTAATAAGTAAATCATTTTTAATATAGGTTTATACATAAGATAAATTCAATTGTAAATATTCATTAGAAAGCTAAAAAGATTTCCTACATGATGGTATTTTATTTGTAATTTTTAGACATCAAATAATTTAATTTATTTATGACACAAAGATGATGCAGTAATTATCTTATTAATGAAATATTGACAAAATTGATAATATAAATACCAATATAAATGTAATTTGAGACTTTTTATGAATTCCACTAATTTTCTAGGTTACTATGATATATTAGTATTGATTTAATCAACTTGGTTCGAACATATAATTCTGTTATGACTTTCTTAAAAATCATATATCAAATAGTGTCAAAATTGACACAAAATAGTTTTTAAATCAAATATTATATTATTAATTGTTATTTTATTCCTAAAAATCTAAGGTTCGGCCAAATGACTTAGATAAGGATATATATAATAATAATAAACAATTTGGGGTTCGTTTGGCATGTTATTGTAAGTGTATTAACCATATAGTGAAAGAAAACAAAAAGACACGGTAAAAGTTAAATTAATTAACTTAGAGTTAAATCTAATTGATAAGGTTAAAATAATACCCTAAACTTGTCTAAATCCTATTGGTTGATAGGATTTCGACCCATCCCCACTTTAGATTCGAAATAAGACCCTTTGGAACCATTATAAACCGATTTTGACTTTAATATAAAATAATATTTTGAGATATTCCTAAGGTGCCCCTCTCCTCCCTTATAAAAGGGCACATCCTCCCCCTCCTCCTCACACCAATTTGAGCACTCAAGCTAGGCCAACCCCTGCCATTTTCCCTTCTCCACTTCCCTAGAATAATCCTAGAGGTCCTGGTCTTCTTCAAAGACCAATCTTAGTTCCTTAAGTGGAGGATTCAAAAAGGCGTTCCAAAGAAGAGGTAATATCCATTACCGATCTTTTCAATTTCTTTCTTCTTCAACTTCTTCTTCTTTAGTTGTTTCATGATAAAGTAATAACATCAGTATTACTTACATACTGATATGTTATTATAAATATGAAACAACCCTAATTCACCTTCTATCCATCCTACGGAAAAATGAAATCACCGCGCGTGCGTACGTACGGAATACCGTCTCCACGCCGTGGTGTAATCTATTTTCCACCATCACCTTACAAGGATGGGTATAATGGTGTAATCAGTAACTATATATGATTATTATTAAGTAATATTGATACTGAAATAATATATATATATACTCCAATACAATTCCACGATCATAGGAACGATATCATCACTCGTGCGTACGTACGGAATACCGTCTCCACGATGTGATGCGACTCGTTCTACATGATCTTCATTTCATAATGATTATATAAATGAATTGAATGAATGAATATGGTATATACTACACTAATACCATTCTGAAAATGAATTATCTATAACCTAAAGATAAGAATAAGAATTTATTCGACAAAACACGCATAAGAACAAAAAGTTATAAAGACCCGAGTAACAAGTAACAATGACATATTACTAACAAGAAGCTAATAATATGACCATATATGATCTCATATAAATATGTATGATTCTGGAATAAGTCAATAACATTATTTAAACCATTATACAGGAGCTTCGGACACGAACAAAGCAAATCGGACCTAAGGTAAGGGAAATATCACAATCTCATTTTTATCCGAGATTGTTTATTCGTAAGTATTTACTGGGGTGTATTTTATCATCCACATCCATGTTCCCTCAATATGTAATATTGTTTCCATCCACTTGAAATAGTTTAAATCCAATTTTACCCTTAGGTGAGTTTTTATTAAAGAATATGAAAGGAATCTTTTGTCGTTTTTCCATACGAGGTACTTTTTGACTTTTCCGACAAAAGTACGAAGAATGTTTTTTTTAACTTATACGGCATGAATGGATTTTTAAAACATTACTTCAAAGAAGCTTCCTTTACAAGTTTTCAAGTTTATTTTTAATCAACTTCTTTTATTTTAAAGTTGTATGACATGTTATGAAAGGAAAAATGTTTTTGAAGAAGAAAGGATATTTTCCTCAAGAATTCAATTCAAGTGTTTTATCAAAATTATTTTCCATATAAGATAATAAAGGGTTCTGTTTCTATCCATATTTTTACATTTATTTGACTATGTTCTGATGGAATTATGTTTATGAATTCCTTTATCTTATATGAATGGTTTTATGATGTCATGTTGTTTAAAAATCCCATTTTTATTACATGGGTTATGCAATGATGTATGATTTATGATTCTGTGGCACACATAAGAAAGGATTCATTAAGAGATGGGTGGGACCTATATCTCCCTCCAATGCATTGGGTAAAGATTTTATATCTCATGAGATAGACATGGCTGGAACGGAAGGTTATTTCGGTTCAGTGATACAGGACTGAAACGAGGAGTGAACTCGGTTCAGAAAGGGACTTTGTCCACTAAGATGGTCTTGGCAATGAGTCATGACTAACAAGAAATGATTTCCATGATTATGTGTGCATGCCACAAAGTTTCAAGTTTTATGTTATGATTATGGGGATCTCATTTTCACTTCTATGATTTATTCCATGTTAAGATATTATGATCTCTTTTGCAGGTTTTGATTTTCAAAAAGATATGATATGATTTTTATTTCCTTTATTTGCCCTTGCTGAGCATTTGAGCTCACCCTTTTATGTTTTCTTTTCCCCAGGTCAGGAAGATGGATATTAAGTAGAATATGCTAAAAGGGACCCTAGATATGATGAAATAAATGGGAGACACTGTAGAAGATTTATGAACCAGTTGTTTATGTTTCCCAGTTTCTAAAGACACTATACCTATACGGTCCTTTGTGGTTTTGTCATATGTTGTAATAAGTGTGCTTCAATTTCGAAGTATTAACAATGTATGTAAAGTATGGGTCGTTATAGTTGGTATCAGAGGAAAGTTATAGTCAACCTTTGGAAACTAGGATGTGAAAGCCTTAGTAAGAACCCTAAGGATAAGTCTAATCATAGAACACAATCTTAGAAATGGCCATGAATAACCTAGGATAAGACCATAAGCATGAAAATTTTATTCTTGAATTATGTGGTTTCCTATTATAATTAGTGTTGCTCACACTATTCTTCTTGGTTTTAGTCAATGGCTGGAACCCGAAGGAACCGTGTTAATGCGGAATGCGATGGGCAATGCAATGATTGTCCCCCTGAGCAACCAAACGATATGGGAGCTGGAATGCAAAATCTTGTAGCCATGCTCACACAACTTTCTCAAGCTATGAATCATGCAGGATTTCCAAACGAACAAAGGAGGGAGCAACATTCTGTTGAATCCTTCATGAGGCAGCGTCCACCATCTTTCAGCGGGTCTACTGATCCATTAGTTGCTGAACAATGGATTAGTACTACTGAAAAGATATTTTCAGTTCTTCAATGTTCTGAGCATGATAAAGTCATCCTAGCAGTGTATCGTTTGGAAGGAGATGCTGATCAATGGTGGAATCTTGTTAAGAATACAAGGCAAAGGGATGAAATTGAGTCTATGGAATGGGACGAGTTCAAGAACTTATTTTTCAATAAGTACTTCCCTCGTATTCTCCGAACAAAGATGGAGAAAGAGTTCCTTGAACTGAAGCAAAGGGATGATGAATCTGTTGGTACCTATGAAGCAAATTTTACCAAACTTGCAAGGTACGCTTCTGGTATTATTATCCAACCTGAGAGTAAGATCGATCGATTCTTTAGTGGCTTAAAACCAAGTCTTCGAAGGGCGTTAGCCATAAGGGACTTCAATAGCTACGAGGAAATCGTTCGATGTGCTCTCAAAGTCGAGATGGAGATTGGAGTAACCCATCAGTCACATGGGTTTGATAAGAAGAGGAAGATGGAATTCAAAGAAAAATCTAAAGAGCACACGGAAAAGAAGATGAACTTTCCCTTATGCTCAAAGTGTGGAAAGAAACATGGAGGGAGTTGTCTTAAAGGGACAAGTAAATGTTTTAAATGTGGAAAGGAAGGTCATCGGGCATTTGAATGCCGTGATAATGGGAAGAAGATGTCTAATGATGCAAACAAAGGAAGGGATACACAGAATGAACCTGCTACACTTCAATGTTTCAAGTGCAAGGAGATGGGGCATTATGCCAATCAATGACCAAATCCAAGGGTTGATGATGATGGTCGACGTCAACAAACTCTTAAGGCTAAAGAAAAAGGAAAGTCACATGCAATTTCTATCAGCGATGTGGAGTACGATAACGATGTGGTGAAAGGTACACTTACCATCCACTATAAAGTAGCAAATGTTTTATTTGATTCTGGATCCACCCACTCTTTTATTTCTGAAAAATTTTCTAAGGGTATCACCGTATTACCTCAACAATTAGATGTTGAGTTAGCTGTGACAACACCTAATGGCACATCAATCGCATCAGAAGTTTATAATTCTTCTCCGATCGAAGTTTGTGGGAAAGTGCTTCCTGCAAATCTTGTGATCCTTCCTTTAGTGGAATTTGATGTGATTCTTGGCATGGATTGGCTTTCTCTACATGGAGCTCATATCAATTGCCAAAGAAGGGAAGTCACATTTCATATTCCAGATCAACCTACGATCGTCTATCAATGCAAGGATGAACATAACCTTCCAGTGGAAATTTCTTCCATCTTATGGGTATTGATTCCACTAAATGAAGGTTATTTATCTCAAATAGTTGGTGAGAAACTCACGATTAAGAATATGCCCATTGTACGGGAGTTTGATGATGTCTTTCCGGAGGAATTACCGGGTCTTCCACCAAATCGTGAGGTTGAGTTTTCAATAGAACTCGTACCGGGTGCTTTGCCTATTTCAAAGACACCTTATAGAATGGCCCCAATTGAGTTGCAGGAATTGAATAAGCAACTCCAAGAGAATCTTGATAAGGGATTCATACGCCCTAGTGCGTCACCTTGGGGAGCACCTGTTCTATTTGTTAAGAAGAAAGATGGATCAATGAGACTCTGCATTGATTATAGAGAACTTAACAAGATCACTATCAAGAACAAATATCCTCTCCCACGCATTGATGACTTATTTGACCAACTACGCGGAGCTCAATACTTTTCCAAGATTGATCTTCGTTCAGGGTATCATCAATTAAGGGTCAAAAGGGAGGATATACCAAAGACGGCTTTCCGTACAAGGTATGGACACTATGAATTTATAGTGATGCCATTTGGTCTTACTAATGCCCCTGCTATCTTCATGGATCTAATGAATAGAGTCTTTAGAGACTATCTTGATCAATTTGTGGTAGTCTTTATAGACGATATTCTTGTCTATTCAAAGAGCAAGGAAGAGCATGAAGATCACTTGAGAATTATATTGAAGACCCTGAGAAAAGAGAAGCTTTATGCCAAATTTACCAAGTGTGAATTTTGGCTTCAAAAAGTTGCATTTTTGGGTCATATAATCTCAAAAGAGGGGATATCTGTGGATCCAGCAAAAACAGAGGTTATCGAAAGATGGTCAAGACCAACAACAGTAACTGAGATCCGAAGTTTTCTTGGTTTGGCTGGATATTATCGACGTTTTGTAAAAGATTTTTCACGATTATCTAATCCACTCACCAAGTTGACTCGGAAAGGAGTTAAGTTTGTCTGGACAGAGGAATGTGAAGAGAATTTCAAGGAGTTGAAAAGAAGGTTATCCAGTGCACCTGTGCTCACACTGCCTTGTAGTGGAGAAAGGTTTGTGATCTACAGTGATGCATCCAAGAAGGGATTGGGGTGTGTTCTTATGCAAAATGATATGGTGATAGCTTATGCCTCACGACAGTTGAAAATCCATGAGCAAAATTACCCAACACATGATTTGGAGTTGGCTGCGGTAATCTTTGCATTAAAGATTTGGAGGCATTACCTTTATGGTGAAAGGTGTGATATTTATACTGATCATAAAAGTTTAAAGTATATTTTCACACAAAAGGAGCTGAATATGCGCCAAAGAAGATGGTTGGAGATGATTAAGGATTATGACTGCTCAATCCATTACCACCCTGGGAAAGCAAACAAGGTGGCAGATGCATTAAGTCGACAAGACCATGCTAGTTTATCCATGATGAGGATCACAAAAGATCCAATATTTATAAAGGATGGATCTTGGAATTATAATGGAAGGGGAAAAATCTTATCTTTCTCAAATGAATGTTCAACCATCTATACATGTGAAGATTAAAGAGGCACAGAAAGAAGATGTCGAGTTACAAAAGAAGGCGAGAAATGTTCCTGAATTCAACCTTGATTGTGATGGGATAATAAAGTTCAGGAATCGGGTTTGTGTTCCTCCCATCCCCGAATTAAAAAAAGAGCTGCTGGATGAGGCTCATAGTTCTTCATTCTCTATTCATCCTGGAAGCACGAAGATGTATAGGGACCTGAAAGAGTACTTCTGGTGGGATGGCATGAAAAGAGATGTTGCTGAATATGTCTCTCGATGCTTGGTTTGTCAACAAGTTAAAGCTGAGAGACAGAAGTCTAAGGGGATGTTACAACCATTACCCATACCCGAATGGAAATGGGAAAACATCACTATGGACTTTGTCACAGGACTTCCTAAAACATCCAAAGGCAATAATGCTATCTGGGTCATAGTTGATCGTCTTACAAAGTCTGCACACTTCATTGCTATTAGAGAGGATTTCTCTCTAGATCAGCTTGCCAGGATATATGTAAAGGAAGTGGTAAGATTGCATGGAGTACCACTTTCTATTATATCTGATCGAGATCCGAGATTTACCTCGAAGTTCTGGCGAAGTCTTCAGCATACTCTGGATACAGAGTTGAGTTTCAGCACTGCTTATCATCCCCAGACAGACGGTCAGTCTGAGAGAACAATTCAAACCCTAGAAGATATGTTGAGAGCTTGCTCTATGGATTTCAAAGGAGGTTGGGATCAACACCTACCTTTGGTGGAATTTTCTTATAATAATAGCTTTCACTCCAGTATTCAGATGGCTCCTTATGAAGCTCTATATGGAAAGAAATGCAGGACTCCAACTTGCTGGGATGAAGTTGGGGAAAGAAAGCTATTAGGACCTGATCTCGTTGATGAAATGGCAGAAAAGGTCAGATCTATTCAACAACATATAAGAGCAGCTCAGAGTCGACAGAAAAGTTATGCCGACAACCGAAGAAAAGACCTAGAGTTTGAAGTGGGTGATAAAGTGTTCTTACGAATATCTCCCTGGAAGAGGGTTATGAGATTTGGAAAGAAGGGGAAGTTGAGCCCTAGATATATCGGTCCTTTTGAAATACTGGATCGTGTTGGGAAGGTAGCTTACCGATTGGCGCTTCCACCGAATCTCTCTCATGTTCACGATGTGTTCCACGTATCTCTCCTGAGAAAGTACATACCAGATCCTTCACATGTACTCAGCTCAGAAGTTGTACCGCTGGAGCAAGATCTTTCTTATGAAGAACAGCCGATAGAGATTCTGGATCGTAGCGAAAAAGTCCTACGAAACAAGACCACTCGCTTGGTGAAAGTTTTATGGAGGAACCACCAACTTGAAGAAGCTACATGGGAGCTTGAGGATATGATGAGGGAGAAGTATCCTCATTTGTTTGTTACAAAGTGACGAATTTCGAGGGCGAAATTCTTTTTAAGGGGGGTAGAATGTAACACCCGAGACTTTTATGTTATATAAATCATCAAAGGAATCTTTTTCTACACAACACTTTCTTGGCTTGCTTTACACGCAATCGCGACCTTCCTCGATAGCTTGCGTCGTACGCAATACCGAGTTTCACTAAACAACAATATGCTATTAAAACTAGCCGTTATGAATAGTAATAACCACTTTTTGAAATTTTATAAATTTTATTTTTCAAAATGGACTTCATTTTTGGACTCAGAATATCGAAATTAGCCTAGGGTGAAATTTTGGTATTTTTCTGAAAACATTCAATTTTTGATGAATAGTGAAACCACTAAGTGGTAGGTTAAAAACTGAATTTTGCATAAAACTTAATTTTACCGCTTCTGTGATTGGAATTTCGAAAATCCGAGAGACACGGTTAATATCAAGGACTAAAATGTGGTTCAATGAGATGAAAATAATTTTTTGGTGAATAGTAACTTTTTACTTTTTTTACCGCGGTTAATAGTAAATAGGGTAACTAAGGGTAAATATGATATTAATATTACCCTAACACATGTCATAATTCTATTGGACAAGTGTAATTCGACCAAAAACAAACTTAGGAATAAAATATGACCATTTAGGCCCACTTGGATTAAATTAGGACATTTATTATTAATTTATTTAAAGAAGGGTTAAAATAGTTAAAATCAAAGTTTAATAAGTAAATCATTTTTAATATAGGGTTATACATAAGATAAATTCAATTGTAAATATTAATTAGAAAGCTAAAAAGATTTCCTACATGATGGTATTTTATTTGTAATTTTTAGACATCAAATAATTTAATTTATTTATGACACAAAGATGATGCAGTAATTATCTTATTAATGAAATATTGACAAAATTGATAATATAAATACCAAAATAAATGTAATTTGAGACTTTTTATGAATTCCACTAATTTTCTAGGTTACTATGATATATTAGTATTGATTTAATCAACTTGGTTCTAACATATAATTCTGTTATGACTTTCACAAAAATCATATATCAAATAGTGTCAAAATTGACACAAAATAGTTTTTAAATCAAATATTATATTATTAATTGTTATTTTATTCCTAAAAATCTAAGGTTCGTCCAAATGACTTAGATAAGGATATATATATTAATAATAAACAATTTTGGGTTCGTTTGGCATGTTATAGTAAGTGTATTAACCATATAGTGAAAGAAAACAAAAAGACACGGTAAAAGTTAAATTAATTAACTTAGAGTTAAATCTAATTGATAAGGTTAAAATAATACCCTAAACTTGTCTAAATCCTATTGGTTGATAGGATTTCGACCCATCCCCACTTTAGCTTCGAAATAAGACCCTTTGGAACCATTATAAACCGATTTTGACTTTAATATAAAATAATATTTTGAGATATTCCTAAGGTGCCCCTCTCCTCCCTTATAAAAGGGCACATCCTCCCCCTCCTCACACCAATTTGAGCACTCAAGCTCGGCCAACCCCTGCCATTTTCCCTTCTCCACTTCCCTAGAATAATCCTAGAGGTCCTGGTCTTCTTCAAAGACCAATCTTATTTCCTTAAGTGGAGGATTCAAAAAGGCGTTCCAAAGAAGAGGTAATATCCATTACCGATCTTTTCAATTTCTTTCTTCTTCAACTTCTTCTTCTTTAGTTGTTTCATGATAAAGTAATAACATCAGTATTACTTACATACTGATATGTTATTATAAATATGAAACAACCCTAATTCACCTTCTATCCATCCTACGGAAAAATGAAATCACCGCGCGTGCGTACGTACGGAATACCGTCTCCACGCCGTGGTGTAATCTATTTTCCACCATCACCTTACAAGGATGGGTATAATGGTGTAATCAGTAACTATATATGATTATTATTAAGTAATATTGATACTGAAATAATATATATATATACTCCAATACAATTCCACGATCATAGGAACGATATCATCACTCGTGCGTACGTACGGAATACCGTCTCCACGATGTGATGCGACTCGTTCTACATGATCTTCATTTCATAATGATTATATAAATGAATTGAATGAATGAATATGGTATATACTACACTAATACCATTCTGAAAATGAATTATCTATAACCTAAAGATAAGAATAAGAATTTATTCGACAAAACACGCATAAGAACAAAAAGTTATAAAGACCCGAGTAACAAGTAACAATGACATATTACTAACAAGAAGCTAATAATATGACCATATATGATCTCATATCAATATGTATGATTCTGGAATAAGTCAATAACATTATTTAAACCATTATACAGGAGCTTCGGACACGAACAAAGCAAATCGGACCTAAGGTAAGGGAAATATCACAATCTCATTTTTATCCGAGATTGTTTATTCGTAAGTATTTACTGGGGTGTATTTTATCATCCACATCCATGTTCCCTCAATATGTAATATTGTTTCCATCCAATTGAAATAGTTTAAATCCAATTTTACCCTTAGGTGAGTTTTTATTAAAGAATATGAAAGGAATCTTTTGTCGTTTTTCCGTACGAGGTACTTTTTGACTTTTCCGACAAAAGTACGAAGAATGTTTTTTTTAACTTATACGGCATGAATGGATTTTTAAAACATTACTTCAAAGAAGCTTCCTTTACAAGTTTTCAAGTTTATTTTTAATCAACTTCTTCTATTTTAAAGTTGTATGACATGTTATGAAAGGAAAAATGTTTTTGAAGAAGAAAGGATATTTTCCTCAAGAATTCAATTCAAGTGTTTTATCAAAATTATTTTCCATATAAGATAATAAAGGGTTCTGTTTCTATCCATATTTTTACATTTATTTGACTATGTTCTGATGGAATTATGTTTATGAATTCCTTTATCTTATATGAATGGTTTTATGATGTCATGTTGTTTAAAAATCCCATTTTTATTACATGGGTTATGCAATGATGTATGATTTATGATTCTGTGGCACACATAAGAAAGGATTCATTAAGAGATGGGTGGGACCTATATCTCCCTCCAATGCATTGGGTAAAGATTTTATATCTCATGAGATAGACATGGCTGGAACGGAAGGTTATTTCGATTCAGTGATACAGGACTGAAACGAGGAGTGAACTCGGTTCAGAAAGGGACTTTGTCCACTAAGATGGTCTTGGCAATGAGTCATGACTAACAAGAAATGATTTCCATGATTATGTGTGCATGCCACAAAGTTTCAAGTTTTATGTTATGATTATGGGGATCTCATTTTCACTTCTATGATTTATTCCATGTTAAGATATTATGATCTCTTTTGCAGGTTTTGATTTTCAAAAAGATATGATATGATTTTTATTTCCTTTATTTGCCCTTGCTGAGCATTTGAGCTCACCCTTTTATGTTTTCTTTTCCCCAGGTCAGGAAGATGGATATTAAGTAGAATATGCTAAAAGGGACCCTAGATATGATGAAATAAATGGGAGACACTGTAGAAGATTTATGAACCAGTTGTTTATGTTTCCCAGTTTCTAAAGACACTATACCTATACGGTCCTTTGTGGTTTTGTCATATGTTGTAATAAGTGTGCTTCAATTTCGAAGTATTAACAATGTATGTAAAGTATGGGTCGTTATAAATACTGTTATCCTTGTCAATTATGTTAAATTAACCTTTTCCTTTTCAATTATTGGCTTAGTTTCCTTCTTTTCCACACCCAAAACATATTCTAGTTCCTTTGAAAAATTCTCCATGATACCTCATCCCACATAAATTACGTGAGAGAAATTGAACTTTCTTTCCTCTATGATCATCATGAAACTACATCTTTCTCTTATTAGCTGAGTCAGGAAACTTATAAAAGTTGAGATTATTGATCATATTAGGAGAATTCGTATTAGGAATAATAACAATGTTTTTACTTCCAAATCTAGTTACATTTAGTTCCTCATGAATAATATCATTCCATTGTCCACTATATTCTCCATTAACATGAATCCCTTAGTTTCTGGACATTTCCTAAAACCCAAAAAGAATAGCATGAGAGTCAAAACTCATACTAGGAAAACAACATAATTAAGGGGGATTACTTTCAATCTCTAACATCTTAGGTTTAATCCTCAGTTATTCATGATCATTATTACAATTCTAGGATTATAAACTATACTTATAATCAACCTTACGTACATCCCTAGACATACCTTAGATATATCTTTAAGGATCTCAATAATGATTTCACATCCTAGTTTCCAAAGGTTAACTAAAACATCGCTCTGATACCAACTATAATGGACCCAAGACTATAGTAAATGGACACTACATTACTATTTGTAGAATACTTAATACATAACAAAAATAAATGGCCAAAGACCGTATTAGTTTAGTGTCTTTGTAAACTTGGAACATAATCTTCTAATAATGGTGAAATAACTTCAATATCTCCCTTCCCCTTTTGTTTTCTTACATAAAAAATTATTTAAATCCTAGGGAAAATAAAACATATAAAGGGTGTGATCAAATTCTCAGTAAGGGTACGCATGGAGAAAAAAACATATACATTTGATCTTAAAAACATTAACATAATGTTTAAACATCAAAATATTGAATTGTGAAATAAATCGTGGTCGTATGTAAGGCATAGATCACAAAGGAACATTGATCATGATAAAATAGCAAGGAAATAAAACATGTAATTGTGGAAAACCATTAAGCACATCATATGATTTCTGAAGTATCCAAGGCATTACTGCAAAGACCATCATAGTGGACAAAGTCCATTACTGAACTGAGTTTATTTGTCATTCCAGCCTTGTATTACTGAACTGTATTTACTTACCCTTCCAGCCACGTATATCTCATGAGATATAAATAATTACCCAATGCATTGGAGGGAGATATATGTCCCACCCATCTCATAATTAAATAATTCTTTCATGTTCCACAAAATAAACATAAATCAATCATCATAACCCAATGAATAAAATAGGTTTCATAAACATCATCTCATCATAACATAATCCATATAAAATAATATATATAATTTCGTCATAAATGAAATCAAACCATGTAAATAATAGAGACATTATACTTGAATCATAACCATATTAATGAATGTCCTCTTATAAGGAAAATATTTTTGATAAAACACTTGAAATAAATTTTTGTGGAAAACATCCTTTCTTCTTCAAAATCATTTTTTTTTTGTCAAAATGTCATGTAATTTTAAAAGAAAATAATTTCCATGAAAATAATCATTAAATATTGTAGATGAATCTTCATGTAAATATGTAATTATGAAACTGTAAAAATCATTTCAATCTGTATAAGTTAAAAAAACATTCTTCGTACTTTTTCCGAAAAAGTCAAAAAGTACCTCATTTTGTAAAAAATAGAAATATTCATTCCATACCAGATAGTAAAATCCAAAAAGAGGTAAACATGACTTTAAACAAACATGGAATAATAGTAAATACTTTAATGCATCATTTTTATAAAACATGGACATGGATGATAAATACAAACCCAGTAAATACTTATATATAAACAATCTCGGATGAAAACGAGATTTCGAAATTATCCCATACAATTTATGATCAGTGGAATAATACGTGTCATAAAATAAATATAATTAAATGAATATTTAAATATCATATCCTTCAAAATAGAAATAATAAAACATTCATGGGAATCATAAACACCATATAAAAGAAATAGACAGTGATTAAGGTATATGTCTCACAGAAATAAAAGTGAGATGAAATAATCCATTACCTTAGGTCTGATTTCTTTCTTACGTGTCCAAACCTCCTATATAATGATTTAAATAATGTCATTGACTTATTCAAGAATCGTAGTCATTTTTATGATATCATATATAATTTAATTACGAAATTATATTACCTGTTCATTTGTTAATTCCATATTGAAGCAACATTTTGGGTAATAATCGTTTCATTTATCGTATGTGTTTGGACTTTTTGTTCTTGATATTATTATGTATATAATTATTTACCTACATTCATAATGTAAAAAATGATTTATTTATCATATATATTCTAGGTGTGTGTGTATATATATATATTATAAATAGATTAATGAAATGAAATACACCGTTCATGGAGACGGTAAGTCGTACGTACGCATGAACGTTCTTTTCCTTTCCTTATTGACTTGAATGGAAGTAAGTTGATGAAATATTTATATTTACATAAATAAATTGTAATTATTATGTCATATATCTCATTATTATTCATTATATATACTTTATATTTATTCTTGATTGGTAAACATGGAGAATAAATCTCATCGTGTCGTGGAGACGGTAATCTGTATGTATGCACAAGCGATGATATCAATCCCATAATTATTGAATGGAATTGCAGTAGATGATATAATATCTCATAATTAGTATCATGTTATAATAATCATATATATTAATTATTTCCACCATTATCCCATCCAATTATGGTTGTGGTGGAAAAACATATTACACCACGGCGTGGAGACGGTAAGTCATTCGTACGCACGTGAGGTGATTACATTTTTCATAGGATGGATAAAATCTAAAATATGGTTGTTTAATATTCATAATAAAATATCAGTATACAACTTATACTGGATTTATTACTTAATAATTAAACAAATCATATAGAGTAAGTAGAAGAAGAAATCAGTTTGAAATAATCGGTAAAGGATATTACCTCTTCTTCGACGCGCCTCTTCTAAACCTCCTCTTAGGGAACTACAGATTGTCGTTGAAGAAGAACATAACCTCTATTATGTTTCTATATAAGTTTATAAGGAAAATTTTTAGGTATTTTCCGTGTTTGAAAGCTCAAAAATGGAGTGAAGAGAAGAGGTAAAAGGTTCCTTTTTATAAGAGAGAAGAGGGGCACTTTTGGAAACCTCCAAGGTATTAAACTATAATAAACTCAAAAACCACTTAAAAACATACAAAGTGACTCAAATTAAAATATGAAAGAATTTAGGGTTGTAATATCATCAAAAAATCAAATTTATATGTGTTTTTATTTTATTTCAAACTTTATCATTTGGATTTATCTTTATTTAATCTATTTAATTTTGTTTGTGATAATAATATTCTAAATTTTAAATAGTTATAAATACTTACTTATGTGTTTTGAATTGTCTATAATTTGACAATTTATGACATTCTTGAAGATATAAATTTAAATTTGTAATTTTTAAATATTTTTGTGATTTTAAAACAATTTAATAATATGTTATTTTTATAAAATTTCAATAGAGTCAATTTTGACACTATTCATTTATTTGAATTTAAATAAAATCTAAACAGATGATAGAGTCCAACAAAAATATTTAATAGATTCATAACATGTCATATTCATCTATAAAATTCTTTTATCACATTAATTAGTTCATATAATATTTATTTTAATATTTTTAAAACCATTGATTCTATATTTCTCTTAATAAAATAATTACTACTACAATTTTGTATAATTATTTAATATACTTTTTTGTTGCATAAAAATTAAAAATAAAATACTATGATGAAGTTAAATCTAATATATTTTGTAATAATTCTTCTAGTCGAATTTATCTTTTAAAACACCAATGTTTTAAAATGTTATGTTTATTATATTATGAAGGTGACAACTTTGACATCATTTAAAATAAAATAATATAAATGTCATAATCAGTTTCATAAGGCTCCAAATAGTCCAAAAGTCTCCAATTGGATGCTTATGGTGTATATATACTATACCAATAAGTTTTCGTCATGTTTTTGGGACTTTATATGTGTATTATTATTTTAATAAAAATGATATAATTGATTTTTTAGTAAATAAATAATTTCTGCATCATTAATGTATAAGCTATTAAGGTAATTATATATTTCTTAAAAATTAAAATTAAATTACCATGATAAATAAAAACATTTTATCTTTCAAATTAGTGTTAATAATATAATTTATATTTTGTTTAACCTTATATTAAAAATAATTTAATTATTAGAGTTTGAGTGAGACATATTTCACTTTCCGTTAAATAAAATAAATTAAATGTCTTAATCTCATCCAACTGGGTTCCAATAGATAAAATTTCAACCCAAGTATATTTTAGGACGAAATATAATCATACAATTATATTAATACATGTTTTAGGGTAACTTTATAATATTATTGTTAACCTTAATTACTCGATTTACCTTTAACTATGGTAAATAAAATTTACCATAATTACTATTAATAATGGCCAAAAATAAAAGTAGTCTATTAACATAATTTGGACCTACTGATTACAAATATGGAATCTATTTTTAAAAATTCAAAACATAGAAGTTGTAGTAATTAATTTCAAATTAATCCCATTGTTGAGAAAACAGGTTTTAAAATTTAAAACATTACAAAATATTGAAATGTTTTTATCTATTAATTCAATGTATAATTAATGATAATGACATAAATTATATAAAGTGGTAAAAATATATTATTTTTATACTTTAAAACCATATAATATTATAATTTAACCATATAAAATATCTCGATTAAAAAAGTTGTTTTTAATTCAAATTTTGCATATTTTTACTATTCATCAAAATATGAATGTTATCAGAATATTGTCAAAAATTTATCCAACGTAAATTATTATATCATGATTCAAAAGAGGAAGTTTAATTTTTAAAATTTAACTTATAAAATTGACAAAAATTATATTTAAAATGGGTGTGCCATTCAAAGGCGACAAAACTGCATTTCTTGAAAAATATTTCTTTTATCCGAAAAATTAATTTTGTTCTCATGCGATATTCTAGAAAATATATAAGATGAAAGATAATGTTATAAAATTGAATATTTGGTTAATACTATTTATAATGGATAGTTCATAACAATATAATAATAATATATTATTGTTTAGTGAAACTCGGAATTGCGTACAACGCAAGCTATCAAGGAAGGTCGCTTTTGCGTGTAATGCAAGCCAAGTCAGTTTTGCGTTAAAGAATCATTTGGTGTAGCATATAAAATAATATAATCTTATTTCATTGAACAAAATCTATATTTAGTGTTGAATTATTTCAAAAGAACATGAAATTATGTGTAAAACAATCCAATAACAGGGTTGTGTATACTACAAGCTAACATGGTGTTGCGTATAGAGAAAGATAATATTGTTGTAGTGTACAACACTAGGAATCAATAAAATTAAATATAATCATTCTCATAAAATTTCGAGGTGCTACATTCTATCCCCCCCCCCTTAAAATGAATTTCACCCTTGATGTTCATTGGTATTATAAATAGTTTAATACATTGTAGTTTCTTTCATAGAAACACACATCGTAAAAAGGAATACTAAAACATATTTTTAAAAAGTAAAGTAAGAAATATGACGGTTACAAAAATTAAATCATCACTAGGTTTCCAAATATGATAACATAGGTGAAAACCTGGTTATGGAAGAAAAATATTACCATCACGTTCTGTTGGATAGTGGTAGAGAACATGGAAATGAAAAAGACAAAAATCTCAAAGCCATAAAATTGTAATGATCTAAGGTACCATCTGATTCATTGGATATGAGGGTACTAGGACAATGTTTTTTTCATGACCATTTCCCTAATGTTTATGAATTTTTGCATAAGGATAAATATATACTTGATATCAGTGTAATATCATCGTAGGTCATTCCATGAACAATTTTTACTTCATCTCTTATTTAATGAAAGGAAGGTGAATTTTTCATTCTTTATGTGTTTTCAGATCATGCGATAGAATGAAAGGTCATTACATCTATCTTTATCACAAAAAGGTTTGCAAAAATTATTAAATATACATAAACACATCTATGGAGATATTAACTATATATGATTCCAAAAATGGACTTATAATTCATCTATCATACTACATAATAAGATAAAACTAATTTAAAGTAACCAGGGACTTCTTGTAGGCCAGTGGTAGGCAATAAAGGCCTATCAAAATTCGGTTTTGGTTTCAATTCCAGCAACCTTGTCCGACATGACGAGTTGGCGCCCATCCTGTAGGTTTTCCTCTATCTAAAACTATAATATTATAACATTGTAGAAAAAAAATCGCCTTAAACAATACTATATGATATCCAACATAATCCATTCCAACCATTAGGCTTATCAAAAATACTTTTGTCCAATCTCATAGAATAAGGAAAATGATTACTAGAAAGGTCATCTACCGAGCATGTGAAAACCATCATTTACCCCACGTATATCATAAGATATATGTTTTTGGTCACATTCTAAACATGTTAATACCTTTATAATGTATTCTGTTGAAACATGAGTTACTATAAAACCTTAGTGATAACATGAATGCTGTCAAAAGTTATCATTTTCCACATACCAAAATCCAAAAAACAAATCTATATACTGAAACCATGATATCACTTTTTCCTTATACTAGTAATGAGCTCATTAATACAATAAAACATCTCATTATCATTTTATCCCTTCATTATGATCGTATCATATACTTTCCAAAAATATTTGAATAACCTTTCATGGTTACTGGTACCATTAATCATATACATTCAAATACTTTAGGAAAAACAATAGTGTAACAATCATTAGATGTTTCTTTATTCCATAGTACCATTAAATTACCTATACAACATTACTCTTGATAAATATACAATCATTCCACTACCTTCTTAAACCATTTAATAAGCTTCATCATTGTATTACTCAACACTTCTTCCATCCCATATATCATTTGTAGTCTCTTCATCATCAGTAACATAAATACTACCTATACGACCATGCTGATTCTCCTCATGATGTTTTTCCTTAGGGAATCAATTTGTATAATTCCAATACATTCCACATTTAAAACATTCAACCATTGTTTATGTCTTATCAATATTGTTATCCTTTTCCATTGTGTTACATGAACCTTTTCCTTTGAAATTATTGGCTTAGTGTCCTTCTTTTCCCCAACCAAAACATCGTCTAGTAACTTTTAAACATTCTCCTTAACGCCTCTTCCCACATGATTTATATGAGGGAAATTGAACTTTCTATCCTCTATGGTCATCATGAAATTCCATCTTTCTCTTATTATCTGAGTAAGGAAACTTACCAAGGTTGAGATTATTGATCATATTATGAGATTGCTGATTAGGCATGATAACAATGTTTGGACTTCCAAATCCTGTTTCATTTGGTTTCTATGAAATAATATCATTCCATTTTCAATTATCATCTCCATTAACATGAATTCACCTGATTCCAACCATTACCTAAAACCCAAAAAGAGTATAATGATACATCGTACTCATACTAGGAAAATAACATAATCAAGGGGGATTACATTCAATCTATAAGAACTTAGGTTTAATCCCAGGTTATTCATGATCGTTATTAGAATTCTAGAATTGTAACCAATATGTATACTTAACATTACGGACATCCCAAGACATACGTTTGATATATCTCTAGGGAACTCAATAATGTGTTTGCATCCTAGTTTCCAAAGGTTAGGTAAAACATCTCTCTGATACCAACTATAATGGACCTAATATTTTTGTACATGGATATTACATTACTATTTTTGGAATAATTAATACATAACCAAAACAAACCCCCAAAGAACATATTAGTTTAGTGTCTTTGAAAACTAGGAACATAATCTTCTAATCATGGTAAAAGATCTTCAAAATCTCCCATAATGATCTTCCCATCTTGTTTTCTTAACTAAAACCTTTCGTTAAATCATGGGGAAAAGAAAACATATAAAGGGAGAGCTCAAATGCTTAGTAAGGATAAGCATGGAGAAAATAAAAAAACATATACATTTGAACTTAAAAAAACGAACATAATGTTTAAACATCAAAATCTTGAGTCGTGAAATAAATCATGGTAGTATGTAAGGAATAGATCACAAATGAATATAAATCATGATAGAATAGCATGGGAATGAAACATGTAATTGTGGGAAACCATTAAGCACATGATATGATTCCATAGTATCCAAGGCATTGCTGCCAAGACCGTCATAGTGGATGAAGTCAATTACTGAACCGGGTTTACATACCGTTCCATCCATGTAATACAGAACCAGATTTACTTGTCATTACTCCCATGTCTATCTCATGAGATATAAATCATTATCCAATTCATTGGAGGGAGATATATGTCCCACACATCTCATAATTTAATCATTCTTTCATGTGCCACAAAATAAACATAAATCATTCATCATAACCCATTGAATAAAATGGGTTTCATAAACATCATCCCATCATAACATAATCCATATAAAATAATGGATATAATTTCATCATTAAAAAAATAAAACCATATAAATAATAGAGAAATTATAGTTATACCATAACCATATTAAAGAATGTCATCTTATATGGAAAATAGTTTTGATAAAACACTTGAAATGAATTCTTGAGGTAAATATCATTTCTTCTTCAAAATAATTTTCTTTTCTCAAAATGCCCTAAAATTTTAAAAGAAAATAATTTAGTTTAAAATAATAATGAAACAGTGTAGAGGAAGCTTCATGGAAATAAGGTGTTATGAAACTATAAAAATCTGTTCAAGCCGTATAAGTTAAAAAAACATTCTTCGTACTTTTTATGGAAAAGTCAAAAAGTACCTCATTTTGTAAAAAAAAGAAATATTCCTTACATACCACATAGTTAAATCCCAAAAGAGTTATACATGACTTAAAAAATACATGGAAGAATATTAAATATATTATGAAAACATTTTTATAAAACATGGACATGAATGATAAATATAACCCCAGTAAATACTTACATATAAGTAATCTCGAATAAAAACGAGATTTCAAAATTATCCCTTACCATTTATGATCGGTGGAATCATATGTGTCATAAAATAAAGAAAATTACATGCATATTTAAATATAATATCCTTCATAATAAAAATCATAAAACATTCATGGGAATCATAAACACAATACAAAATAAATAGATGGTGATTAAGGCATATGTCTCATCGAAATAAAAGTGAGAGGAAGTAATCCCTTACCTTAGGTCTTATTTCTTCCTTATGTGTCCAAAACTATTGTATAATGATTTGAATAATTTAATTGACTTATTAAAGAATCAATTTAATTTTTATGATATCATATATGATTCACTTATGACTTTATATTACCCATTCATTTGTCAATTCCATGTTGAACCAACGTTTTGGGTAATAATCGTTTCATTTATCGTAAGTGTTTGGACTTGTTTTTCTTGATATTATTACTCATATAATGATTTAATTATTTTCTTAATGTAAAAAATTATTTATATATCACATATATATTCATTTTATATATATATATAATAGACAGATAAATGAAATGAAATACACCGTTCATGGAGATGATAGGCCGTACATACACATGAATGATGTTTTCCTTTCCTTATTGACTTGAATTAAAGTAAGTAGATGAAATATATATATATATATATATATATATATAAGAATTTTTGTTTCATATATCTCATTAATATTCTTTATATATACTTTATAATCTTTCTTTAATGGTTAACATGAAGAATGAATTTCATCACATCATGGAGAAGGTAATTCGTACATATACACGAGTGATGGTATCAATCCCATAATTATTGAATGGAAATGGAGTGGATGATATAATATATAATAATTAGTATCATGTTATAATAATCATATATTTTTATTATTTACACCATTATACCCATCCATGTAAGGTGGTGGTGGAAAAACATATTACACCACGGCGTGAAGATGGTAAGCCGTACATAAGCACGTGCAGTGATTTTGTTTTTCATATGATGGATAGAAAGTGAAATATTTTTGTTTCATATTCATAATAACATATAAGTATACAAGTGATACTTTATTTTTTAATTAATAATGAAAAAATCATATATAGGATGTATAAGAAGAAAAAAACTTGAAATAATCGGTAAAGGATATTACCTCTTCTCTGAAGCGCCTCTTCTAATCCTCCTCTTAGGGCACTAAAAATGGTCTTTTAATAAGATTGGGACCTCTACTATGTTTATATATATGTTTATAAGGAAAATGGGAAGGGTCTGGAAGATTTTGAAAGCTCAAAATTGGAGTGAAGAGAAGAGGGAGGAGGTTCCCTTTTATAAGAGAGTAGAAGGGAACTTTTGAAAACCTCCAAAATATTAATTTATAATAAACTCAAACCCCTCTTTAAATCTTAAAAAGTGACTCAAATTCGAATATTAGAAAATATAGGGTTGTAGTATCATCATCCAATCAAATTTAGACGTGTTTTTATTTTATTTTAGACCATATCATTTTGATTTATCCTTATTTAATATATTTAAATTTATTTATTGTAATAAAATTCTTAATTTGAAATGGTTATAAATACTTACCTATTTGTTTTGAACTATACATAATTAGATAATTTATGAAATATTTTACCATAAAAAATTTAAAGTGTTAATTTTTTAATATTTTTGTTATTTTTAAACAATTTAATAATATCTTATTGTTATACAATATCAATAGTGTCAATTTTTACACTATTCATTTATTTGAATTTAAATAAAATCTAAATTGATGATCAAGTCAAAAAAATATTTAATAGATTCATAACATATCATATTAATCTAGAAAATTAGTGGAGAACATTAATTAGTTTATATAATATTTATTTTAATATTTTTAAAACCATTTATCTGTTTTTTCTCTTAATAATATAATTACTACATCATATTTTTATAATTATTTAATATACTTTTTTTGCATAAAAATTAAAAATATAATACTATAATGAAGATAAATATAATATCGTTCATAATAATACTTTTCGTTGAATTTATCTTCTAAAACACACAACTTTTAAAATGTTATGTTTATTCAATTATGAAGGTGACAACTTTGACATAATTTAAAATAAAATAATATAAATGTCATAATCTGGTTTATAAGTCTTAAAATGGTCCACTTGTTGAAACTTGGATTCTTATTGTTTCTATATACTCGACCAATATGTTTTGTTCAAGTATTTAGGACTTTTTATGGGTTTTATTATTTTAATAAAAACTATATTATTGATTTTTCACTAAATAAATTATTTCTACATCATTAATGTATAAGGTATTAAGATAATTATATATTTCTTAAAAATTAAAAATATATTTCTATGATAAATAAAAACATTTCTTCTTTCCAATGAGTATTTATAATAGAATTTATATTCCGTTTAACCTTATATTAAAAATAATTTAATTATTAATGTTTGAGTGAGACGTATTTCACTTTAAAGGTCTTAATCTCATCCAAGTGGGTTACAATAGATAAAATTTCAATCCAAGTATATTTTAGGAAGAAATATAATCATCCAATTATATTAAGATAGGGGTTAGGATAATTTAATAATATTATTTTTATCCTTAATTACCCAATTTATCTTTAACTGCGGTAAATAAAATTTACCGTAGTTACTATTCATAATGAAAAAAAATAAAAGTAGCCTATTAACATAATTTAGACCTACTGATTCCAAATATGGAATCCATTTTTCCAAATTCAAAACACATAATTTTCAGTAATTAATTTAAAAATAATCCCATTGTTGAGTAAATGGGTTTTAAAATTTAAAACATTGAAAAAGATTAAAATGTTTTTACCAATTAATTCAATGTAAAATTAATGTTAATGACATAAATTATATTAAATGGAAAAAATATATTATATTTATAGTTAAAAACTTATAATATTATAATTTATCTATATAAATTATCTTGATGAAAAAATTTTGTTTTTAATTAAAATTTAACGTATTTTTACTATTCATAGAAATATGAAGGTTATTAGAATATTGTCAAAAAATTATCCAACGCAAATTTTTATATCCTGATTAAGAAGAATAAGTTTAATTTGTAATATTAAACTTATAAACTTTTCAAACGTTATATTTAAAAGCGGTGCACCATCCAAAGGCGACAAAACAACATTTTTTGAAAATACTTTTTTTATCTGAAAAATTAATTTTGTTCTCATACCATGTTCTAGAAAATTTATAAGATGAATGATAATGTTATAACATTAAAAATGTGGTTAATACTATTTATAACTGAAATTTTATAACAATATTATAATAATATATTGTTGTTTACTGAAACTCGGTATTGCATACAATGCAAGCCATCGAGGAAGGTCACTTTTGCGTGTAACGCAAGCCAAGTCAGTGTTGTGTGAAATATTCCTTTGGTGTTGCATATAACATAATATAATCTTATTTCATTGAACAAAATCTATATTTAGTGTTGAATTCTATCAAATGTACTGGAAATTTGTGTAAAATAATCCAATAACAATGTTGTGTATACTGCAAGCTAATACGGTGCTGCATGTAATGCAAGCTAATATTGGTGTAGTGTACAACACAGGAGATCAATAATATTAAAATTAATATTTCTCATAAAATTTAGGGGTGCTACATTATTTATATCCAAAACCATCTTTGTCAACTTCATCTTATATTAATGTATATTTTATTAAATAACATAATACCTAAAAATGGATTGATCAAATAATTTCTTCTTACAAATAATGAAAATTAATATTTTATATTAATAAGTTCTAGATACATAATTTTTATTACACTAAAATACACCCTAAGGGTATGGTGTGTGATGTTGGTATTTTCATTGTGTGATTCAGCTAATATTAACCAAGTGGTGATCTCCACTAACTTGAAATTATCATATAGGTGATTTTTTTCATGCATCAGTTATTGAAACATAGAATTTTATTGGTCAAGGGTTATCCCTAGTAAAGTTACATCCCTCCCAAGATTAGACAAATGGGATTCAAAATGAATGATACCACTAGTTTAGGCTATCATTTCTCTTTTCTACATAAATTATAATTTTTAATTACCCCTTACAAAAAAATAATTCTAATACTAATATTATTTTCAATGGTCATAATGTTTGAATGTCATATTTACTAATATTTTTATTGACCAATAGTCATATTGACTAATGTTCATATTGACAAATAGTCAGGTAATGGTAAGGTCCCAATGGTTACATTTCCCCTTATACACTATATTTACTCCATAGTTTATCAAAATTTACTTATTTATTCCCAAAAGGTTTTTATAATTGATTTAATGATGTAAATTATTTTTTTAATGCTTCTTTTTTTCATATGTTTTAAATGAAGGTTTAATATTCTATATAGAGTTCAAACCTATGGAGTATACCATTGTGTGTTCAATATTCATTGGTTTTTAGATCCTTGTCATATTATTAGATGTAGTGATTGGTATTATTAATTGACATGCACTATTTTTTTATAGTAGTATTAATATTTACATCCATCATTAAATAAAATAAAATAGTCATTATAAAAATAAATATTTCATTAATTAATCATAAAAGGAATATTCAGGCCATTGCATGTTCCTTCGAGACATTCCCTATAATGATTCTTCTGACATTCTAGATAAGTAAAAAGTCAGATCATTTTTCCCCCACCATCTTCATTAAACTCCATTTTTCTCTTATTAGGTGTGTTAGGAACCTCACCCTCATTGAGGATGTTAATCATATAATTTGATAGATGATTAAAAATAATCACAAGGGTTCACATTTCTTTTGGTTTCTAATAAGGAAAACCAATCCATTATCCATTAAATTTAGTATTAACATGGTTCTTTCTATTTTTATCCACTCAGTAAAACCCAATAAGCATTGTGTGACCAACAATAATCATTGTGGGATACTACATAATCAATAAAAATCAACATTATGATGTCAAATATCATGACTCCATATTTTGAATCGATTAATCCTTAGGTTTAACCTAGTTTATTCATGTTCATCATTTATTCAAATCCTTTATAATGGTTTATAAATTAAAAGCGAGTCCACACAAGAATATCCCCTAAGAGTATCAAACCATGTCCATAGAAAATGGAAAAATCACTATGAACTATAATTAAAGATGATATATAATCGTCTAATTTTTTTGGAGTTATTACCCCTAGATTCAGGTATGAAAAATCACTGTTCACTTGTAGTATCCTTTTTTAATGGTTGGGGCTGAAGCCTTGTTTTATTATTAAAGAAAAGCAAAGACCTCTTTTAACTTGGTAGAGGGTGACCCATTAAATAGCCCGAAGGCCCAGTGGGATTGTATCCCATTACATAGCCTATAGGCCCAAATTTTTGACCCAATTCCCATTCTCTAAATAGTAAATCTCTTGTTATAGTACCCACATAGTACCGCCGCTGCTACAGTGCCCTGCTACTGCTACAGTACCTGCCGATCTACAGTGCTGCTGCTGCTATAGTACCACTACAGTACTACTACAATCCCTGTGCCCAATGGGTTTTGAACCCCCATTTTTTCATGTAGGATTACAGAGTGCTTACCACTAAGGAAAACATAGATGTTTATATAGAAAATCCACTCTCCATACTATTCCATAACTAAAGAAGTTATCATATACCAAGGGTTATCCTATGGGTTATTTTTAAAGTTTTTTCATCCTTTCTTCCAAAGTTAACTAAAACTAGTTTTGATACCAAATATAGAAGCCTATACTTTTCATACATATATATAACATCTAATTTGATTAATATTCGATACATAAAATTTTGATCCAGGAAAAAATCATATAGGTTTACAATCATTGAAAACATGGACTCATAATCAACAGGTTCATAATAGATCTACATAATGTCCCACTAATTTCATCATAACTAGTATCATTCTTATATATATCATACTTAAAATATTTCTTATAACATAGGTAAAGGAATGAAAAGAAAGGGTAGGATCATATTCTCAACAGGGGTAAACAAGGGAGATATCAATAGTCATATATACATAACATGACTATAAGTTATGAGAACATGAGCTTAACATTTTAAAAACCATATCCAATTTATCATAGATCATAATATTGTGTCAAAGAATAAGGAATGTTAGTTTATAGTGCATTAATAAAAAAAGAGTCAAAGAACATAAACCATGAGAGCATAACATTGGTATAAGACATTTGTTTTTGTAATACTCAATCATTGAAAATAATTTCCTTAGTCGAGGATCACTAGAAATAATATCATAGTGGATTTCGTTTACTCCCTATCCCATCATATTATTATCCAAGGTTCACTCCCAAGACTATCATAATGTACAATGTTCTTTACTGATCATGGATCATTCCCCTTGGAAAAGAAATGAGTTTCCTTAATATTTTGAAAATTCATCATATCATGGACTATGGAAAATAAACGAGTTTCATAAACATCTCATCATTATAATCATAAACCATCCAAATATTGAATAAATATTTTATCCTTGAATCATAACCCTATTAAATCATAATTATCCTCAAATTATTTTATCATAGATGTAAAATTCCATTATAATATTACCAGAAAATCATTAAAGGAAAACACACTTTTCAATTTGAAATAACATATTTAAAATATAAATATTTACCAAATATTAAGGAAAATAGTTTCTTTAAAAATAACTTCATAAACATTTAAATTATTTATTAAATCATTGGGTGGTTATGATGGTGGGAACTTTTATGCTTGTAGAGTTTGTTAAAACAATGATTACTTTCCCATTTATAGTAAAGAGTCAAAAGTACCTCATTTAGAAAAATATAATAAGATTAGTTTTAACCCATTTTGTAAAAAATAAAATATGGGTAAATATAATTCAAACAATAATATAAGAATAGCTAAACAATATTGAAAACATTTCTTGAAAACATGGATATTGAAAAAAACTCACACTAAATAAAAAAATAATTTCAAATTTTCATAAAAATATTATTTTGAGTATCAATAATATTAAATGAGAGGGAAATGAAAGAAAATTTTTAATTTACATAAATAACCAGAGGATAAGAAATGTATTTATTTTCATGATAGGTTGATCATAAAATTGCATCATCGTAAATTTAATCATAAACAATCCTGATATAAAATGAGATTGCAGCTTTAATCCCCTACCACTTTGGTAACATCCAAATAAAAAACTCATTAAATAAATAACATCAATGGTTATGAATATCCCAATAATTTTCATGAGATGAATCATAAAATATATTCATGGGTAGTGTATACACCACATAAAAGAATCAAGTACTTAATATGGAATCTGTCCCATAGAAACAAAAGTGAGATACAAATCCCTTACCCCAAGTCCATCTTTATTCAAAATATCTTTATCCTTTTTTATAATAAATTAAAATTGATTGTACTTTGATTTTGATGCTTTCATCTGGGAATACATCCATTCATGGAGGAAAGCATTGGTCTATTTTCATGCATTCCCGCTTTCCAAAGGCGCGTGGAATCCATATCTTATTCAGGGACTCATTCTCCTTGATTGAAACTGGATGATGGGATTTTGATTCTTCCTTATGTGGATTCATCCTTGAGATTCATCTCCTTGTCCAAGTATCCCTCATATATTAAGACATTGTTCATGAAACTCTTCCAAGTTCCACATCTTCATGGATGCTGGTTCATTAAACTGCTTCTATCAGGACATTCCAAGGGTTCATGTTAAGGTATAAACCTTTGATCGGGGGAGTAGTCACTTTGGACATCACAGGTGTGTCTAGATGCTTAAACACTGATGTTTCTGGGTTTCTTCCCCTTATGATAGGGCTTCTCGAGGGCGCATAAGACTAAGGCATCCCATGTCGAGTGAGGGGAATTATATGACATAGGAATTTCTCTAAGGTTTTAATTAGCTTCCCTTATTTAACATAGGGTATGCCGTGAGTTTAATGTCTAGATGAGATAGATCAGACTGATCTGATCACTGATAAAAGTGGATCAGATGGGTGCATCCCCTGGAGGGAGCACCTGAGAGACCTATTAGACAGGAAGATCACAACGTCTAATGAATACATATCCGAGGGTGCATGGGTACCTATAAAAGATAGACCAGGATTTACCATTGGATAGGGTTTATCCTCAGAGAGGTTTCCTACATACCCTATCTTGAGATACAAGGGACAAAACCCATGTAGTTCGAAGGGGTAATAAAATAGGGTGTGTGTAGTGGAAAGAAAATTGGAGAAGATGTTGGGTATTATGCATGGATTGAGTCCTAGGGACTCCTAGGAGCAGTGAGAAAGTGGGTGACATGATCTAACTAGGATGTGGCATCCCAATAAGGAATTAGGATGGATATAGATGGTTGAGAGAAGTGGATGGGGAATGAGATGGAACTGATGTGAAGAAGATATTGATTTTGAGCATGATCCTCGATGAAACATCATACGTATCCCCATGGTAAGGAATAAAATTCCACATAGTTTGGTGGGGAAATAGGACACCTAATGAGGAAACCCATAAGAATGGATTCATGGATGGGATCCGGAGGATGGTGAACCATTGGGTTGGGGGAATGACCTTCCCAGTGCATAGAGGCACAAGGGAGAGACTTGGATGAGACATGGGTAATGGGCTTGAACCCCATGGAAACTCCTATGTATCCTCTGGGTAGGGAATTAAAGTCTATGTAGTACAGAATGGGGCATGGAATCAAGTTGTATGTAGAGGATAGAAACTCAAAGACATGTTGGGGATTACGTGTGGTTAGCAGTCATGAAGATTGTCTGACGCCGCAGAGGTGGACCAAATATATGGGCCCTAGCAAAGGGGACTTCAACGACTTACTGTAGATTACAGACTACAACGTCTTACCACTGGTTGGGTGGTACAACGGCTTACCACTGATTGGAGATGACAATGGAATACTTCTGGTTGGGTATAAAAATGTCTTACCACTGGATAGGGCTACAACAGCATACCACTGGTTTGGTTTGAACATTATAGAGGCTTCTTACCTACCCTATCTAATATACAAGGATCAAAACCCACAGAGTTCGGAAACATGAAATTTAACATCCTGATGGACAGAAAGGGGTACAATTTAATGTCATTTAGGAATAGGGTGAACTGATGTGAAGGGTCGGGACAAGTAGGTGTTGGGCTTGAACCTTAGCAACGATTCCTACGTACCTTTCTTAAGAAGGTCAAGGATCAATTTCCACATAGTTCAGGATGGGGGATAGAGTTTAATGTCATGCGGGAAGAAGTTGAACCAACGTGAAGGGGTTGGGACAAGTAGGTGTTGGGATTGAACCTGAGGGAGGGTTCCTACATATCTTGATTGGGAAGGTAAAGGATCAAATTACACATAGTTTGGGAACATGCAGCTTAACGTCATGAGGGATAGAAGAGGGGGGGGGGGGTTATAGTTTAACATCATGTAGGACTTGGGTGAACTGACATGAAGTAGTCAGGACTGATGAGTGTTGGGCTTGAACCTCAGGGAGGCATCCTACGTACCTTGTTCAAGTAGGGGAAATAATCAAAGTCAATGTTGTTCGGTATGGGTATTGGGCTTGAACCATAGGGATGCATCCAATTTACCTTGCTCGAATAGGTGAAAGGATAAATGTCCAGATAGTTCGGTATGGGGGATTTTGTAATTACACTCTAGGGTGGCCTAGGAAGGATGCCATGGTCAATGATTACTCTAAGCCCACAAGATTCACACTCTATGTGAGAAACAAGAGGCAACCAATACCTGAAGATCACATCATAAAAGGTGTGTACGTGAGAAGTGGAGTGGGGCTTATGCGTGGTCGGTGGCCCAAAGAGGAAACAGGGACTTACGTATAGTTAGAGGCCTTGGGAGATGGATATTGGGACATTCTCCAAGATGGTGGCCCTATGGTGGAAAATCATAGAGGGAGAGGGATGGGGTAATAAAGGTATTGTTGCCCATATCTCTTATAGTATTTTTAATGGAAGAAGAGAGGAGGATCAGGGATGCTACCTCCTGCAAGAAAGGCTAGGGGATTACACCATGATGGTTTCCCTTCCCCACGGATAGATGACACTCCCAAAAAGAGGATCTCATTCTATATGAGGAAGATCACACTCCTCTAGTGACAAGAGGGAGTGGAGAATGTATTAGGTGGGTAAAACCATGTATATTGCATAGGGATAGGCTACAGTTTAATATCATGTGCTGAGGATGATGGTTCTTTGTAGTTTAACATCCTAAAATTCGGATGAGGTGGGTTCACTCCACACATCTAGGACTTACATAATTGATACCCACCCACCCTTGGGGAAGGGAAGGAATCAACAATGTAGTGGTGAGCTAGTGCTATGGAGTTATCCATTGAGGGGATCACATTAGCGTGGCTATGTGAAAAAGCAATAGTCATTAGCATGCCTTTTCAAATAAGTGTGAGGCTATGAAACATAACATGAAGCACCACCCTTGGGACCCTGAAATCACATTGTATGAGCCTAGAATAACATTTGGCAAAAGGGTGTGTAACACATTCAGTATGGTAAATAGGTGCTTCATGAAAAGGATGGAATTCACGAAGGATAGATGCTTCATGAAGAGTATGATCCTCATGAAGGGAAAGGACTATCCAAAGAGAAGGGGCTTCGTGAAGGCTAGGAGAGTCGTGAAAAGGGGGGTCTCTATGAAAGGAAAAGGCTTCATGAAGAGAAACCATTAAGGGAAAATGGATTTTTTTAGTGAATACCTCTATGTTTGGAGAGAGTTTCGTGAAGGCTCTACGATTCACAAAACCATGAGCACCCTAAAGGGGCCCCTTACTCTACAAAAGGATGATATCTTCATGAAGGGAATATCTACCATAGGCGGAGGCTGAAAATCATGAAAAAGGGTATGGATCATAGAGGCCAAGTACCTTTGGTGATCCATTTGAGGGTTTTGTGAACGTCAATCCGAAATGGGAGGTTTTGAATGTGAAAGGGCAGATTCACAATGGTTTTTAAGAGGGGGTTAGCCTTATATTCATAGGCAATCACCGTTTTTGGGGTCACGGTACCCACCTAGGGAAGGGTGATATTGTGGAAAGGACTCACTCCATTGGCCAGCGTCAGCCTCACAGTGGGTATTGGATGTGGCACATAGATTCTTCAACACGACCACCAAGGAGCGGTCCATAGAGGGTAGTGAAACCATAGAGGGGATTTAGTTGGTGTTGGATTCACATCAATATAGAATGTTGTGGAGCCCCTCATGGATGAATCAGTATAGAGATGCACCCGACGCACATAGCATTTTGCAAAGGCTCATTTTGAGAGGGCTTGGAGGGCTATTTGACCCTTTCGGTAGGAAGCTCTCCCTGATCACATTGTTGAGTCCATGGAATTAGTGAGACCCATTTTTCGCACCAAAAAATGCCCCCCGCCCCTCATAATTGGATATGGAAGAAAGAGAGGGTCGAATTATGAAGGAAAGACACCAAAGATGCCTTAATAATTGAAATCACAATAGATTGTGGAGGTGGGAGAGAAGTTAGTTCTCTAAGGGTGGAACCTTACCCTTATCTTAAAGGATCTTCATGAAGTGGGCTTAGTCTGTGGGGAAAAGGGAATCATGAAGATCTTGGGGGAACTACGAAGTGCTTGGGGGCACCGTGAAGATCCAAGGGCTCACCATGAAGATAACTCTTCTATCACCTATATATAGGGGCTCAATGGGTTTTTGTCTACACCTGGATCTTTGTGAATGATAGATCTCATACTCTCTTCGTGAATGATCCTCTCTAAGAACACTATATTAAACTGTATTCTTTGGTCCATTGCTTTAGGAATGATTTTTAGCTAACCAACACATTGTGATCCACTGCTTTCTTTACGATGCAGGACAAAGCCAACGTTTCTTTGTGGCATAGAGGGAATATGATATTATCTCCCCGAAGGGTCTTCATGGAGGGCCTATGTGAATGTTTCTTTTCTCATCTTTTGTTCCTCAACCACATTTTTTTCTCCTAGTCCTTGGATCCAATGGACACTTAGGATACTGCACGAGAGGTTTGTTCTGATGCTTCTTGGAGGGAGGCCATGTTTAACAACCTGAAAATAGGAGAGTGCATCCAGAGCACTTCTAATCACAAATTATTGACCGAGTGACTGATAGAGGTGAAAAGGGAATATACACTGTTCAAGAACCTTCAATTATATGGTTTTGTCTTGTGTGGTGAAGTCTTTATTCTCAACACCATCAAGGATGAGCCAGCCTACTGGTTCAGGAGGATCCCTGATCAATATCAATGGCGGAGGGCCGCATATGGGTGCATCAAGAAAGATCATACTCCAATCACATCGCATCGTTTGTATAATCATGTCAACAAAATCTATGGAAGGTCATTGGAGTGGGAGACATCCCCATCATTTTACAAAATTTTCATCGAGGCCAGGCTCAGAAACCCAGAGTAGGGGTGGATCACAAGCTGGGACTTCCACTAGGGAGGAAACTTCAAAAACAATTAGACTTGGGCCTTTTGGATATCTATATCCTGTGAAGACTTTGAGCATATCCTGAGGTTGGTTGGCTAGTATGAAGTGGAATGGGCCTCCCAATTTAGTGTCTCCCTCCCGGTGGTCTCAAGATACCAACACATTAAAACAAAATCACGGGGATGTTGGAATCATCCTCTAGGACTTCCATCAGATTTATGGCATCCCAATCATGGGAGGGATTAATGAAAAGTTCCTCCCCACCATGAATTTCACGGCGGACATGGAGAAAATTCCATATTTATCGATGGAATTACTAAGGCTAGTGATTGGCACAGATGAGGAAAAACTGAAAACCTGGATCATCCACTTCAAGAAGTGGTTCTTTTACATCATGAATTTACCCTTAGAAGTGGGAAAACTATCAATGAGGTCCACTGTTTGTCCGCGAGACGCTCAGTGGGGTAAAGAGGGTTCATATTGGAAGAACTTGGAGGATATCTAGAGGAATCTGTGGGGATACAACATTAAGGCTGAGCAGCAGCCAATAGTCAGGCTTGCTGAGTTTATCTTAGAGCTGATCTCTAAGTAGATATTACAAGTAAGAGATGCCCACATGGGGGTGAGACCAAGCACATTCATCATGTTGGAACAACAGGATGGTGGGGACCGAATCAATCTGGGTATACCTAGGCTGGTTAAGTTGTACCATCTACTTCAGCATGTCAGTGAGGGGAAGAGGTCGCTGTGAGTGTGCAGGATGTTCTAATTTTTATACAACTGGACTACAGTGAACATGAGGGGGATATGAATATTTTAAATCCATTGATCCACTGGGGATACATTCTCAACTAGCCATTTTGGACATTGTCTATAGTGCCCCGTTGAAGCTGGACACTGTGAATGTGCTGTGTAAGATGGGGTGAGCAGAACAATTCATCTTCCACCCATTACCCTTGACATTCAGGGCCTATACCAATGATGTTATGAATAACATAGATTAATGGTCGTATCTTTTATCCTTATATGATGGTGTGATGGTGTCATGAGTAGACTGTGAAGCCATATGTGATCCATATACCCCGCACCGGGTTGCCTGACAATTCTGTTGCCTATAAGGGTTGACTCCCTGAGAGTATATGAACATGTTCCATGAGAATCACCCATTCATAATGAGACAATTATAGATAATGTTTAAAAGAGATTATGGGAATATTTTTAACAAGTTTCCCCCATCTAATTCTGCATTCATATTGGTCCATGTGTATGCACAAAGATGGGAGGTTGCATATCCTGGAGAAATGCTGAAGAAAGGGACCATCTGGGCCAGCAAGGTGGTTCCTAAAACACGACGTCAAATAATGACAATGGAGGGATGTCAAGAATGTAGTTTGAACATCCTCCAGGGTGGAAAATCTATAATAGTAGGGGCAGAAGGTCATGAAATGCGAAATCCCTATCCAATGCTGGCTGGAAGTGAAGAGGGAGTGGGGGAGGTTCCAGGCCAGGTGGCTCTATCTGGGAGGTCCCGGGAGGGAGGTGAATCATCTTAGGGCTTCCTCTATATCTCCCCTTAAGCTCCAGAAATGTAGTTTCATCTGGTATCGATCCCCTATGATGTCGTCTTTCTAGAGGCATGGAATGATTGGGAAAAGAGAAAACAATACCTCAACATGAACAGTTTATGGACGAACTTGAACAAGCTCATGGTGTTGTTGGGGGAGCTCAGCATTAATAAGGGTGGCATTAATGCTAAACTTTCCAAGTAAATGAAGTTTGTATTGTGGATAGAAGAGGAAATAAAATTTTGTTGCGACATGTGGCCGATGTCACACTAGGAGAGGATGCTGTTGAATATGACTACTCCCACAAAACTGACGACGGATCAACTCGCGAAGCGTTTCCCCTTGCCTAGCTATGTAGAAGAATCATGTAGGGAAGAATTTAATACCATATATCTGCACTGATAAATGGAGTGGATTTCCAAGGGCCTCTCCTGAAGAAGGCGAGATACTAGCCTTAGGTGGAATCTCCTTTGGTGAATTCTCCACAACATTAGAAGTAAGTATCCACTCCCTTTAAATGAACTAATGTCCTTCTAGCCACATATTTCATTCTCAACTAACACATATTTTTATATAACATTTGTATCATGGGGATTTTATTGTTTTTAAGTCATTGAATTCAAGTATTATTTCTCACTTTTTCCTCAAAAGTGTCTGAATAATAAAAAATTAATTTTCAGTCATATCTATATAGGAGAACATTAAGTTGGCCAATCTCATCGATGAGATGATGGTGTGACAGTTTCAAAGGACCCAACACTAGGTCATGTAGCAAGAAATAATGATGTTTTTGGAGTCAAGCGATATAGGGGAAGCATGGGCGGCTTTCTCAGAATCCTCAGAGCCTGCAACCGTATATAGAAGTTCGTGCCCCAACCTTTCGGCAATTGTAGAACTGAGGCAAGAGCAAGTTGAAAACCTGGTTAGGTCTCATACTCCAAAGTCGTATCCATCATCCGGTCTGTCAAATTGGCTAACATGACCTTTTCATATACAGTTTTTAGAATGGTGCATACACTGATTATGGAAATGGCTAGAAGACCCGATGCTCTACTCCAGATAGAGGTGCCTCTCCCTACCGTGTTAATTTTCCTAGCTAACCTGGCCATAGTTCCCTATGAATGGACAACAGTGATGGGTGATACTTCTATAGTAACAGAGTTTAACACTAACTGGGCAGTTGTCATTGAAATGGAATACAATGATGAAGACCAAATCAAGGAAGATCATGCGTCTGTTCTCTTAGAGGCGTTTCCTAAATATGAACCTACTAAAGCGTGGGATCAGGATGAAACTGCTTCCGATGAAGAGGACATCAAGTTTGTTCATCATCAAACATGGATGCTGATAGAGATATTTATCATAGAGACCCCACAAGCACAATGGATAGATAAAATGTTGAGGCTTTGTTCTCAGCATCACGAGCTATGCACTGGAGTGGTAAATGCCCAACACCCCCCCCCCCACACTTATTCAGGACTACATTGCTAAGAGGGAACGGGAGGAAAAATGTAGTTTCAGTCTTGGATGGAAGAGGAGAAAGGCCATTAATATTTAAAGTCTCCAAGAGGTTGAACATGATATTCAACAGTAGATTGAATTGGAGAATGTGTTGTCTTCTTTCCTTGACACATAATCGGGGCTCATATTATAATTGAAGTCATGAATAGCAGAGGCCGAAGAACAGATGAGGCGAGCCTCTAAAGAGATGACCCTTATCAAAGCTGATGAGGATCGGGCCCAGACCGAGGCTAATGAACTACACCCCAATTCTGTTGAGGAGGAGAAAGGTCTCAGTAGGCAACAAAGGATTTTGGATGCCATGAGTCAGTGAGTGGAAGAGCTCAAGCACTCCGTTGAAAAGGTCAACCCATCTATGGGAAGGGCCAAACCTAATGTATTTTTATTTACATGAACTCATGTTTTTTTTTATTCGTTTCATCTCCATTTTGATCTCATACAAGAGTTTCATTATCTATTTTAATTTTTTCATTTACATCACATACATGAAATATCCATCGATCGATCCCAAAGCTCACATGGTTTGTGCCCGATGTGAGAAACAAGGTATGGATGCATTGTTTCTTCATTTTAATTTGGGTGTGGCAACCAACTATTGGGAATCCAGGGTATAAATGACTAATCTAGGCTTACATGAGGAAAAAGGGAGGCCAAACTGGAGAATAAAGTTCTTAGAACTGTCGAATTGTTGTTTTTCCTATGTGCTCTCGTCCATGACTTGTGTAACTCTAGGGGCGTTATAATAAATATGAACATACTGAAATGAAATTTTTGGGTCATGATACCCAAAATTGGGAACACTATAGGGATGGTTTGACAATGAAAGATAAATTTTGAAAGTGGTCGAAACACATTATCCCTATTGGATTAGATTGAAAGGGGTATAACATATGAGGGATGACTACTGACCATATCTGTAACACGGGGGCCTAACACGAGTTGTCATCAATTAGTATTCTGAAACGATAGCCCAGGATAATAGGTGAGCCATAGGCTGAGCATCCGCACTATTAGGGGGTTCCTTTAGACACAAAAGAGGATGAGGATCCAAATAAAGGGCATGGAAAGCATGGAGGGTGGAGTGATGGGTTGTTGAATTGGTATCCAACACTTTTGAAATTACGCCACCGTGATGAAAAAACTTTAGGTTAACACATCGGTCTGATTAGGGATCATATTCATTTTTTTAAAGGATCTCCATAGCGAGTTCCTAGAGTGGCCCATAGTTTTATGCCTTGCCAATGAGAATGATAGACATGTAGTTTAACATCGAATGATAAGGAAGAAGCATGGAATAGTTTAACATTATATGAAGAGAATGTTTCTAATAGTTTTAAGATTATATTTCCTAGACTGAGGATAATAGTTTAATGTCATGTTGCACGGAATGTAGGCTACTTATTTTAGTTTATAGTGTTTGGACCTTGAACAGGGAAGAGGGGCCATAAAGTTAATGACCCTGGGCTAGGCTTAAGGAAAACATCATAGGCGTCTCTACATATCCCATAAGGATGAGAATCAAACAAAATATAATTCTGGATAACAATGTCGTAAGATACTGATTCTGGTGGGGGAAATCCTCTCTGGCGAGGAAGTTGATGCATCCCATTGTTAACATGGGTTATCCTGAACATGTTCCGGGTGAAACCGCAGTTTAATGTAATATGTTGAGGACATGGTTACCCAAAAAATTAATGCGTGGTGAGGTACATATATCGAGGTGAATGAGGATATAAGCATCCCACGACACATCATGTGTTCCCGATGGGATTATTTATTCCATAGACCATAGGTGGAATGACTTGGGGATAATCCTGAAGGAAATTGTTTGAGTGTTCCTATGTAACCCATGAGGATGGGAATCAAGCTACATGTAGTTCACATGTCACAGTTTAATGTCATGTGAGATGAGAGGTATATGTGGTTCAGCTACACTAGTATATGTTTCACCAAAACCACTAAGCCCGTGTGGTTCATGCTCGGTGAGGGAAACAAGGGGTAGTGATGGGATTTTATTGGTACAAGGAGGCACAGATCAGGAACAATAACACTCTAGCTGAACGACACTCATATATTACTAATCTTCCTACATAACAAACATAAATGTGTGAAGGGGTAAAACTATGTGAGTAAGAATTCCACTTAAACATAAGGGAGTGGAAAGATGTGAATCATGGAACCCGATATTTGGATCCCAATAATCATGGAGTGGAAATTAGGGATAACTATTTACCATGTTCAAAAAACTACATCTGTTTTGTGTTAACCTAGTATGGGGAGAGAAAAATGAGGGTTGACTGCTGAACATGTTTGAAACACGGGACCTATCACAAAATGTCGTCCATGTTCTTTCTGGGTGTTGGCCCAAGATGGAAGGTGAGCCAATGCAGCATGAGGACAGGCTGTAGAGGGGGTCCCTTTAGACTTGGAAGAGGATAGAGATCCAAAAAAAGGTCTCATGAAGCGTGTATATGAGATGAGGCAATGTACATGTGAGAATTCCACCCTTTTGGATCTTTGCCGCGACACATTTGATTATGCTACTGAGGTGTGTCAGATAGAGGGATTGGAGTCCCTTTTCGATGAAAAAGGAGACACATGGTGTAGTTATTGCAAAAAACTGACATGAATGAGAACCCAAGAGTCACTCACTACCACATTATCCCATCATAGTTTGGGATAAGGGGCCGAAAACAGGGGAAGGGTTTAAGATTCCTGGTGATGGACCCAAAAATGGAATGTATGGGAATTACTATGTATCCCATGAGTATGGGAATCAAGATAAATATAGTTCTGGAAAATGTCATGCAGTTTAGTGTCCTACGTCGAGGAAGAATGGATCTTATCTTTAAGGACTTAGAGCTCAGACCATAGATGGAAAGGAGGGAGGGAGACATGTGATGAGGTAATTAAAAAACTTGATGTTCATGAGGACAGTAGGAGTCCATATCACACCATGTGATCCCTATGGAGGTTTTATGTCGAGGGACAAAAAATGAAAGTTGGGATGGGCCTATGGAAAAGTGTGTGGGAATTTCTACGTACCCCATGATGATGGGTATCAATAAATACACAGTTCTAGAGAAGTGGCATGGTAGGGTACCAATTCCAAGGACAATACTATCATGTGGGTCTGACCCACACACCAAAAGAAGCATCATTTGATAGATATTGTTTTTTCTTTAATATGGGCGAGTGTTTTTGTTTTTATTGTGATGAAGAAAACCTTGTATGGGGAATCCAAGCATCGCTACAAGAATCAACCCGTATGTATGCCTCAACAAATGATATTGTGGATGAATGAGAGAAAACATGACGTCCCCTCGAGTGAGGACATCACAATGTGGTGTCATTTTTCATTGTGTATCTAGGACACTAATGTCATAGTTTAGGATCATATGATAGGACCAACCCATGCATTTTAACATTTCTTAGTAAATACGTAACAGTTTAAATTCACGTGGGACTAGGCATCATAGTTTAAAGTCATATGTCTTGGACACATATAGGAGAAACGAGGGTTTAGAGGGGGATACATGCGGTCTGATAAAGCATACCATAAGTGAATGAGGATGAGGTCAACACCACACTATGCGTAATTCTGGGAAGAAAACTCGGGACAAGGTGCTAGAAAATGTCAAATAATGTGGGGCTAGAACCATGGGCGAAACTCCTAGGTGTCCTTACATATCCCATGATGATGGGAATCAAGCCATACATAGTTCTGGGGGTGCAGTTTAACATCATGCTAGAAAAGTGGTAGGATAGGCTATCTCTCGGAAGGGAGTACATGGTGTAGCTATTGAAAACCCATCATGAATGAGGACATAAGCCCATACACACCACACCATGAAATCCTATGAAAGTTTGGGCCTAAAGGGATGAACATAAGAGTTAATTACTGGAACCCAAGCTGGACCCAAAGACTAGATGCTCAGGAATTCGTACATATCATATAAGGATGGGAATCAAGCTGTACATAGTTATATGAGATGTTGATTTTACACCTTGAAAAAAATACATTAAGAGATATTAGTTTAAGGTCTTAGAGCACAGACCATTGAAAAGTGAGAATCTTCCAAATGATCACAATCCTTGACCAAATCCCAAATTACACGTGAGGTTCGCTCGATTTGGGAAACAAGGGCGGAGAAGGTCTTTGCAACATGTGGAATAAATGAAAAGGGGAAAATAGTGTGGAACCTCAAATGATGCCTCACCATGGCTTTTTCCTCTTAAGAAGAAAATGATAACTGAGGGATATCACTAAGAGTGTCGAAATTCCACTTGGACATGATGGAGTGGAAAAGGATGTGAATCATGCAACCAATAGTTAGATCTTGATGGGGGTGGAGTGACGATGGAGGATAACTATTGACAGTGTTAAAAACACAACACCCATATCATGTGAAAAGAAATGGGAACAAAAAATAATAATAGACCGATGACCATATTTGCAATGCAGGAATTGTATCATTTTTTCAATTGAAATTCACAGGGATGTTAGCCCAAGGTGGAAGGAGGGCACTGGGGCCTAGCATCCATGTCGTTCGGGGGTCCTTTTGAAATTGAAATATGATGAATTCCCAAATTAAGGGGAACATGAAGCATGAAAATTGATGATAACATATCATTGTAGAATTCAACACTCTAGTTATTGAACTAGAATGCTCCTAGGCACATTGGTGAACTGCCAAAGAGGGTTGAGGGGCCCAATTCAAGGGCATCCAACTCGAAATGATGACTGTTGAATAGGGGGAGGAAGAGCTATCAAGAGGGAGAGGAGTGTGGAGTGGTTGTTACAAACTTGATGGGAATGAGGACATATTCCCATACCATACCATGTACCTCCTCTAGAGGAACTCAGGCTAGGGGACCAAGAATATGTGTATCATTCTAAGAAATAAGGATGGACTAAATGACTAAATGTTTGGGTGTTCCAACGTATCCCATGATTATGGGAATCATACCACACATAGTTCTCGATGATAGTATTAATTTTAACATCATGTGGTAAGGATGGTGAATGAAGGAGGGATGTATCAAGAGGATATGTGTGACATGGTAAAGATATCCCAACATGGATTACATACCACAATGCATGATCCAAAATGACAACTTGGCCCAGGGTGCCAAAAAGGTCAAGCCACCTGAGACTGGAAGTCCCAGCCAGTTTGTGGTTTAACGTCTTGCGGTGAGGACAATGAATGATCTTAGTTTAAGGTGATAAGGCTCATACCATAGATATATAACCCTTTATGTGGGTACTACCTTACCAAAGATCCTAAGCCCATGTGAACAATGCTCTGTATAGGGAACAAGTAATAAGATCAGGCTATCCCCATCATATAAGGGTATGAAAATGAGGGAAGGAGATCATGCAGGGTCAACCCTGACTAGACCAACACTCCTGCTCGAGGAAGAATGCTATTTGAAGGGATAACAAGACAAAATGAACCACTGCACAAAATATTTGGGACATATGGGGGTGGTGCTAACAATGGAGGATGGATGTTGACCTCATTTGAAATTTAGAATCCACATCATGTGAACTGAAATAGGAACAATAAATGACCATTGACCGTTGATCATAGTCGAAACGTCGGGCTTTTATTGAAGTGTTGTTAAATATCCTTGAGGATTTTGTCCTGAAATGGTAAGAGATCCCTAGAGCCTAACATCAATGCCATTCGAGGTTCCTTTTGGATTTGAAAGATGATGAGGACCCAAAAAAGGGGATTAGGGAAGCATGAATATTCCCTTGCAGTTTAATGTCATATGACAAGACGAAAGAGGAAGAGATCTCCAAGGAAAGGAATACATGGTGCAATCGTGATGAACATGATGTGAATGGAGGAAAAATACTACACCACACCATGTGTTCTTACCCAAGGGATGATCTTACTATTTTGGGTTGGGCCTATAGACTAAATGTCGGGGCATTCCCATGTATCCCATGATGTTGGGAATCAAGCCATACAATGTTCTGAAAGGGCCTCTCAATTTAGCAGCATGTGGTGTAGAAGTGGGAGGATAGAAGAACGAGGAGGGGAACATGGAATGATCATTGTAATCCCGACACTAGTGGGGCCAAATAAGTCTACACAACATGTGGGATCCTCCAAGATAACTACACCCAGGGGGTGGTCAAAGAGAAGAATTTGGGCGATAGACTCTAATACGGGGCATCCAAGCATTCCTATGTATCCCATGAGGATGTGAATCAAGTCATACATAGTTGTGAAGATTATGTGATGTTTTAAGTCACGTGGTAAGGAAGCGATGAGATCTTAGTTTAATATCTTAGTGCTCAGATTGTAATGGTATATCCACCTCTCATTGTTTAATTTCATGCAGGACATGTGCTGAGTGATTTTACATCTTTCAACCTAAAAGGTTCACACAGTTTAATGTCGTGGTGGAGACAAAATAGTTTAAGGTCATGTAGGACTAGTTTATTCCAGAAATGTATTTCTTGAGGAATTTGGAATAGGTGGGAGGCATTATACGATTAACATCCATTGTAATTAGGTAGTATGCGCCATTGGAGTAAACCTTGTGAATGGTGTAAGGTCCTTCCAATTTGGGCTCCAGTTTGGGTGGTATCCTACAAGGTATCATTGGTGTTCTCAATGCCCACACTGTTTCACCTTGTAAGATAGAGCATAGGAAAACATTATTATTGAAATCTCTAGATATCTTGTTCTGATGCCTCTCCAGAATGTGAAAGGCACAAATCCTATTCTCATCGAGTGCTTCCAGCTCATCCATATGGATTTCGGCTACCTTGTCAGGTGTCTATTGATTGTTGAAATCTATGCACAATAAAGGAAACTGAATCATGATAGACAAGACTTCCTCTGCTCTATACACTAGAAAATATGGGGCACCTATGTGGAATTGCGATTCATTGTCCGATAGACCTAGTGTGTGTTGGGGAGTTTGTACAGCCTAATTTTCTTATTCTAACTATTTATCTTCTTCAGAATGTTTGATAGGGTTTTTTTGAATTCCTCGATCTGTCCATTTTCTTGCATGTGATAGTAGGAGGTATGGTAAGAACGGATGTTGTACCTGGGGTAAAACATCTTTAGTTCGGCTCCCCATAAGTTGGTGTTGTTATCGGTGAGGTTGGCATGAGGGACATCAAATTAGTAGATGACATTGGAACTCGCAAATTCAATGATAGAATGTTACTTGACCTACCAGAGCGGAACTACCTCTTCCCACATAGAAAAGAAATCCAATGCAGTTAGGATGAACTTACATTGGCAGGATTTTGCCGATGGATATGGTCCCACGACATCGAGTCCCCAAACCGCAAAGGGCCAAGAGTACTTGGTAGTCTGGATAGGCTCTAGTAGCGGATGCATAGAGTTAGCATGGATTTTGTATGCATGGAACCTCTTGGAAAACTTAATATAGTCACAGATCATTAAGGGCCAAAAAATACCCCAATCTCTGGATTTGGTGAGAATGTTTTTTCATGGTATGATAATCCCCATAGGAACTTGCATAAACCTCGTGCATTACCTAATAAATATCACATCCTTGAATGTAATAGAGGATAACCCCATCAAAATCATGTCTGTAATGGATATGCTGAAGGCAGGGACCACTCTTGAGGGTAAACTGTAATCCAAGATGTTAGATTCACTCGTGCTCCTCTCACTCTACTGGGAGATTACTATGTTGAAGGTACTCAATAAAGGGGGTCCTCAAGTTGGGAGTCACTTACAACACTGTGTCAGGGGGACCTGGGGATCCTGACATGGAGGCACCAATGGTAAGGTGGATTACCTGTGGTTTATCCTCATCATTCTGAGTGACAAGAGTGATGAATCTCTAGTGCACTGTATGAATAGTCACATCATCCTGATCAGGTTTTGCCTGAGATGAAGGAAATCTGGCCAAGGCATCATCTCGACTATTTTTCCAAAAATGGACATGAGTAACTACTGGCCAAGATGGGAACTGAGCCATCAACTAGCAGGTATGTTCCAATAGTTGTACAAGATCTAGATTCCTGAAGACATAGTCACCGTTGATATGTTTAATGACTAGTTCTGATTCCCATTTCACATGTAAGTGGGGAACATCAATCTTGATGGCTAGCTCGAGACCGGTATTGAGATCTTGATACTCTGCCTCATTGTTGGTACAACCATCTGACAATAAGAATGAATATGGATGAACGACTTGTGTTTTTGTGACGATGAAGATACCCAAGACCACTATATTGAGTCTGGGATCATTGAGTCTTCTGCTGGTAGGACATTGGGAAGCACCATCAAAGTGATTTTTTAAACATGAACTAGATTGGTCTACTGATAGGATTTCCTCATTAGGAAAATCAAGATCCACATACTAGTCTGTGGGAGCTGGATGGGCAGCAAGGAAGTCATCCAATGCTTGTCCCTTAATGGCCTTCTGTGGAAAAAACCTGATATCGAGCTAATGTAGTATCATTGCCCAGCGGGCGAGATGTCCTATCAACATGGGGAGGTTCAATATGTACTTTAGCTGATCAAATCGGGACACTAGTTGTATCTTATGATGTTGTAAGTAACGTCGCAATTAATGCACTATAAATACTATCTCAAGCCAACTTTTCTCGATATTGGAGTATATGGTATTTGTATCAAGGAGCATGCGGCTGAGATAGTACAGACTATTCTCTATCCCTTAACTATTCTTCTAGTGCACTGAGAGATCATTCTAGGGCAGTCACATAAAGGATCAGGGGCTTTTCAGAAATGGGTGGCATCATTACTAGAGGCTGTAAGAGGTACTGCTTGATTTCCTTGAAAGTAGTCTGACATTCCTTATCCTACTGATAATCGAATACTTTCTTAATGATATGGGAAAAGGCTTACACTTTCCATCAAGAATTGAGATGAATTGTCATATATAGGCTAAGTGGCCTGGAAAAACCTGAGGCTCCCAAATTTTGCTCAGAGGAGACTTCTGAATAATGACATTAATCTTCTATGGATCAATCTTGATGCCTCTATATCTGAAAATGAAGCCAAGTAATTTTTTAGAGGTAACCCTAAAGGTTCCCTTCAACAGGTTCATCTTCAGATGATGGGACCGAAGGAAGCTAAACAAATTCTTGAGATCTTTGAGATTGTCCTGGAACTAGCGAGTCTTGACCACCAGATCTTCCATGTAGAATTCCACCAATGACCCAAGGATCTACTTAAATATGTGATGCATGGCACTCTGATAGGTGGCACTTCTATTTTTAAGTCCTAAGAGCATTACCTGGTAGAAAAAAGTACCTTGTAGTGCCCTGAAGTCCATAGACTCTTCATTCTTTGGAGCTTTTCTAATTTGGTTATACCCGAAATACCCATCAATGAAGGAGAGATCCTAGACCCAGTGGTGGTGTCAATCAATAGTTTTGTCATAGGAAGGGTAAAATCATCATTCAAGCTGTGACAGTTGAGATCTCCTAAGATGATGCAGACTCTAATATATACATTCTTCTTCTTGATGGGAATGACATTGGCTAACCATCTGGGGTACTAGACCTCCTTGACGAAGTTTTATATGATGATCTTATCATCCTCGACCACGACCATGGCTCCATGAGAAGGGTACATCTTCCTGGGAGGCTATTTGAACCCGAGATGATTTACCATAAGGCCAAATAGATGGAAAGAAACATGAGGATCTAGTCCTTTCATCTCATCATAACTCCAAGAAAACACATAATTATTCTTCTTTTGGATGTCCATGTATTTTTTTTGCTCTTCGATAGCCATAGTGGTGCTGATCAATTTGGGTTTCAGATTTTCCTCGTTACCGAGGTTCACTTGTACCAACTCATCAATCGTGGTGGAGACACCCTCATCAATGGGGGTAGGATAATTCTAAAAATTGTCTTCTTCATTCATGGAGGAGGGATCCATGATGGGAGGTGATTACTCTGAGTTGACAGATCCTGATGGGACACAGGTTCCAACCTGAGCAGCAATGGACACTACATGGGGGGATCATGTGCCTCCAAAACCATAATGATGAAAGGTGTAAAATAGATCCCTTCTAGTCTTTGGCCCAAGGGGCCACACATGATGATATTAAAGAAAATTTGGCATGTCATCTTGATCTGTGTTATATCAGCCTGATGAAACAAGAATGTATGTCATATTGTCGTTTCCATGGGGTAGACTTCCTGATACCTAATGGGAGTAGGTTCCTCTGGGATCACATAAGCCTGATTTATGTAGGAATACAAGGTGATCTTCCAGCATCCCTTATACATGGGTATATCCTTCCCCCTCATTCTAGAGACATGTAATCATATCCCCAAATCTAGGGTCATAGTCTCCAATCGGTGGATCATAAAAATTTAGGAATCATCCAAGTATGCCCAAGGATCGGTTATAGCCGTAGGGTGTTCAACCTCGTTAGCCAGGATCTACTTGTTATTTCTATTGTAATAGTCATCATCCATGTATCAGGATTAACAAGAGGAAAATGGAGATGCATCACCTTGGAGTATTCCTACTCAACCATTAAGGGAGTACTTATGTCATTGGTTTTATGAATAAGGGATCACAATATGCAGGTGGATACATGGACTACCCATCAACACATTGTAGCTGGTACTAGAGAGACTACCATGAAATCGTTATTGGCCACCAAGACACAAAAATAGGTCTTCATAAAGATCATTCCACCTATCGTCTTCTTTTTATTATCATAACCTTGAATTTTCAGGTTAAAGGGACTCAGATCATCATCGGACCACCCAATTTTTTGAAGTGTCCTGGCCGGGATTAGGTTGATCCCAGAGCCTGTGTCGACAAGACAACAACAAACCTACACACCATTGAATTGTTTGGTGATGTACAGTGGGTGGATGTGAAAATGTATGAGAGAGCCTTCATCTTCTCCAGAGATAGAAATAATGGCCTTGCATTCGGCATGCTCGGCTACCTCAGCATGGAAGGATTCGGTGGCTACTACCTTCATCTCAAATTGGAGGGGGATTCTTAAAGACTCGAATAGGGATTCAAACATATCCGCTGATAGGATAGGGGCCTCAATTATAGAGATCCATGCAGGAATGATGGCAATATGTTTAAGGATATCCTACTTTCTTGCCAAGCATGAACTTTTGCTTATAGGACGTCTTTCTTGTGTAAGAGACATGATGGGCCCTTCTTGATGAACCAGCTTCTGACTGGTGCTGGGCATGTCCCACTGCTTGCTAGTTGAATCTCGCGGAGTGACTACCAGATGAGGGATAGATGACTGGGGATAGTATGTAATAGAACGTGGCTGATCATGACACGATTATGGTTTCTCCTCCTCATCGAGTAGCATAAATGGTGGGGAAAGAGGACCTTATGATACCATATGAGAAGGTCGCGCATGTTGAGCTCTACGCTAGGCCTGTTGTCTAGATTTCGTGGAATGTATATCCTAGATGGAAGCATTGCCCGAGGTATTCTATTAACCATTATTTTCACAGCTCCATCGATTCTGGTGATGGCTGGGGACGTCAGGAGGATCCATCTGGCACTCCTCATGGTTAGGAATCATGTAGGGGTTTACCTGCTCCATGGTGTTAACCGAAGCCTACCCTTGATCGTCACATGAAGAATATTCCACCACTCAACAAATTCTGGGGGTAATCTCCATCTACAGGTTCATGAGGTTTCTGAGAGTATGAGATGAAGACAATATCGGTGGGGGACTTTGTTTTCCCTTGCATCACCAATGATTTCACTTTCTAAGAAGAGTTAGGCTGAGACGCCGATGCAGAAGTAGTGGATATGGGTGACACAGTTTCTTCTGAAGGCTCAAGTCAATTTAGACGTGCACTGATAATACAATGGGCATGAGAAACTGCCTTACAAGCCATCCAGTGGTCATTTTTTTGAGACTTGTGGTTAGGAACCAGATGCCACTCACCTTCACTGTCACTATCACAGTTTGGCTTTTGGAATACACATGCAACCTATTCCATAGCTTAGCCTAACCTGAATATGTTTTAATAAATATAGTATTGAATCTTATCCTTAAACACATAACACTATTTGAGGGTGTTCCCTAGGATCTAGTTATATGGGAAGCAGTTGGGGCGATTAGTGATATCCACCTTTTCAGGCCTCCTGCATTCGGGCAACCATAGAATTCGCAATTCCTAGGTACTTCAAAAATAACTAGGGACTTGAGCCGTGTTGAATGAGTTGGTCAAGTTTCTCCAAAATGGGAAGGGGGATCTGGGAACCTATCCCTGACGAGGGGCATGCAAAGCCTGTCGAGGACGTGGAACTTGGTTCTCTCGCCTAACGGGTGGTGGCACATTATGTGGGGGAGCCTACCAATACTGAGGTGGGTGTTTCTGGACCGGAGGTTTCGCCTGATGTGGTGGCCCTCTACGAGGCTATGAAGGTAGATCAACTGGTAATAAATCCATTTTATTGGGGGCCTCTATTTGGGCCACCATGGAGGGCTCAGCCTTAGCGGGCCTTCTCATGGGAACTACAAGAGGTAATGGATGGGACTGCTTGGACTGCTGTAAGGATTCCTCTTGAAGTTGTGCCTTATAAGAGAAATACTAAAATAACATGGGGTAATTCTAGGTAATGAGAGAGGGGAGTAAGTCTATTTTGAAATTCCCCACACACATTGTCAGCAGTTGTTCCTGAGTTAGCAACATATCCAGATAGTTGGTGAGGCCTTTCCACTGGGTGATAAAGTCCATGACATGCTCATCAGGCATCTGCTTTCACTTTACGAAGACTACAATAATCTTCTTCTAGGTGATAGAGTTGAACTGGTTAAGAAACCTTCTATGGAGATCTTCCTACCTGGCAACTGACCCAATGGGTAGCTGCCTATACCAGACAAACGCAGACCCTTCCATTGTCTGTACAAAACACTAGATTTTGGCAGCCTCTTGCTGTGCTGGAGTTCCCAGTATGGGTCCACACCATGAGTTGATGTGGTCCAGATGCTGTAGAAGATCACCCAACCCATTAAAGGGGGAATTGTAGGGTTACCGAAACCAGGGTGTGATGGCATATCATCTACCCACATTGGATATGGATTTCCATCAGAAGGAATTGTCACCTATCGAGCTTCCAAAGCCCCGAGGTGGGAGATGAGCACTGCCATTGGATCATATGGATGAGGATTCCAATATTGATGTGGACCCTGACCACCAGTGCATTGGCAGGTTCTTTAACATGATAAGTAGGCTAGAAGGATCATGGCGCAATTGGTGGGATGACCTGTGGGAATATCGGGGGATCTACTTATGGAGTGTCTAGGGGAACCTGAGCTGGGTCCAAATTATTATCATGACACTTAGGTAGATTTGGTGACCCATACTGCACCCTCATTCCATAAGCTATGGATTCTATTATATCTATGTGGGCAGGATGGTCAGGGTCACCCAGTGGAAACTCACCAGGAGGAAGTTATACCTTCCTCTATTGCCCTGATTGAGGATCACCATAGTTCGGTCGTCACACTGTAACACATTCAGTAAGGAGTTCATTGACTATATTCATATTCTACATGAGTTGTTGACATAGCGCGACTTTTTTAGGATCATCTTCCATCTTTTGCACTGAGCCAGAAGGGTCAGAGGTCTAGATGCCCCCAAGATTCTCTTTCCCATTATTGGGATTCCGGTAAAAAACTAATGACTCGGTGAGACCAAGAAGACCGAGTATATTTCTCTATTGGCGAGTAACCATTCCTAGTGGATCCAACAGTTTTGGAACTCCCTCGAGGGGTATGTTCTCATCACGGTGTTTTTTTCTTTCTCTTCCTATGATAAGTCGGCCATGTTAATCATGACTCTACCTGGAAGCATATTCTCAATATTTCCTGAGAAGTCGAGATGACTCCAGAAGGAACTGAAATGGAGAACAAAATACTACCCCTAAACATGGACCTTAATGTGGGGGAGCATCCTTGATAATCATGTGGAACACTTTAAATCTCTTAATGCATCATTGTTGGAGGGTCTGATGGCGACCGGGCAACTCAGGGCACTGGGCCACAGGCAGCACAGCCAAGTGAACAGTATGAAATTTCTGGTAAATATAGTCAAAGTGTTCTTGGATCTTTGGGTAATCTAATTGAAAATAATTGAGATAGATATGTGTCATCTGGAGGTATTGGATAAAACACACGACTTCCTCCTAGGGAAGTGATTCCGGTACACTAATGTTTGTGGTTTTGATTGTCCAAAACATCCATGGGAAATGATCCACTACAAGGATGTACCACAAGATCCCCATCTCAGACTCGATATCTGGCCCTTGGTTTCATCTCTCATTAACTAGGGGGAAATGAAGGACTAGTAACAACACTTAAGTATACCGCCGAGATGGTAGACTGGCTGGAGGAGAATACGGAGAATAGGCTCACAGGCCACCACATCTTGTGTTGTCATGTGACGAATGTAATGACTATGAAACCACATCCCAGTAAGACGGTCTGGAGACTATAGTTTCTGGTGCAGGGGCTGAGGTTCCTAGTGGTGGTCTGTGTTGTTGTTCTTTCTCTATAAGTCCCTTGAATAACTCTCCATGATCTTTGGTCGAGGCAGAGAATGATCTTGTTGACGATAGGGAGGATTGCACGAACAGGCCTGGGAAAGAGGCCAAATATTCCTTCCCCTAGATGTCTCTATGGAGGGAGGTGGGAATATTGTGGACTACACATTCTGGATGGATAAGATTGATATGCCTCATTCCTGCCCCGACCCATGACACAGAGGATTGAAGTGAGGATTTCATTGCTGAACCGCATTCTTCTTCAGAATCTGAGAAGCAGATGGGCGTAATCGCGGTCTAAGATATCTTGGTATTATTATTATGTCTCCAGTGAACTTACCTACAACCCTATTATAGCTATTTGAGATTGGGATTGTTTTTGGCTGGAGGTTGAATTTTGGCCGAACTAATGCTAGGGAGGAGAGGACTTCCACCTGGGTGAGTTGGGGTGCGAGGAGAACCTGGAAAAATGTCAAAGGAAACACAGGGAGGACCTCTATGTAAGCTTTTTTTCATACGAGGAGGGACTTCATGCCAACTGGACCTAGTATCAGAGGGTGGTCCTTCACGCTGATTGGCCCTAGTATTAGTGGTTCGAAGAGGACCTTCACACCAGTCAAACTGGACGTGGGGAGGACATACATGTTTGATGAAGTGGGGAGGCCCTCCGATTTTGTGATTGATGACCTGGGGAGGACTCACGCCAGCTTCGATAAGTATATGGGGAGGACCTATTTGCTATTTAATAGGTAGATGTGGGAGAACCTTGTATCATGAACCTGATATGAGAGGATGAATTCCATACCTAAGGTTAGAGGTGTGGGGAAGAACCTTGCACTGGGAGTTAACAAGGCAAAGGGAATCGCTGCATGAGATGATGATGGGTGCCTGGGGAGGACCTCCATGTTGAAAGAGAGAGTGAGTAGGAACTTTGATCTTTTAGATGGTTGTACGTGGAGGACCTCCGCACCAAACATCATAGTCACAGGTTGTCCTGCGACGACTTTCACTTGTCCTGACAACTAGGAGAGCCAATCCAACCTGTTTATGTGGTGATTGGTGCCTTAATCTCAACCGAGCATGAAATTTCCCATTATATGTAATAGGTTGGAGACCCTAATATGTATTAGCGAGGTGATAGTTCATTCCAATGGTGTCTCAGGCCACTAAAGCTTCAGAAGATGCCCCCCTGACAGGCGTACTCCTAAACATGCACCCAGCGCTGATGTCTGGTTAGCCGAACAAGGACCAGCTATGAAGGGGTACAAGCCACCTTCTCTTTAGTTTTCTAGACCAGATGGAGATGTTGATGCAGCTAAGTGGATGACCTCCTTGGTGGTCCCCTGACAGTAGTCATAGTTGAATGAAATTGAGAATCCCCTACATCATCAATGTAAGGGAGGTAATTGTTGGAGCACTCTGGGGAGAAGCTCCTGAAGCTATTAAAGATTGGTTTGGTGAGGAGTGTCTCCCTACGCATCCCTTGGGGGTGGTGGTAATGACGACGCGCAGAAGCATCTAGGTATTTTTGGGCCATATCACAGGTTGGGATAATCCCCTCTTCCTAGTATATTCTAAAGAAGTCATTAATCAGCCTCCTAAGAATGATTTTAGATTGGGAGATGGGGCATGGGAACCCTTTAGCCAGGGATGTGGAGGCTTTCATGGAAGGGATGAGGCCATGTGGGATTTCCTTGTTGAAATTTCCCCTACTCCTACATCAGTTGGTTGTTGGTGATTGGTCTCCTGTTGTAGCAGCATGGGTCTTTCAAATTAGGGGGTCTCAACCATTAGTGCTAAAAGGAAGAAAAGCAACATCCAGTGCCCCATTTCCATTTCATCATCCATGGTTGGTAAGAAGGATATACACTGAAAACATCACAAACCAGTATTTACAATGTTCAACTACCCCAATTTCTGGTGAGTTTAATGGCAGGCCAACTATTTTCATAGCGGGACATAGTGCCAAATAACTGGATCTGGTGACATGATAATCCACATATGTCATAAATGCTAAAAATCTCCACATTGAAGAGAAGAACTTCACATCGGGTTCACCATTTATATTTCATACACTTTCATTGGTGAGAACATCCATTCATGGAGGAACGTGCTGGCCTTTTTCACCACATTCCAGATTTCCAATGGCTAGTGACATCTGTCGCTTATTCAGGGACATTTTCTCCTTGATCGAAATGGGATGATCAGATGTTGGTTCCTCCTTCCATGGATTTCTTCACGAGTATAATCTCATAGTCTAGGTCTCCCTCATAGATTAATATGTTTTTTGTGAAACTCTTCCCAGTGCCACGTTTTCATGGACACCGATTAATTAAAATACTTTTGTTAGAATATTCCAAGGGGTCATGTCAGAGCAAAAACCTTCAATTGGGGAAGTAGTTAGGTTGGAATTCTCCGGAGTGTCTGGATGTTGAAACACTGATTCTTCTGTGTTTATTCCCCTTTTTGAGAGGGCTTCTCGATGGCGCGGAAGCCCAAGGAATCCCGCATCGAGTGCGGGGAATTATATGCCACTGGCATGTCTCTGATGTTTTCCTTATCTTCAAATGTTTAACACATAGCATGTCACGAGTTTACCATCATGCAGAGATGGATCAGACTGATTAGAACACTTATAACAGTGGATCAGATGGGTGAAAACCCACAAGGGAGAACCTGAGATTCCCATTAGATAGGTGGATCACAACATCTAATGAAGACGAATATGAGGGTTATTGGGTCCCTATAAAAGACACACCAAGATTTAACGTTGGCTGGGGTTGAACTTCAGGGAGCTTTCCAACATACCATGTCATGATACATAAGGATCAAAACCCATGTAGTACGATGTGGTAATAAATTGGGGTGTACATGGAGGACAGAAACCTAGAGATAATGTTGGCGATTACGCATGGATTGTGGAACAAGGACTCTTATGAGTAGTGAGATAGTGGGTCACATGATCTCAATAGGATGTGGCAGCCTAGGTAAGATTTATGATGGATAAGGATGGGTGATAGATGTGGATGGAGAATCAGATGGAACCGATGTGAGGAAAATGATGATGTTGATCTTGAGCCTCGAAGAGACATCCTGCATATCCCCATGGTAGGGAATCAATGTCCATGTAGTTCGGTGGGGCGATAGGACACCTGAGGAGGCAGCCTATAAGAATGGACTCATGGATGGGATTAGGAGGAAGTGGAACCTCCGGGTTGGGGGGCATGACCTTCTCAAAATGTAGAGGCTTAAGGGATATACTAGGATGAGATATGGGTAATGGGATTGAACCTCAGGGAGGCTTCCTATGTATCACTGTGGTAGGGAATCAAAGTCCAAGTAGTTCAAAATGGGGTATGGAACCAGGGTGTATGAAAAGGATAGAGACCTGAAGACATGTTAGGGTTTACACATGGTTAGCAGCCTGGAATTTGTTCTCATGACACAATGGTGGACCAAATATATGGTCCCCTTTAGAGGGGACTACAAAGCCATTCCATCGATTGGAGATTATAACAGCTTGCCTCTGGTTGGGGGTAATAGTAGCTTGCCGCTAGTTGGTGCCGAAAACAACTTGCCACTAGTTGGGGGCTACAACGTCTTACCACTGGTTGGGGATGACAACTGCTTACCACTGGTTGGGAATGACAACAGCTTACCACTGGTTGGGGGATACGAAGGCTTACCGCTGGTTGGGGCTGAACCTCATGGACTCTTCCTAGATACCCTGTCTAGGAGACAAGGATCAAAACCCACATATTTTTGAAACAAGCATTTTAACATCATGAGAGATGGAAAGGGGCACTATTTAGCATCATATTGGATGAGGGTGAACTGACGTGAAGTGGTCAGGACAAGTAGGTTTTGGGATCAAACCTTATGGAGGCTTCCTATGTACATTGCTTATGAAGTGAAATGAACAAAGTCCACATAATTCAGGATGGGGGATACAGATTAACATCATGTGAGACGAAGGTGAACAAACATGAAGGGGCCAGGACATGTAGGTGTTGGGATTGAACCTCATGGAGGCTTCCTACATACCTTTCTAGGGAATGGAAATGATCAATGTCCTTGTAGTTCAAGAACATGCTGTTTAATGTCATGAGGGACTGAAGGGGAGTAGATTTTAACGTCATGTAGGATGAGTGTGAACTGTCTTGAAGTGGTTGGGAACGATGGGTGTTGGGCTTGAACCTCAAGGAGGCTTCCTATATACCTTTCTCGAATAGGGAAAAGATCAAAGTCCATGTAGTTTGGTAATGGTGTTGAGCTTGATCATCAAGGAGGCTTCCAATGTACCTTGATCAAATAGGGGAAAGGATTAATGTCCACATAGTTCGGTATGAGGGATTTGGGAATTACACTCTAGGGAGGCCCAGGAAGAATTCCATGGTCAATTCTTACTCTAATCCCACACGATTAATGCTTAGTGTGAGAATCAAGAGGAAGTAATGACCTGATGATCACTTTGTGAAAGGTGAGTATGCGGGAAGTGGATGGGGGCTTCTGCTTTGTCAATGAACCAAAGAGGAAATAAGGGCTTATGCATGGTTTGCAGTACAAGGAGATGAATATTGTGCCTTCCTCTTGGATGGATGCCCAATGGAGGCAATTCCCCAAAGGAGATGGATACAATAATGAAGTTTATGGTGCCCATATCATCTATAGTCTCTAGCATAGAAGAAGAGATGAGGAGTAGGGATACTACCTCTTACAAGAAAGGCTAGGGGATTACACCAGGATGGTTTCCCTTCCTCACGGACATATTCCACTCCCACAAATATAATATCATTCCATGTGAGGAATATCTCACTCCCGTGGAGATGATCAGGTGTGGAGAATGTCCGACATGGGGCAACCCATGTATATTGAATGGGGAAAGGACACAGTTTATCGTCATGTGTTTAGGACAATGGTGCATGGATGTTTAACGTCTTGTACCTCAGACGAGGTAGGTTCACTCATCACCCATAGCACATACATAACTAATACCCACCCACCCTTTGGGAAGGGAATCCATCAGCAATTTCAAGGTGAGGTAGTGGTATAGGGTGATCCTTTGAGGGGTTCACATTAGTGTGGCTATGAGAAGGAGAAATAGTCGTTAGCATGCCTATGCAAAGAAGCTCGAGGCAAAGAAACACAACATGAAGCACCACCTAAGGGACCTTGAAATGACTACAAATGATCCTGGAGAGTCGTATAGGAAAGGGATGTGTAATGCATTCAGCCTTGTAAAGAGGCGCTTCACGAAGAGGATGGTATTCGCAAAGGACGAATTCTTTCCAAAGAGGATGGTCCTCACAAAGGGAAAGGACTATCCAAAAAGAAGTGGCTTTGCAAAGGTAAGGGGAATTGTGAAGAGGGGGGGTCTTTGAAAAAGGACTAGGCTTTCCGAAGAGAAACATATATGGTATTTGGGCTTCAACTTAGAGAATACTTATTTTTTCGGAGACAGTTTCATGAATTCTCTACGAATCGTGAAACCTAGAGCACCCTGAAGGGGACCCTTCCTCTACGAAAGGAATATTCTTTCATGAAGGGAATCTCCACCAAAGGTGGAGGTTGAAAATCATGAAAAGGGGTACTAATCAAATAGGCCAGGTATCTTTATCAATCAATTTGAGGTTTTTGCGATGATTTATGCGAAACAGAAGATTTAGAAGGTGAAATGGCAAAGTAACAATGGTTTGGAAGAGGGGGTGAGCCTTCTATTTATAGGAAACCACCATCGGTGGGGTCATAAAACCAACTGCATAGAAGGGTGAACCCACAGAGAGGAATCACTCTATCGGCCTGCATCAGCCTCGTAGAGGCTGCTAGACGCGGCACAGAAGTTCATCGACACGGCTGCCACTTAGTGGGCTGTGGAGGTTAGTGACGCCGCGGATGTGCTTCGGTCAGCTTCCAACTCGCACAAGTCTGGTACACCACAGAGCCCCTCATGGAGGTGTTGGTTTAGAGATGCACCCGATGCATAAATCATATCACAAAGTCTCATTTTGAGAGGTCTTGGAGGACCATTTGACCATTTTGGAACGTGGATTTCCCCAATCACATCATTGATTCCATGGTATGTGTGGGACACATTTTTCCTCACCAACATACTTCTATTATAAAGTCATGTAAATACTTATAATCCACTTCTAACATTTTAACAACCATTTTTTAATAATATTTTATTAAAATCATCATTTCTGGGTGTTAACTGTTTTGTTTTTCCTAAAAAAATTTGTTTAGTGGTTTCAGTCTATATAGCTCGATCATGGTCCAATATATCACAAGAGGCCTGCGTACCAAAGTAACCTGATAAAGAAGGTATTCCTGACATAGCTCAATGAGCATTCCAAATTTCCATGGGTTGGTACCTAGAACCTGAAAACATACAATATGAATGTGGGAATGGATTTTCCACACACATAATGGAATAAAGCTAAACAATTTAGTATGCATACAAAAGAAACTTCATAGGGAGAAGATTATAAAAATAAAAACATGTATCCAAAACATATGGTACAACCAGAAGTATAATAAAAATAGGATAATTTCCAAATTCCCAGTGGACACAACTCACTAAGCCCAAGGATCAACAGTGACTACCACCTGTATGTGGTGCCTAACCCTTGATCAAAACTGGGAGAAGATAATATAAAAACCCCGGATATAAAAAGTAGAATGTGATATAAAATCCCAATAGGTTCTCACTCAGGATTTTATAAAAATATTCTAATATTTAATTAACTAAATTAAGCATTAAATTTTAAATAAACAGGTTTGAAATTTCCAAAGAATATTTTAAACCAAATCATGCTTTATATTTCAAATGATGGAAATAATTTTAAAATAAGAGTTAATAAAACATTTATAGAAAACATTTTATATAAATTTATAAGGAATATAAAACAATTTACACTAAAAATGGCATATAATTCAAATACAAAAAAATCCTGGATATGGAAATGTGATAAAGGTACAATAGTTCCCGGGTATGAGATCCATATAGACTCAAAGTTTAATCACAACAATATATGTATACACACGTCCCCTAGATATTGACCAAAGAGGACTCATCACCATCTTTTTGGGGTTTGACTTGCTTCACTAGGTTTTATTTTAGTTGTAATGAGTCAAAAGAATGTTATCCCAATAACTAACTAACTACATATGATTTCATGTTTTCTAATAGAAATCAATGATGGACAATTTATTTTAACACTTGTGAAAATAAAATTTATCCCATTCTCCATTTAAAATATTTTAATTTTCTATTTAAAACCCAAATCATGGGTATTTAATCCATATAATACTTTCTTCTAAGTTAAAACCAACAGTTTTTTATCAAAACAATATTAAGACATTTTTCTCGAATAATAATTTGAAATAAATTCCATAAATTCAATTTCAAAATTTAAATTCAATAATTTAAATTTAAAAAATTCCATCAATTTCAAAAATACACCCCAATTCAGTGGAATTGGGGGTTTTCCCAAATTCAAGCCAAAAACCAATTTCAATCCCGGATTAAATGGAATTTGGTGTTTAAATCAACTATTAAAAGGAAAATCCATTTATATACGGAAATTGGATTGATATAAATCAATTTTATTTAAATCATGCAATTAAGGGTAAATAAAAAGTGGTCATCGTTATGGAACCACTTAAATCAGGATTGCTGGACCTCACAACTCAAACCCCTAAGCAGGGAAAACCAACAAAGAATTTCAAAAATGAAGATCCAAGAATCAAAAAAAAATCAAGAACTAAAAAAAGTTATTTGATCCTTCAACTGACATGGAGACCTATAAAACCCTATGGAGGAAAGAAGAGAGATCGGGAGATATATAATGGAAATAGGTAACCTACCGGGTAGAGATCGAACATCATTCTCAAAGAATTGATCCACTTCTCAAGGGATTTAGAGGAAAAAAACTACACATGGGAGCTCCCTTAGTATAATAAAACTTTATGGGGTCCTACAGGTCTTCCATATGTTTAAAAATTTGTTTTTGGTAGTTTAAAAAATAATTTCCAATTTAAAAAATCATGTACACATAGTTAGATGGGTGGTGTTGCATAACTATAAAATCCATGCATGAATTTTTTTCATGATCATAGTTTCTCCTTTGTGGTAAAATAGCTTGAAAATATGTTCACTAACACTTAATAACCTCAGATCCTTGGGTTTTATGAATCACACTAGTAGGGAACATAGTTTGGGAAAACCATGCGCCAACCGTGTACTGCTGTAGAAATTTTAAAATTTCCAAAATTTATCCTTAAAAAATCCTAAATGAATCCCAAATAAAATATTTTTAAAATAGGGGTTTTTGAATACCATAAAATATTAACATTATGTTACCACCTCCCCACTATTGAAACATTATTTCCCTAGAAAGCCTACTCAAAATCCTCTATACCAAAAATATGAGGCCACTACTCTCTCATCAGTGCCTCCCTCTCCCATGTTTCATGATAATCAAAACTGTGAGGCCATATAGCTCGATAAAAAGGTATAATACTCCAACAAAGTACCTTGGTTTCATAATCAAATATCATGACTAGATTCTCAGTCACATATAAATCAGTTTTGAACACAATATCACTCAAGCTTAAAACACTAGATGAAACAGATAGATATTTTCAGAGTTGTGATGCATGGAAAACATTATGTATCGACATTAGTAGTAGTGGGAGTGATAATGGTAAGCCACATTTCCCACCAACTAAAAAATCTAAAAGGGTTAAAAAATAAATAGCAATTTTCCCTTGCCTCCAAATTCATCAATGATTAAATCAGGGTGAAACTTTCAAAAAAAGTGATAAAAAACTAATAATTCTAGTAGTCTATAACACTGATCAACGTAAGACTAATATCATATATATATATAACCATTCACTAAAAAATCAAGTAAATATTTGGTATGTTCTGTTGAACCAATCTTGGACTAGCTAAGGATCATTCACCAATCTTTGACCAACACAATGTAGATTTGTATAGCCGGCCACACAATGCCTCTAATATTGAAATTCTGATCACGTACTTGTAAATATTGTTATAATAAAACTCAACCAACCGTAGATGGTTATCCCAAGCCCCACCAATGTTTATAACAAAAGAATGTTGCATATACTCAAGGATCTATATAACTACTTTTTTCTGTTCATCCGACTACGGATGGTACGTCATACTGAAATAGACCTGATATCTCAGTGCTTACTGAAGGCCCCTCCAAAAAAGAGAAGTGAACTAAGTATACCTATCAGAGAATACAACAGATGGAACTCAATTAAATGAAAATTCTTATTCAAATAGATATTTACTAATTCATTAATGTTTTTTGTACTAGATATGGGTATAAAGTGATCTGATTTAGTCAGCATGTCGATCACAACTCATATCACATTATTATTTCTATGAGTATATGGAAACCATACTAAAAAATTCATATTGATCTCATCACAAATTCAAATTGAAACTAGATGTGGCTAAAAAAAACTTAAAGTCTTTTGGTTCTCAACAATGACATGTTGGCATAATGAGAGACAAATTCATTAATGCCTCATCTCATTCCTATCCACCATAATATATGTGAAATGTCATAGAACATATTTTTGGTTCCTGGATTCACTTCCCACTTCGAATTATGGTAACCCCATCACATATTTCATTATTTCTAATGTCACAATAAAAATAATGTCATATATTATAATTCCATATGTAGAGAATGACTAGTTTGGTATAGTCTCCCCACCATAAAGAGAGTCTCTAAAACTATGAAACTCATCATCAAGATGGTTTTCCTAAAGAATCATCTCAAGAAGAGAACATATCAACTGTACACTAGCCAATGAATACTCAAAACATGATTTCGTAACTCCAATATGGATCTATATAAATCGATCCATAATGTTCCTCTCTTTTGATGATTGTTGCACAACATGGTTTGGATGTTTCCTAATAAATTATTTCACAAAAACATTTCTTTCCCTAGGGTATTGGTGATATCATAGTCAAAATATTGAAGGTACTCCACCCCAAACCTATGGTGGAGATTCAAATACTTTTGAGAGAATATATAACTAAAAATATTTTGGTAAAAAACATGGTAATCCTTTCTCCAAAAATATATTGTCGCTAACTCTTAAGTGTGTGCATCATAACAACAAGTTCTTGCTAATGGGTCAGATTTTTATTCTTATGTGGCCTAAGATAATGAGAGCCATAATAACAACATGATCAGCCTATATAAGAATGTATCCCATAACAGAATTGATATATCATAGAAGACCATAATCCCTACTAGGACTCTCCAGGATTCAACCCCGACATAGTAGTTAAACGGATTTTTAACTCAACAAATGAGTTTGGACATTTATCATCGCATGAAAAATATACTCCCATCTAAGTTAGAGTAGTCATCACATAATCAAACTTCGAGAATCCATTAATGAACTAATGATAATACCCATCTAAACCCAAGAAGCTCAAAATCTCAAAAATAGTCCGCAGATTTTCCCATGCCATAATAGTTTTAACCATCTTGTAATAAACTAAAATACCATGTTTTGAGTCCAAATTTCTAAAGAACATAACTTCTTGAATCCCAAAATCCCATTTAGATATCTTGTCTTAAAGTTCATGATTTCCCAACAATTCTAAAATTGCTCTCAGATAAATCACATGGTCTTCCTTAGACATAGAGTAAAAAAGGATTTCATCCACAAATACTACCATGATGGTATCAAGATACTTAAGAAAAATCTTGTTTATTAGATCCCTAATGACGATATGGGCATTGGTTAAACCAAAATGCATGGCAAGGTACTCATAATTAATGTACATGATCGAGATGGTTGTTTTATAAATGTTATATTATTTTATATTCAATATATAGTAACCAGATCGAAGATAAATATTTGAGAACAACCTTTCCCCAGTAAACTGATCAAATAGATCACCAATCCATGGAAATAGATACATTTTTTCACTGTGAATCAACTGAGTTTTATATAATCCACATAAAGAGAAAGCTAACAATCACCTTTCTTAGTAAATAGAACTGGTGGCACTCAAGGTAACACACTCAAGAAAATAAAGAATTTCTTTGGAAGATCATTAAATTGAGGATTTAGCTCTTTTATTTTATTTGGATCCATGTGGTAGGAAGGTATATAAACTGGTTGAGTACAAAGAAATAAAGGGATAGAAAACTCAAACTCCATTAGTAGTGAAAACCAGAAAATTCAGAAATAAATATGTCAGGAAACTCAATGACAACTTTAGGGAGATCCATACTCAAAGATTCCCACTATAGATAAAAAGTAAGAACAAATATCACTTTCCCAAACTTCAGATAAGATGGTTTGCCTTTACATAACCCTGCATCCCATTCTCCTTAAAAGATTCAGAAAACCCTATATGGTGCAGCAAAGGAGAGCTATCTAAGATAACAATAAATATAGTATTTATGGATGTGAGGTAATCCATCCTAAATTTTATGTCAAGTGGTTTAAAGTTGAGAACCAGAAAACTCCAACAAACCTCAGTATCTGATAATGAGAAATCACAAGTGGGATAATGGAGACCTTTCCCTCTCACTATTCCAAGGGATGTAGTAATATCCATTACAAAAGATAAAATCATCATAGGAATATTTGTCATATTAACAATACAGGTTGAAATAAATGAATGGAGTGAACCATTATCAAATATATCAACCACTAATGAAGAATATATAGAAATGGTTCATCCCATAGTCACTGGACCTATATATGATTCCCCTAAAGACAATTTCATTACATGAATAGTATTTTTTCTTAATGCCTATGGCTTGAACCCTTTCTTCCTAGAAGAATCTGATTTCACCATAGTTTTCAAAGGTTCTAATGATCTCATTCTAGTACATGGAGTGGAAAAGATATGGAAGAAACTTTTTATGTGAAATGAACATCAGATGTAGCCACATTACATGGGTGCCTCTTTGCTGACCCCCTTGAATGACCTATCTTTCCATATTGGTATCAAATCAAAGCGCCTATGATAGGAAATACAGTAAGTCTTGAAAAAACCTATTGTTGATAAACACTATGAGAATCATCCTGATTAATCTTTACTTTAAAAAAATTATGCTACTCAAGGGAGAAAATAGAACTCCCATCAACCCTAACATACCATGCAAGTCCATTTCACCCATCAATTATCTATCATTCGCATCACTATAAGATAACAACTGTTGAAAGAAAAACTGGGAATGGATATCATATCAATATCTGTTCTTGAACCATTTAGTATTCCTATTCTCATTAGATACTATCTTAGGTGAAAATTTCACAATCTCTACAAAACAGTTTTCATACTCTGTCATGGTCTTGTCAGCTAGCTCACGTTTGAAAAACTATATAACCTTGGCCAACAACATCGACTCTAGATAGACTAGTTTGGTGAAAAAACCTTGAATTTTTTTCACTCTATTCCCTTGTGTTTCATCATCATCACCATCATGCCCCCCTATATCATACTCAGTCCTTCAAGCATGAAGGTGGAATAATTCAACTTGATTTCATTAGATGCCTCCAAAAAATCCAAAATAAAAAACATTCCATTCGGATTAAACATTCCTCAAACTCTTTTGGATCATTGGATCCTTTGAATGCTAATGGATTCTAGAGAATGAACTCTAACACGTGATTCTAGAGAACATTCCTCTGAGGTTTCTTAGATAGATCCAGAACATGAATTGGTGCTGGTGCATGTCCCATATCTTGGAAAATACTCACAATCACCCCAACCATACTCGAATCCATGTGATTATTTACTCACAAAATTTCAATAGTAGTTTTCTCCTAGATTGTATTCACACATATTCCCAGAGGCATCATGCAACAAAACATCATCAAACAACATTAAAGACATCATATTGATACCCAAAATGAGAAACAAGAGAAATTAATCCCAATAGATAAGAATATATGATTTGGATTTCATCCTATCCAAATCAAAATCAGGGAAAAGACTAGAAATAATCTTTAAGTCATATTCCCCAAACCACCCACTTTGACTTAAGGATCATTGTAATGAGAGTAGGCTAGGTACTCAATCTCAACTACATCCCAAGTCCCAAAAATATTAAATAAGTTCATACTGACATCAAGGAATGATGAAAAAACACATACATCTGAAAACAAAATGTGATGAGCCATCCTGAATACCCTTGTAACATGAGAACAAAGCTATCCTTGACATAGCTTGAAAGGCGTTCCTAATCCCCATGGGTTGGTGACTAGAACCTGACATCATACAATATAAAAGAGGGAACAATTCTTTCACAAACACAATGGAAGAATGATAAAATGGTCAATATACATAGAAAATAAACTACACTGAGAGAAGTATACCATAATTCAAATAGGTAACCACCAACAAATGTATATCCATAAGTAACATAAAAATATGATAACTTCCCATGTCCCAATAGATGCAACTCACAAATTCCAAGGATCAACAACTACTAATAAATCCATGTGACGCCTTACCCTTATATAAACATGGAAGAAAACAATCTAAAAATAAAAAAAGACACAAGTAGAGTGTGAGATAAAATCCAATTAGGTTATCACTAAGGATAACATAACAAGATTCCGACATTAAATTAACTAAATAAAGCTTTCAATTTAATATTAACATCCATGGAATTTCAAAAGAATATTTCGATCCAAATAATGATTTATATTTTAAATGATGGGAATAATTTGAAAAAATGCATTAATAAACATTTTATATAAAATCATTTATATAAAGTCTTAAGTAATGTAAAACACTTTACTATAATAATGGAATATATTTCAAATAAAAACAAATGAACTATAGGGTCATGTTATAGAAGGTATGATAGTTCCAGGCTATGGTATCTGCACACACTCGAAGATGAATCACAAAAATATGTTTATATAAACATCTCTTAGATACTAAACAAATAGAAACCAACACCATCCCATTAGGTTTGTGACTTGTTGCACTATGTTTTGTTTCAATTGTAATGCGTCAAAAGGCTGTTATCCCAAAAACTCACTAATAATCTATGATTTTATGTGTTCTAGTAAAAATCAACGATGGGAAATTTATTTTAATATAGCTCAAAATAACATTCATCTGAGTGTCCATTTAAATTATTCCAAATTTTCATTTAAAAATCACACAATGGTTTTAAATCAAAACAACCCTTTTTAAATAGAAATAATATGCTTCTATCAAAAAAATTTAAATAATTTTTTTTCTCAAATACCAATTTTAAATAAACACCATCAAATCAATGTTAAAATATAAATAAAACAAATTAAATTTTGTAAAATTCCATCAATTTCAAAAATATACCGAAATTCAATTTAATTGGGGTTTTTTCACAAATTCATGAAAAAATCTAATTTTGAGACCATATTCAAGAGAATTGGGGTTTTAAATCAACCAATTGAATGAAATTTAATTTATATAAATCAATATAACTTAAATCAAACAATTAAATTTAAACCAAGTATTTTAGGGTTAATAAAAATTGGCCATCATAATAGAACCATCTAACCTGGGATCAGGAGACCTCGCAACTCAACGCCCAAAATGGGGCAAACCAATGAAGAACACCGGGAAAAAAATATATGAGATTAAAATCCCAATTAAAGACCTCAAATAAGGGGTATTATATCCTAAAAACAATATAGGGGTTTAAAAACCCTACAGAGGAAAGTGTAGAGAGAGATAAAGAGAACATGAAGAGGAAACCTGTCAAGTAGAGATCGAACATTGTTTGCCTCTCTTCGACCTGCTTTTAGAGGAGTGTAGAAGGGACAATGTAGAGACACAAAACATGAAGTACATGGACATTAAATTAATTTTTCGGAATAATTAATATATAATAAAGACCAACAATCAAGGATCGTAATAGTTTAGTGTCTTTGGAAACTCAGAACAAAATCTTCTAATTATGGTGAAAGATCTTCAACATCTCCCATAAAGATCTTCCCCTTTTGTTTTCTTACCTAAAACTTTTCTTTATATCTTGTGGAAAAGAAAACATATAAGGGGTGAGATCAAATGCTCGGTAAGGGTAATCATGGAGAAAATAAAACAAACCATATACATTTGAACTTAAAAACTTGAACATAGTGTTTAAACATCAAAATCTTGAGCAATGACATAAAGCATGACAGTACATAAGGCATAGATCATAATGGAAAATCAATAATGATAAAATAGCATGGGAATAAAACATGTAATTGTGTCAAACCATTAATCACTTGATATGATTTCCATAGTAGCCAAGGCATTGCTGCCAAGACCATCTTAGTGGACAAAGTCCCTTACTGAATCAAGTTCCCTCATTGTTCCAGTCCTATATCAATGAACCGGATTAACTTGCCATTCCAGCCATGTCTATCTCATGAGATATAAATCTTTAACCAATGCATTGGAGGGAGATATAGGTCCCACCCATCTCATAATGAAATCTTTGTTACTTGTGGAAAAAAACAAATATAAATCATTCATCATAACCCAAAGAATAAAACGGGTTTCATAAACATCATCCCATCATAATATAATCCATATAAAACAAATTGATATCATTTCATCATAAGAAGAATAAAACCATGTAAATAATATATACATTATAATTGAAACATAATCATACTAAATATTTTCATCATAGATGGAAAATAGTTTTGACAAAACACTTGAACGGAATTCTTGAGGAAAATATCCTTTTTTTGAAAATCATTTTCTTTTCAAAAAATGCCATTCAATTTTAAAGGAAAATGAATTTTTTGAAAATAATTATAAAATCTTGTAGAGTAATATTCATGAAAATAAGGCTTTATGAAACCGTAAAAATCCGTTCAAGCCGTATAAGTTAAAAAAACATTCTTCTTGTACTTTTACCAGAAAAGTCACAAAGTACCTCATATGGTAAAAAACGAAATATTCCTTACATACCATGTAGTAAAATTAAAAAATGGATAAAATGGAATTTAAACATACATGAAACCATTTTTAGAAAATAGGTACATGGATGATAAATATGACCCCAGAAAATACTTATGAATAAACAATCTCTGATAAAAATGAGATTGGAAAAGTTATCCCTTACCTTGTGTCTGATATTCTTTGTATGTATCTGAACCTCCTATATAATGATTTATATAATGTCGTTGACTTATTATAGAATCATATTCATTGTTATGATATCATATATGGTTCACTTATGACTTTATATTACCCATTCTTTTGTAAATTCCATGTTAAAGCATCATTTTGGGTAAAATCATTTCATTTATCGTAGGTGTTTCGATTTGTTGTTATTGATATTATTACTTATATCCTGATTTAATTCATTCAATAATGTAAAACATTATGTATATATAATATATATTAATCATAGAAATATATATGATAGATAGATAAATGGATTGAAATACACCGTTCATGGAGACGGTAGGTCCTACGTACGCATGAACGCTGTTTTTGTTTCCTTATTGAATTGAATGGAATTAAGTAAATGAAACATATATGTATATAAATACATTATCATTATTATGTAATATATTTCATGATTTTTTATTATATATACTTTATAATCATAATTTAATGGTTAATAATGGAAAATAAATCTCATCGTGTTTTTGGAGATGGTAGTCCGTACGTACGCACGAGCGATGATATCGTTCCCATAATTATTGAATTGAATTGGAGTGGAAGATATAATATTTAAAAATCATTATGATGTTATAATAACCATTTATAGTTATTATTTACACCATTATACCCATCCATGTAAGGTGGTGGTGGAAAAACTGATTACACCATGGCGTGGAGACAGTATTCCGTACGTACGCACGCCTGGTGATTTCATTTTCCATAGGATGGATAAAAGGTGAAATGGGGTTGTTTAATATTTATAATAAAATATCTGTATATTAGTGATACTGATGTTATTACTATATAATGAAACAACTAAAGAAGAATAAGTTTAAGAAGAAAGAAACTTGAATGAATCGGAAGAAGAGATTACCTCTTCTTAGAAGATCCTCCTTTATGCTTCCTCTTAAGGAACTAGAGTTGGTCTTTTGAGAAGACCAGAACCTCTAGAATATTTCTAGGGATGTGTAGAAGTGAAATGGTCTGGGTTTGGCAGAACATGAAGGCTCAATGTCTTGTGAAGAGAAGAGGGAGGATGTTCATTTTTATAAGGGAAGAGAGGGGCACTTTTGGAAACCTTAGAAATATTAATTTATAATAAACTCAAACACCAAATAAAAACTTTCAAAGTGACTGAAATTCGGATATGAGGTAATATAGGGTTGAAATATAATCATCCAATAAAATTTATATATGTTGGGAAATTATTTTAAACCTTTTCAATTTGATTTATCCTTATTTAATTTAAATAATCTTATTTGTGGTAATAATATTCTAAATTTTAAATTGTTATAAATAATTTCTTATGTATTGTGAATTATCCACAATTGGGTTCTTTATAACATTTTATACCATATAAATTTCAATTTATAATTTTTAAATGTTTATTTCATTTTTAAACAATTTAATAATATGTTATTTTTATAAAATAACAATATTGTTAATTTTGACACTATTCATTTATTTGAATTTAAATAAAATCCACACAGAGGATATATTGGAACCAAAAAGTTTAATAGATTACTAACATGTCATATCAATCAATAAAATTTGTGTAAAAAATTTATTAGTTCACATAATGTTTATTTTAATATTTATAAAACCATTTATTTGATATTTCTCTAAATAAAACAATTACTACATAATTTTTGTATAATCATTTAATATACTTATTAGTTGCATAAAAATTCAAAATAAAATCCTATGATGAAGATAAATATAATACACCTCATAATAATATTTTTACTCGAATTTATCATCTTAAAATTACAACATTTAAATTGTTATATTTATTAAATTATGAAGGTGACATCTCTAACATCATTTAAAATAAAATAACATAAATTTCCTAATCTATTTTATGAGGCTTAAAATGGTCCACAAATAGACCCTTGGATTATTAGGGTATATATATACTCGACCAATAAGGTTTGGTCATGTTTCTGGTCCTTTTGATAAGTATTATTATTTTAATAAAAACTATATTATTGATTTTTCACTAAATAAATAATTTTTACATCATTAACGTATAAGATATTAAGGTAATTAAATATTTATTAAAATTTAAAAATAAATTACAATGATAAAAAAAACAATTTTAGATTTCATATTAGTATTTATAATCGAAATTATATTCTGTATAACCTTATATAAAAAATAATCTAATTATTAATGTTTGAGTGAGACATATTTCACTTTCTTTAAAATAAAATAAATTAAATGTATTAATCACTTCCAAGTGGGTTCAATGGATTCCATTTAAACCCAAATATTCCCTAGGACGAAATATAATCATCCAATTATAGTAAGACATGTGTTAGGGTAATTTTATAATATTATTTTTAACCTTAATTACCTAATTTACCTTTAACTGTGGTAAATAAAATTTACAGTAGTTACTATTCATAATGCCCAAAAATAAAAAATGGACTATTAAAATAATTTGGACCTACAGATTATAAATATGGAATCCATTTTCCAAATTCTAAACCCAGAAGTTGTAGTAATTATTTTAAAATAAATCTTGTGGTCGAAAAAAACGGTTTTTTATTTAAAACATTGCAATAGATTTAATTGATTTAACCTATAAATTCAATGGAAAATCAATGATATTGACATATATTATATTAAATGGTATAAATATATTCTATTTATACTTTAAAACAATTTACTATTATAATTTAGCCATATAAATTATCTCGATGAAAAAAGTTGTTTTTAAGTAAAATTTAGCGTGTTTTTACTATTCATCAAAATAAGAACATTGTCAGAAAAATATCAAAACAATATCCAATGTAAATTTTTATATACTGATTCAAAAGAAGAAGTTTATTTTGTAAAATTGATCTTATAAATTTTTCAAAAATTATATTTAAAATGGGTGCGCCAACAAAAGGTGGCAAAACTGCATTTTTTGAAAAATACTTATTTTACCCGAAAAAATTATTTTGTTCTCATACCATGTTATAGAAAATGTGTAAGATGAATAATAATGTAATAAAATTCACAATATAGTTACTACTATTTATAACTACTAGTTCATAATAATATTATAACCATATATCTTTGTTTAGTGAAACCCGGTATTGCGTACAACACACGCTATCGAAGAAGGTCACGATTGCGGATAATATAAGCCAAGTCAAGGTTACGTGTAACTCAAGACTCTTTTGTTGTTGTGTTTAACAAAATCCAACCATATTTCAGTTATACATTGCATATATATATAAACACACACTCAATGTTGTGTAGAATAACTGCTATCAAATGAACTTGAAATTGTGTGTAACACGATCCAATAATAGTGTTGTGTATACTGAAAGCTAATACAGTGTTGCATATAGTGCAAGTTAATCTTGTTGTAGAGTAAAAAAAAGATATGAAAGAAATTAAAAAGAATATATCTTATAAAATCTCTAGGTGTTACATTCTACCCCCCTTAAAGTGAATTTTTCAATCAAAATTTTTGGGGTTATAAATGGATTATTACACGAGAGTTTCTTTCATAGAAACCCACATCGTAAGAAGGAATACCGAAACTTTTCTTTAAAAACTAAAGTATGAAACGTAATGGTTACCCAAATTAACTCATCACTGGGTTTCCACATTGGAGAACATAGGTAAAAATATGGATATGAAAGAGAAACCTAACCATCAAGTTCGGATGGAGAGTGGTAGAAAACATGGCTATGAAAAATCCATCAATCACAAAGCCAAAAATTTGTGAAGATCTAAGGTACCATCTAATTCATCAGATATGAAGAGACTAGGACCACATTTTTGGTTTTCAATATCATTTCCCTATAGTTTAATAATTTGAATTAGAAAAAATACTTACTTTATTTCGGTACAATCTGACCGTTTTTCATGCCTTGAAAAATTTCCACTTCATCTCTTAAAGAAATAAAGTTGAATTTTTCATTCTTAATGTGTTAGCAGATCATGTGATAGAAAGATGGGTCAGTCCATCTGCCTTAATAAAAAGGTTAACAAAAGTTATCAAATATACATAAGTCCATCTATGGTGAGGTTAATTGTATATGATTCTAAAAATGGACTTATACTTCATCTATCATACCACTTAATAAAATAAAACTAGTTTCTACTAACTAGGGACTTCATGTAGGCCAGTGGTAGGAGATAAAGGCATGTCGTACTTCGGTTGTGGGTTCGATTCCCACAACCTTGTCCTACGCGACGGGTTTTCTCCTATCGTGAAGGTTGTGCCTTTTTCTAAAACTACATTATTATAACATTCCTACAATAATATTGAAAAATGTTCTAGACTTAATCAATAATATCTTATGTCTAACTTATTTTATTCCAATCTTTAGGCTTATACAAAATACATCGGTCTAAGATCATTGTATAAATAAAAGGATTACATGAAAGGTCACATAACAATCACATGAATACCATCATTTATCCATAATATATCATAAGATATATCTTGTTGGTCACATTACAAACATGTGATTATCTTAATCATCTATTATTTTGAAACAAGAATTACCATAGAGCCTTAGTGAAAACCTGAATGCTGTCAAAAGTTAACTCTTTCCATACCAAAATCCCAAAATTTTCTATATACTCAAATGATGATATAACTTTGTCCTTATATCAGTCATGAGCTCAATTCATTTTCTCTTTATACCTTCATTATGCACATATCATCTTCCTTCCAGAAATATTTCAATCAATTTTCGTGGTTACCAGCATCATATAATTATTGAAAACCAATACATAGATATTCAAAAATTCCATGATACCATAAATGAGATTCCATGATACTATTTTGAAATCCCATTACATAAGCACTTAATCATTCCACAACATCATTGTCATCTTCAACATCAGAAATAGTGATCACATGTTACTTCCCGTTGTCCTTTTCCTTAAGAGGTTGCTCATGTCAATCATCATTAACCCTTGGATTAGGGAATTGATTAGCATAATGTCCCATTTTCTTGCACTTGAAGCATTGAAGTGTTGGTGGAGTTTTCTCTATAGTATTTTCTCTATTCAAATCATTAAATACCTTTCCCCTATTACTTTGACACTAAACTGCTCGATGACCTTCTTTTACACACTTAAAACTTTTTCTAGAACCTTTTAGACAATCTCCACCATGATTCTTTCCACACTTTGAGCATAAAGAAACATTAATATTCTTTTTATCATTGTTCTAATATTTTTCCTTGAACTCCATCTTTTATTTTTTTGTCAAAACAATGAGATGGATATGTAACACCAAATTCCATTCCGACCTTGATAGCACAACGCACAATTTCTTCATAGCTACTGAAGTCTCTTATAGAAAATGCCCTTCAGAGACTTGGTTTTAATCTACTGAAGAATCGATCAACTTTACTCTCAGGTTGGATGATAAATCCAGATGCATACCTTTCAAGCCTTGTAAAATTTGCTTCATATATACCAACAGATTCATCATCCTTTTTCTTAAGCTCAAGGAAATTCTTTTCCATCTTTTTTTGAATAATTCGAGGGATGTACTTATTGAAAAACCAGTTTTTGAACTCATCCCATTCCATGGATTCAATTTCATCTTGGGGCCTTGTATTCTTAATTAGAGTCCACCACTGGTCCGCTTCACCTTCTAAATGGTAAACAGCCAGAATGACTTTTTCATGTTCTGAACAACGAAGTGTGGAAAATGACTTTTTAATTGTACAGATCCATTTTTGAGCAACAAGTTGATTAGAAGCCCCACTGAAAGAAGGTGGGTGTTCCCTCATGAAGGACTCACTAGAATACTATTCCCTTCTCTGCTCATTTGGATGTACAGAATGATTCATACCTTGTGTAAGTATAGAAATAAGATTTTTCACTCCATCTCCTAGAACATTGGTTTGTTCAGAAGGTCAATCATTTCATTGTCCATTACATTGATCAACACAGATCCTTTGGGTTCCAACCATCATCTAAAACCGAAAAAGAATAATGGGAGAGGAAAAAATCATGCTTGGGAAAAAAACATAATAAAGGGGGAGTACCTTAAATATCTAAAATATTAGGTTTAATTCTATGATTGTTACTGTAATCCAAGGACTATAACCAATACGTATACATAACCCTAGAGAAATCCCTAGACATGCCTTAAAAATATATCTAGGGATCTCACAAAAGTTATCGCATCCTAGTTTCCAAAGGATAACTAAACCATTCCTCTAATACCAACTGTAGAGACCCAAACATGACGTACATAGACATTAAATTACTTTTTCATAATACTTAATACATAATAAAAACCAACACTCAAAGATCGTAATAGTTTGGTGACTTTGGAAACTCGGAACATAATCTTATAATCATGGTGAAAGATCTTCAACATCTCCCATAATGATCTTACCCTTTTGTTTTCTTACCTAATCCCCTTCTTTACATCCTCAGGAAAAGAAAAAATATAAAGGGTGAGCTCAAATTCTCAATAAGGGTAAGCATGCAGAAAATAAAACAAACTATATACATTTTAACTTAAAAACAAGCACATAATGTTTAAACATCAAAATATTGAGCAATGACATAAAGCATGACAGTACATAAGTCATACATCATAATGGAACATTAATCATGATAAAATATCATGCGAATAAAACCTGTAATTTTGGAAAACCATTACACACTCGATATGGTTTCCATAGTATCCAAGGAATTGCTTCCAAGACTATCTTAGTGGACAAAGTCCTTTACTGAATCGACGTAACCCCTCGTTCCAGTCCTATATCACTGAACCAGATTAACTTTCCATTCCATCCATGTCTATCTCATGATATATAAATATTTACCCAATTCATTGGAGGTATATATAGGTCCCACCCATCTCATAATGAAATCATTCTTACTTGTGCCAAAAAATAAACCTAAATCATTCATCACAGCCCAAATAATAAAATGGGTTTCCTAAACATTATCCCATCATAAAGTAATCCATATAAAACAAGTGGATATAATTTCATCATAAGAATAATCAAAACATTTAAATAATAGATAAATTATACTTGAAACATAATCATACTAAATATTTTCATCTTAGATGGAAAATAGTTTTGACAAAACACTTTAAATGAATTCGTGAGGAAAATATCATTTCTTTTTCAAAATCATTTTCTTTTCAAACAATTCCATTAAATTTCAAAATAAAAGGATTTTTTTGAAAATAATCATTAAATATTGTAGTGTATGATTCATGAAAATAAGGCTTTATGAAATCGTAAAAATCCGTTCATGCCGTATAAGTTAAAAAAACATTCTTCTCGTACTTTTTCCGGAAAAGTCAAAAAGTACCTCTTATGGTTAACAAAAGAAAGATTCATTACATACCATGTAGTAAAATTAAAATATGGGTAAAAAGGACTTTAAACATACATGGAAAGATTTTTAGAAAATAGGGACATGGATGATAAGTATAACCCTATAAATACTTACGAATAAACAATCTCGGATAAAAATGAGATTGGAAAAGTTTTCCCTTACCTTATGTCTGATATGATTCGTATGTATCCAAACCTCATGTATAATGATTTAAATAATGTCATTTACTTATTACAGAATCATATTCATTGTTAGGATATCATATATGGTTCACTTATGACTTTATATTACCTGTTCTTTTTTAAATTCCATGTTAAAGCAGCGTTTTGGGTAAAATCGTTTCATTTATCGTACGTGTTTCGATTTGTTGTTCTTGATATTATTACTTATTCTGATTTACATAATTCCAGAATGTAAAACATTATTTATATATAATATATATTCAGCATATAAATATATATGATAGATTGATAAATGGAATGAAATACACCGTTCATTGAGATAGTAGGCCGTACATAGGCATAAGCGCTATTTTCGTTTCCTTATTGAATTGAATGGAATAAAGTAAATGAAACATATATGTACATAAATACAGTATAATTATTATGTAATATATTTCATGATTATTTGTTATATATAATTTATAATCATACGTTAATGGTTAATCATGGAAAATGAATCTCATCGCGTTCTTGGAGACGGTAGTCTGTACGTACGCACGAGCGATGATATCATTCCAATAATTATTGAATAGAATTGGAGTGGATGATATAATATCTCAAAATCAGTATGAAGTTATAATAACCATGTATATTTATTATTTACACCATTATACCCATCCATGTAATGTGGTTTTGGAAAAACTAATTACCCCACAGCGTGGAGATGGTATTCTGTACGTACGCACGCGCGGTGCTTTCGTTTTCCGTAGGATGGATACAAGGTGAAATGGGGTGGTTTAATAGTTATAATAATGTATCAGTATATTAGTGATATGGATTTTATTACTTTATAATGAAACAACTAATGAAGAATAAGTTTAAGAAGAAAGAAACTATAAAGAATCGAAAGAAGAGATTACCTCTTCTTCGACGAACCTCCTTGATGCTTCCTCTTAAGGAACTAGAGTTGGTCTTCTGAGAAGACCAGAACCTACAGAATTATTCTAGGTAATTTAGAATATAAATGGGCAGGGGTTGGCCGAGATACATGGCTCAAAGTGTTGTGAAGATGAGAGGGAGGAGGTGCCTTTTTATAAGGGAAGAGAGGGGCACTTTTGGAAACCTCAAAAATATTAATTTATTATAAACTCAAACCCCACTTAAAAACATCCAAAGACACTCAAATTAGGATATGAGGTAATATAGGGTTTCAATATCATCAAAAAAGAAAATTTAGTTATGTTGGGATATTATTTTAAACCTTATCAATTTGATTTATCCTTATTTAATTTATTTAATCTTATTTGTGGTAATAATATTCTAAATTTTAAATTGTTATTAATAATTACTTATGTGTTGTGAATTTTCCATAATTTGGTATTTCATTATATTTTAGACCATATAAATTTAAATTCATAATTTTTAAATGTTTATTTGATTTTTAATCAATTTAATAATATGTTATTTTTATAAAATAACAATATTGTTAATTTTGACACTATTCATTTATTTGAATTTAAATAAAATCCACACAAGGAATATATTCAAAAAAATGTTTAATATATTCCTAACATGTCATATCCAAGTATGAAATTTGTGTGTAATATTAATTAGTTCACATAATGTTTATTTTAATATTTATAAAACCATTTATTTGATATTTCTCTTAATAAAACAATTACTACATAATTTTTTTATAATAATTTAGTATAATTATTAGTTACATAAAAATTAAAAATAAAATCCTATGATGAGAAAAAATATAATACCTTTAATAATAATATTTTTACTCGAATATATTATCTTAAAATCACAACATTTAAATTTTTATATTTATTAAATTATGAAGGTGACATCTCTAACGTCATTTAAAATAAAATAATATAAATATCCTAATTTGTTTTATAAGGCTTCAAATGGTCCACAAATATACCCTTGGATTCTTAGGGTATATATATACTCGACCAATAATATTTGGTCAAGTTTCCGATCCTTTTGATAGTTATTATTATTTTAATAAAAACTATATTATTGATTTTTCACTAAATAAATAATTTCTACATCATTAACTTATAAGCTATTAAAGTAATTAAATATTTATTAAAATATACAAATAAATTACCATGATAAGGAAAAACAATTTAGCTTCAACATGAGTATTTATAATGGAAATTATATTCTGTATAACCTTATATAAAAAATAATCTAATTATTAAAGTTTGAGTGAGACATATTTCACTTTCTTTTAAATTAAATAAATTAAAGGTCTTAATCACATCCAAGTGGGTTTAATGGATTCCATTTCGACCCAAATATTCCTTAGTATGAAATATAATCATACAATTATATTAATATAAGTGTTAGGGTAATTTTATAATATTATTTTTACCCTTAATTACCTAATATACCTTTAACTGTGGTAAATACAATTTACCGTAGTTACTATTCATAATGCCCAAAAATAAAAAGTAGCCTATTAACATAATTTTGACCGACTGATTCCAAATATGGAATAAATTTTTTCATATTAAAATCATAAATGTTTCAGAAATTAATTTTAAATTAATCCTGTTGTCGAAAAAATGGGTTTTTGTATAAAACATTGTAAAAGATTGAATTGATTTAACCGGTGAATTCAATGGAAAATCAATGATAATGACATAAAATATTTAAAATGATAAAAATATATTCTATATATACTTTAAAAAAATTTACTATTATAATTTAACAATATAAATTATCTCGATGGAAAAAGTTGTTTTTAAGTAAAATTTAGCGTGTTTTTACTATTCATCAAAATAAGAACGTTGTTATAAAAATATTGAAACATTATCCAATGTAAATTTTTATATCCTGATTCAAAAGAAGAAGTTTATTATGTCAAATTGAACTTATAAACTTGTCAAAAATTATATTTAAAATGGGCACACCATCAAATGGCGTCAAAACTGCATTTTTTTAAAAATACTTATTTTACCTGAAAATTTTATTTTGTTCTCATACCATGTTCTAGAAAATGTGTAAGATGAATAATAATGTTATAAAATTTAAAATGTATTTAATACTATTCATAACGGCTAGTTCATAATAATATTATAACCACATATCGTTGTTTAGTGAAACCCGGTATTGCGTACAACACATGTTATGGAGGAAGGTCGCGATTGCGTGTAATGCAAACCAAGTCGTGGTTGCGTGTAGATCAAGACTCTTTTTTTGTTGCATATAACAAAATCCAACCATATTTTATTTATACATTGAATATATATATATATACACTAAATTTTTGGTAGAGTAACTATTATCAAACAAACTAGAAATTGTGTGCAACACGATCCAAGAATAGTGTTGCGTATACTACAAGCTAATACGATGTTTCATATAGTGAAAGTTAATCTTGGTGTATCATACAACAAAAAATATTAATGAAATTAAAAAGAATATATATATTATAAAATCTCGTGGTGTTACATTCTACCCCACTTAAAATGAATTTTGCGCTCGAAATTCATCGGGGTTATAAATGGTTTATTACATTAGAGTTTCTTTCATAGAAACTCACATCATAAAAAGGAATACCAAAACATTTCTTTAAAAACTAAGGTATTAAATGTAATGATTACCCAAATTAACTCATCACTGGTTTTCCACATAGGATAACATAGGTGAAAATATGGATATGGAAGAGAAACCTATCCATAAAGTTATAATGAAGAGTAGTTGAGGACATGACTATGAAAAATCCATTAATCACAAATCCATATATTTGTGATGATCTAAGGTACCCTCTGATTCATCAGATATGAAGACACTAGGACAACATTTTTGGTTTTCAAGATCATTTCCCTATTGTTGAAGAATTTGAATTAGAAGAAATACTTACTTTATTTAAGTACAATATCACCATTGTTCATGACTTGAACAATTTACACTTCATCTCTTAAAGAAATGAAGTTGAATTTTTCATTCTTGAAGTGTTAGAATATCATTTGATAGAATGATGGGTCATTTCATCTGTATCAAACAAAAGGTTAGAAAAAGTTATCAAATATACATAAGTTCATCTATGGTGAGGTTAATCATATATGGTTCTAAAAATTCACTTATATGTCATCTATCATACCGATTAATAAAAATAAACTAGTTTCTACTAACAAGGGACTTCTTGTAGGCCAGTGGTAGGCGATAAAGGTATGTCGCACTTCGGTTGTGGGTTTGATCACCACAAACTTGTCCGACGCGACGAGTTGTTGCCCGTCCTGTAGGTTGTCCCATTTTCTAAAACTACAATATTATAACATTCCTATAATAATATTTAAAAATGTTCTAGCCTTAATCAATACTATCTTATGTCTAACTTATTTTATTCCAATATTTAGTATTATCCAATATACTTCAGTCCAAGCTCATAGTATAAAGAAAACGATTACTTGAAAGGTCACATAACAATCACATGAATACCATCATTTATCCCCCATATATCATAAGATATATCTTGTTGGTCACATTCCAAACATGTGAATATATTAATCATGTATTCTTTTGAAATAATAATTACAATAGAACCTTAGTGAAAACATGAATGCTGTCAAAATTTAACTCTTTACACATACCAAAAAACCAAAATTTTGTATATACACAAACCATGATATAACATTATCCTTATATTAGTCATGATCTCATTTCATTTTCTCTTTATCCCTTCATTATGCGCATATAATCTTTATTCCAAAAATATTTCAATCAATTTTCATGGTTACCAGTATCATATAACTATTAAAAACCAATACATAGATATTCCAAAATTCCACGATACCATAAATGATATTCCATGATACTATTTTGAAATCCCATTATATAAACAATTAATCATTACACAGCATAATTCTCATACTGAACATCACAAATAGTGATCACATGTGACTTCCCTTTATCCTTTGACTTAAGTGGTTTCTCATGTGGATCATGATTAACCCTTGTATTAGGGCATTGATTAGCATAATGCCCCATTTTATTGCACTTTAATCATTGAAGTGTTGGTGGAGCATTCTCTGTAGTCTTTTCTCTATTCACATAATTAGCTGAATTTTTTACATTACATCAACACTCCACTGCTTGATGACCTTCTTTTCCACACTTAAAACATTTTATAGTACCTTTGAGACAATTTTCACCATGCTTCATTCCACACTTTGATCATAAAGAAACATTAATATTCTTTTCACCATTGTTCTGAGATTTTTCCTTGAACTCCATATTTCATTTTTTTTCAAAACCATGAGACGGATATATAACACCAACATCCATTCCGACCATGATAGTATAACGCAAAATTTCTTCATAGCTACTGAATTCTCTTATAGAAAATTCCCTTCAGAGTCTTAGTTTTATGCCACTGAAGAATCAATCAACTTTACTTTCCGGTTGGATGATAAAGCCAGATGCATACCTTTCAGGCCTTGTAAAATTCACTTCGTATATACCAACGGATTCATCATACTATTTCTTAAGCTCAAGTAAATCCTTTTAAATCTTTGTTAGAAGAATATGAGGGAAGTACTTATTGAAAAACAAGTTCTTGAACTCATCCCATTCCATGGATTCAATTTCATCTTGCAGCCTTGTATTCTTAATTAGAGTCCACCACTGGTCTTCTTCACCTTCGAAATGGTAAACAGCCAGAATGAATTTTTCATGTTATGAACAACGAAGTATGGAAAATATCTTTTCAATGGAACTGATCCATTGTTCAGTAACAAGTGGATTAGAAGACCCACTGAAAGAAGGTGGACGTTAACTAATGAAGGACTCACAAGAATAATGTTCCCTTCTCTTCTCATTTGGAAGTCCAGAATGATTAATATATTGTTTAAGTATAGAAATAATATTTTTCACTCCATCTCCAAGAACATTGGTTTGTTCATAAGTAAAATCATTGCATTGTCCATTACATTTATCAACACAGTTCCTTCAGGTTCCAGCCATAGTCTAAAACCCAAAAAGAATAATGAAAGAGGCAATAATCTTGCTAGGGAAAACAACATAATAAAGGGGGAGTAACTTCAATATATTACATCTTAGGTTTAATTCTATGATCGTTACCATAATCATAGGACTATAACCAATACTTATACTTGACCTTAGAGACATCCCTAGACACACCTTAGAAATATCTCTAAGGCTCTCACAAAAGTTTTTGTATCCTAGTTTCCAAAGGTTAACTAAACCATTCCTCTAATGCCAACGGTAGAGACTCCAAACATGATGTACATGGAAATTACATTACTTTTATGGAATACTTAATACATTATAAACACCAACTCTCAAGGATCTTAATAGTTTAGTGTCTTTGGAATCTTGGAACATAATCTTCTAATCATGGTGAAAGATATTTAAAATATCTTATAAAGATCTTCCCCTTTTGATTTATTACCTAAAACCATTCTTTAGATCATGGGGAAAAGAAAACATATAAAGGTTGATCTCAAATGCTTCGTAATGTTAATAATGGAGAAAATAAAAAAAAAATATACATTTGAACTTAAAAAAACATGAACATAATGTTTAAACATCAAAATCACGAGCAATGAAATAAAACATGGAAGTACGTAAGGCATATATCATAATGGAACATCAATCATGATAAAATATCATGGGAATAAAACATTTAATTGTGGAAAAAAATTAATCACATGTTATTATTTCCATAGTAGCCAAGGCATCGTTTCCAAGACCATCTTAGGGGACAACGTCCCTTTCTGAATCGAGTTCACTCCTTGTTCCAGTCCTGTATCACTGAACGGAATTAACATGCTGTTCTTGCCATGTCTATCTCATGAGATACAAATCTTTACCCAATTAATTAGAGGGTGATATAGGTCCCACCCATATTATAATTAAATAATTCTTACGTGTTCCACAACATAAACAAAAATCATTCATATAACCCAAAGAATAAAATGGGGTTCATAAACATCATTCCATCATAACATAATCCATAAAAAACAAATGGATATAATTTCATCATAATAAATGTGAAACCATGTAAATAATAGATACAATATACTAGAAACATACACATTTTAAATAATTCCATCTTAGATTGAAAATGTTTTTGATAAAACACTTCAAATGAATTCTTGAGGAAAATATCATTTCTTCTTTAAAATCATTTTCTTTTCAAAAAATACAATGAAATTTTAAAAGAAAAGGATTTTTATGAAAATATTTATGAAATATTGTAGAGTATGCTTCATGAAAATAAGTCGTTATAAAACTGTAAAAATCCGTTCATGCCGTATAAGTTAAAAAAACATTCTCCTCGTACTTTTAACAGAAAAGTAAAAAAGTACCACGTATGGTAAACAAAAGAAACATTCCTTCCATAACACAAAGTAAAAGTAAAAAATGGTTAAATATGACTTTAAACATCATGGAAGAATATTAAACACTTTATGAAAAACATTTTTATGGACATGGATGAAAAAAATATAACCCCAGAAAATATTTACGTATAAGAAATCTCGGATAAAAATGAGATTTGAAAACTTATCCCTTACCTTAAGTCTGATGTGATTCCTCTATACTTTAACCTCTGGTATAATGATTTAAATAATGTCATTGACTTATTACAGAATCCTATTCATTGTTATGATATCATATATGGTTCACTTATGACATTATATTACCTGTTTTTTGTAAATTCATGTTAAAGTAGCGTTTTGGGTAAAATTGTTTCATTTATCGTCCGTGTTTTGACTTGTAATTATTCATATGATTACTTAGATCATGATTACTTGATTTTATAATGTAAAAAATGATTTATATATAATATATTTTCAGAATATAAATATATATAATAGTTTGATAAATGGAAAGAAATACACCGTTCATGGAGACGGTAGGTCGTACGTACGCATGAACGCTATTTTCGTTTCCTTATTGAATTGAATGAAATTAAGTAAATGAAACATATATGTTCATAAATCCAGTATCATTATTATGTAATATCTTTCATGATTATTTATTATATATATACTTTATAATCATAATTGAATGGTTAATCAAGGAAAATGAATCTCATCGCGTTCGTGGAGATGATAGTCCGTACATACGCATGGGCGATGATATCGTTCCCATAATTATTGAATAGAATTGAAGTGGATGATATATTATCTCAGAATAAGTATGATGTTATAATAAACATATATTTTTATTATTTACACCATTATAACCATCCATGTAAGGTGGTTGTGGAAAAACTAATTACACCACGGCGTAGAGATGGTATTTCGTACGTACGCATGTGCGGTGATTTCATTTTCGATAGGATGGATAGAAGGTGAAATGGGGTTGTTTCATATTTATAATAAAATATCAGTATATTATTGATACTGATGTTATTAATTTATAAGGAAACAACTATAGAAGAAGAATTTGAAGTAGAAAGAAACCTGAAATAATCGGTAGGAGAGATTACCTCTTCTTCGACGCACCTCTTTTAAGCTTCCTCTTAACTAACTAGAGTTGATATTTTGATAATCCAAGAACCTCTAGAATGTTTCTTGGAATGTGGAGAATAGAAATGGGTAGGGTTTGGAAAATCTTGAAGGCTAAATGTGTTGGGTAACTATAAATACCCAAAAAATATTATTTTTATTGTTTTTTAAAATTGTTTACATGATTTTTCTATTACTTGAACAAGCCAAGGATCCCATACCTGAGTGGTAAGGGATACTGCTTGGAATTCAAGAGACCCAAGTTCAAAACTGGGTGTAGAAGAATTTCTTGAGGGTACTGTATAGAAGGTACTATAGTAGTGATATAGTGGGTATTTTTTGGTAATATATCAGCAAAACTATTCACCCAATTTGGGCCTTTTGGCAACCAGTTTGGCCCTACGGGTCTCAGGGCCTTCGGGTAATCAAATCCTTTAGGCCTTAATTCCATTGTTTAATAAAGTCCATGGAGTAGCCTAGTTCACACATACAAATCCCCAGAAGAGGATTAGAGGAAAAAAATAGTAGTTTTCACTAGAAGCAAATCTAACCGGATTAAAAGAATGAGAGGGTATGGAAACTAACATCGGGACAAGGCATCATGAAGCTTTGTATAGGGAATTTCTTACCAATTATAAATACAAGGAGTCGATCTAGGAGATCAATGATGAAGAATATGGGGAGGGTAAGTTCTTGTGGTTTGGGCCCATGTGTCATGTAATGGACATTGTATGACTTTGGGCCTTTGAGTCGTGTATTATCCATTAGGTTATGTCGTTCCATGTGAATTGGGCCTACAGGTCAGGTAAGGGTTACCCTTAATTTCTTAAAAGGGGGATTATCTATAATAAAATAAAAAATAAGGCCTTCGGGCTATTCAGGCTATTACTTGCACAACAACTTTGTTGGGGCTGCGTAAGCATATGTGGAAATTATTTTGTCACTAAAAATAAAAAAAACATGATGCAAGAAATTAATTCATATATATAATAACTATTTACAACCTTATGTATCCACATTTTATACTTGTGTAATCATTTTAGAGATATTAAAATCAAGAGAGTGACATTTTGGGATTTTTTTACATAAATTAAACAAAATTCCATTATCAAGGGAAAATGAAACTAAAATTACATATATTAAAATATGGGATGACTATGTTATAATATTTAAAATAAAATGAAATAAATAAAAGTTTTGGGTTTATTTTGATACCTTATGTCATAGTTTTAACCTCTCTTTACACATTTTACACTTACTGAGGTAATAAATATTTACAATGATTACTATTCACAATGAAAAAAATAAAGATGAACTATCTTCAAAATTTTAACCTCATAATTAAAATTTTGATACCAATTTTTTATTATTAAATCACTATAATTCGAAGAAATAAATTTTATTATGAATGCTTAAAATTTAATGGAAACTAATTTTTAGAAAAATGTTTTTTTCGCAAAAAAACTACTAATATCCAAACCATTAATTTGGATGATTCAAATAAAATTAAATATATTATTATTAATATAATGGATCATATTCCAATTTTTTAAAAAATAAAATGTACAATGTTTATTTTAAATTATTTTATTTAATGAAAAAATGATCGTATTTCAAATATCGGTATATTTTTACTATTCACTGAATAATCCATCATTTATTAAAAATCCCAAAAATCCACCCTATGTAAATTCAGTTATGCTAATTTAAAATTTTATTTTTAATTTTTAATATTTAATTTATAAAGTTGAATGAAATTATTTAAAATTTGCACATACAATATGTAATAAAGATCATTTTTGAAAAAATGAATTTGGAAGCATGAAATGACTTCACAATAAATTGAGTGATTATTTCTTAAGAATTAGTCGATAATTTGCATTGAGTAAGTCCATTGTACAATAATTTCATAATTCCTCTACTCATATTCAAACCCACCAATTTATCATCTTGGTTATAATAGTGATTTAAAAATTATAATATTTTTTATAGTATATAACAAATTGCTTAAATATCCATTTTGCATGTTAAGAAAGCTAATGATCTTATTAATATTAATTCAGGGTGTTGAATGGTGTAATGCATGAAAAAAAGTACAATAAATTAAAATGGGGTATGTTTAAAAGAATAAAAAACAATCCTCATAAAGAAGAACATTCCAAAAATATTTCATCCATGTAATTTTTCATATATTTCAACACAAATAAGAAAGAATCTTAAAAGTGACAAGACTGGATAGTGGAAAAAATAGTAAAATAAATTACAACAAAAATAATAATTGGGGACTGTAATAAAAATCAAGTAGCATTCCCTGTTTCATACTAGTCTCCTCTATACGAGGGGTAGGTTGAATCTGATTAGTTGTATCAATGTATTATATTATATCTATAGTGACAGTGGAGGAAGAAAACACCTTGGTAGAGTATTTTTTGGCATTGTTATAATATGGGGTAGAATTAGGGGAATCAATATAAAATAATTTTGATGGAGAGGAGGTAATGACTGTATCTAGATTGGGTTCTCTAAATAGATCTCTAATTAAAAGAGGAACTATCTAGTTGGTAGTAGGGTTAATGAATGACACCTCTTTTTCATGCATTATGTCCAAGTCCATTCCATTTTAGTGATGGTCAATAATGAAATCATTTTGGGTATCTATTTTATTTATATTAGGTAATATAACAACATATTCTCCACCAATCATCTATAGAATATCATCTTGGGAAGTTGTAGGGATTGGTTGCTACTAAGATACACTCAAGCAGTGCGGAATTGTTGAGGGTTTCTATTGATGGGAAAATGGATGCACTGGAAAATTTCAAAATATCATTCCATTATTCTAAAATATATCACTTTGTTTCTCAATCATAAATATTAATGATTCCTTTACATAGATAAACAACACCTCTATAAGGTAAAGGAGTGGGTTTGAGTAGTTTGTATGGGTTGTGGCCCTTTCTCTAGGCTACAAAAGAGTTTCATGAGACTATGAGGTATATTGGGATGAGTCCTTAGGTTCTTCAACCCCATATTTTGAGTAGTCATATTTATCCTCTCACTCAAAACAATTACCCACCTTCCTCAACAACTCCATTATGAAAATTTTATGAATGTCAATGGGATTAAAGGTTTATAGGGAGGAGATTGGGAGTGAGGCCTATAAAACTCATAAATGATCATCTTGGTGTATGATAAAGTTTCAAACTATTAAGTTTCAATTCTATTTCTTATCCTGGATATCAAAATAATATGTGAATTGGTGGAATATATTTATGATCATCTCATGATTAATGGTGAATGCGTTCAGGACCTCCAACTAGCTAACTTCCCCTAAGAATCTTGTCCTGCTAAACAGGCACGGGAAATGTAATAGTGGAAAATCCTAAAAAAATATTCCCAAATATGTCGCATTTTAATCATATTAGGTTATTGGTTTATCTTGGGGAAAATAATGATCAAATCACATCATTTTTTTCATGATGTTAATGATTTCAATGTATAATTACTTATATTATTCCATCTCCACAGAAGCTACACAATAAACAAGAATCTCAATTCCAAACTATAGAAAAGTCCTTCTCCATTTTGTCTGGAATAACTAGAGACTAACTCTTAATAAGTATATTACCAAGGATGATAAAAATTATGGGAAATACTATCTATAATTAACTTCCTAGACTTGGTTTATATTCTCTGAGTACATTACTTTGAAGGCCTCCAGGAATTCATCCTCTGTAATATTTTTTCAAAGAGACTCTAATTCCACAATCTTATTTGTAGGGAGGAATTTAATTTTAATCTTTACCAAGTGGCCCTAATTTTTCACACGAAATTGAAAGCAATATATGTTTTTGTGGATATCCTCCTTAGTGAATTAATTGGATGACAAATGGGATGATGAAGTATAAGGTCTAGTTGATGGTTTGAGAGAGGTTGTGGATTTATTGGTTTTACATTTCATATAGAATTGGGGTTGGGTTCTTTCTCAAAATTGGGTATATAGATTTATTGTGGGGGATTTGGGAGCAAGATACTTTAATCATGGAATTGGGCTGGTATGGGGGAAATTGAATAATGGTAAAGTGTGAACTAAATGTTTTGAAATGGGAATATGGGAGTGGTGTGATAGTTGTGTAATGGTGAAAGATTTTTTTCGAAATAGGGAAATGGTTGGGGAGAAAATAAATGGTTAATAAAGATAAATATGTGCAGTTTTGGGGAAAAGGGAGAGGGAAAACCACAAAATCAAGTTTAAGAAACGGACAACATGGGATTTAGAGGTTTATAATATAGAAACTAAGAATAGAAACAACTTTAAGAGGATATCGACGTTTTAGGAAAGACAAAGAGGTGTGGTGTATTGAAGGGTGGCACCAATATCGTTAAAACCCTAAAAAGTGTCAGGGTACAAGGCCCTTCCTTCACACCGCAACCATTAAAAGGTAAATCTCTGCATTTTTGGGTTATCTGATAGGAAATTTTTCATTGTAGTCCATATACATCATAACATGATGCGATGATGGAGTTTTTAGTTGGTTGAACTTAAATTTTACATGGATCTTCATGGGGTGAGATCCTTATGCCTTTCTTCCACCATTAAATTAAAAATTCTCTCAATTTTGTAGTGTTAGTTATATAAAATTTCTTATGGTGGGACATGGACATTAAAGTGAATTTATAACATACTGAGATTTTAGAATATATATCTATTTAATAAATAAATATGTTTTATATCTTTTTAAGCATACAAACAAAAACATATATTAATAATTCATTTAAATTAAAAAATAAAGAACATTATATGATATATAATTATATAAAATAATTTCTAAATCATTTAGAAAATACTATTGATTCAAAAGAACTTCTTTGAAATATTTTGTTTATCGACATTATTTTTTTAAAATTAATTTTTAGAAAAAATAATTTAGAGTTTTAAACATGTGAAAAATTATTTTTTTACAAAATAATAATATGAATTCATTAGTTTTCAGTTGGTTAGAAATGAAAATATTTGAAGGTAAAAGATTTTTTTTCTAAAAAATTGTTTTTATGCACATAATGTGTTTTTATAAATTAATTAATTACTATTTATTCATTATTTTAATGAATGTTTTATAAAATATATTCTATAAAATGTTTTAAAATTATTTTAATGTTACTTAATAGACAATTAAAGAAAATAAATTATGTTTTATACAAAAAATTCATTTTTCACAATAAAATATTGTTTTTTATTAAAATTTTATTTAAAATAAATTATCAGATAATTTCTGAAATTGAATTTTCTAAAATAATTTTTATATTTGAAATCATCATGTCCAAATTTTAAAATGAGACCACTTTTATTTTTGTCATAATTAATAATTAATATGGTAAAAATTCATTACTATTGTTAATATTTAAAGGGGTTTATGAGTGGATAACATAAATAGACGAGGTTTACAATAACAAAAAAAACTTGTCTAAATCCTATTAGTTTTGTGTTTTTCTACCAAGAATTATCTTATATTTTAATTTTTGTTTCTATTAAGCCATTTTCACATGAATATGACTTTATTATATTTTCAAGAGTGTCACTCCATTCACATATTAAATTGGGTCCTCAACCCCTCATTTCATCACACATATTGAGCCATATATTTCATCCATGAACTACCCAAATAATATCATATATTTCATTTCCTAGGTCTTAGTTCTTTTAATATTCCTAAAAGACCAATATTTGAATGATTAATGTGTAATCCAAAGGAGGTTTTTAAAGAAGATGTAATTTTCTTTAATGATCTATTTTCAGTTTCATTGTTCCTTGACCTCGTAAAAATATTATATAAAAATATTAACATTATAAAATTAGTACATTTACAATGAAAACAAATTTTTAAGGAAATGTTACAACCATGTTATTCATCCTTTACATCCTTTTGAGAAATTATAATTTCGTTCAAGCGTACATATGGACTAACCCCTCTAAAACCCGATGTGATTCGTTTTTCATGTTCTCCATACATGCCTAATAATATATATGTATTTAATTAATATATATTATATTTATGATATTATTATGATTCATAGAATATATATTATTAATTAACATTATTTATTTCTATTCATTGGAATATACAAACATTACTCGTTCTTATATACGGACTACTATCTACATGAAGTGATGTCATTCATTTTTCATCTCCACATTATATGAATGGTTATAAAAGTAAATATAATTAATAAATATTATAATTATAACATTATTAATATTCTGGATATGATGAACCCATGAATTTGGTGCACATACTGGAACTATCACACTAATTCATGCATGAGAAACATAACAATTAACACCTGAATATTGATTTTAATTAATAATTACTTATGAAGGGATAATTGTAAATTATAATGGAATGAAATATTGTAAATTAATTTTTAATAATTTTTTTATTATAGATAATTAATAAAAATAAATTTATAATAAATTAACATAGGAGTGTGCATGAATAATTTTTGTACTATAGGTAAGGATTTCTGTTGCAAAATAAATTTTAATTGAGATTATTAATGATTGAATATCAATTAGGAGAATTATATTCAATTTTTATATTAACCCCGTGAAATTTATAATCATATATATACTTATATAGTCTTTAATTTTTCATTTCATTATCTACTATTTGGCAGTTAAAATGAATGAGAAATTGTTTTTAAGAGAGTCTGACTTTATTTTTTCTTTGGTCGAAGATAAATTTTTTCCATGTACATGTTCTTGATTTTTTTTAGATTTATATTTTATATGATGAAATGATTACTTAAATTAAATTTTAACCTTATTGAAATTTCTTTTCAATTTTTTAAAGCAATATTATTTTCATTTTCTAAATGAGGTACTTTTAGAATTTTTTAAAAAAGTATAAAAGGTATATTTATTTTTATGTTTACTGAATGAAATATTTTTTCTTATATCATTATCATTATTATATTTTAGGATTAATTTACAAGATTACATTTTTATTTTGAGAGAAAATAATTTTATAAATATTATGGGATTTTTTATTTAACATTTTTTCAAAAGAAAATGATATTTTTATAATGTTTTCAAAGAATTCATTTAATGTTATTTTAAAGTTATTTTTAATCTTTTTATCATCCCTTTATGTTTTCATGGTTAACAAGGGATATAATCTACTGATAATATACATATTATTTTTGTAGATGTCTTATTATTATATGATGTTTAAATTTTTATGAAACCCATTTATTTCCCATGGGTTGTGATATGACTAATTAACGATTTTTTATAATATTGTGGAACACATATTTATGGCTTTAATTATGTGAAGAGTTTAAAAATTAAGTACTTTAATTAATTGGTTATTTATTGACATCTTATGAGATAATATTTTTTGTAAATTTGAGTTAACCTAGTTCAATTTGAGACTTTTTCCACAATGATAGTCTAGAGAGTGAACTATGACTAAGTAAATGATGTAATGGGGAGTAAACCCAGTAGACAATAAGAAATTTTCCACTATGATAGTCTGGGATGTAAACCTTGAATAATAAAATTTTTTTGTATAATTATTATTATACCACATTTATACGATGTGTTCTTATGCTTATGATATACTCCTATAGACCGTGATTGGTTAATGATGATTTGACACTCTTAAGACTCATATATATTAAAATGAATAATATTTATCCTATGAATCATGATTTATAATCCATGGATAAATGGGTATAAATTCCATATGTTATGATCATTATCTTATATACTTATTCTTATCTTATGATTTCATATGATCTTTATTGATATATCTCATGTTTTCCCTTACTAAAAATTTGAGGACACCCTTTTATTATTTTTCCATTTTTACCATGTTATGAATAACTTTTATCACTAGGATGTGTCTAATAAGGGTTCCATGAGAGAAGGAATTTAAGTGATAAATTTAAGATATTTCCTAAAATAAGGTTATTATGTATCTGTCATCCAAATACACTAATTATTTATAGTTTTATGGAATGTTTTATTTTGAAACGTAATGAATATTTATATAAAATGTTGTAATATTTATGTATTATTTTATGGGTTACGTTGGATGGAATTAGAGTGGGATTTAGATACTTTTTTATATTAGGCTATCAATAATATATGTATAGATCTAAGAAAAACTATAAATAAATGAAAGTGATATAGAGATAACCTAAAAGTGTCATAGGATGATAAAAATGTTTCATAATTTAGTACATATCAAGAATTTTTTTCATGATTATATGAATTATCACTATGATTATTATATCTTTATGCATAAAATATAATTTTTTTTTGAATGGATAATTCATGTAGAATAATGTTAAAAATGATTTTGGTAGAAAATGAAATGGTTTTCCTCTTGGTAAATCGAATAGAATACGATTTGGAATAGAAAATATTTTTGGTATACTCATGAAACTCTCTGAATAAATGACTCATGCCGAGTTTACAAATGATAAAAGTAGGGACCAATGCACCTTTGAGTCTTTTATGATGTAACATCCACTATCTTATTGTGGTTCTTATGATTCACTAGTGCTCGAGTAATGGATCAATACCACTAAAAAGATATTTTATGTTTTTTAGTGCACAAGACATGACAAAATATTATTGTAGATGTAACATTTGGAAGGAAAAGTATATTATTGGTGTAAAACTATAGATAATACTAGGAAATTGTAATTAATTGACCCCAAGTAAGGATATGAGTTTAATAGGGTATTTTTTTAGTAAGTACCTTTCTTAAACTCTTCTAAAAAAGAACGGTAATTCCTTGAGCTTAAGTTGAAGTATGATGAATCTATTGGTACCTATGAGATAAATTTTATATGTATTTGGATGTATGATTGTAGTTTTATCATCTAACTTGAAATTGGAATTGATTTGTTCATTAGTGTCTTAAAATCATGTCTTAAAAAAGAATTTCCCATAAAGAAATGTAGTATATTTGAAAAAATAATTTTAAATGATCTCAAGGTTGAAATGGAGAGTGTAGATTCACATTATTCATATATTTCTCATAAGAAGAGAAATATGGAATTCGAGAAAATTTTAATCATAAAACCCATGGAAGAAATAAAACGAATCTTCCTTTATTCCATAAGTGTTAAAATATTCATGAAATAAATTGTCTTAAGGGAATTGACAAATGTTTCATGTGGGGTAAGGAAGGACATAAAACAAGTGAATGGTGAAGAGATGTAAAGATGGAAGCTAATTAAATGAATATAAATATAGATCATCGAAATACACCACCCTCACTCCAATGATATAACTTCATGGAGTTTGAGAATTATTCCAACCAATGATCGAATCCAAGAGATAATGATGATATTCAGTGTTAAAACCACTTACTTTATATGATAACGAAAAACTAGTGAAATCAAAACTGTCGAAGTGGGTCATGAGGACAACGTATTGAATGGTATACTTTTAAACTACTCTAGAATGAAAATATACTATTTCAATATGGTTTTGCACACTATTATTTTATGAGTAATTTAATAAGGGTATCATGTATAATCATTAACAATTTGATGTTAAATTATTAGTGAAAACTCTTAATGGTTCGATAATCACTTCATAAGACAATATATCTTTCCTCATAGATGTTTTTGGTAATGTTCTTCCCAAAAATCTTTTTAATATCCCTTTAGTTGAATTTTATGTGATTTTGGGAATGTATTGGGTCCACTATATATATCCCATATCAATTGCAGGGGAAGATAAGTCTCATAACATATTATGAATCTATAAATGATTGTTTATTGGTGGGATGAAGAATATTAAATTCCAATGGAAAATACATCCATTATATTGTTATTAATACCATTTCATGGGAGTTATTTCTCTCAAATGGTTGGGGAGAAACTCAACATTGATGTTATGACTATTGAGAATAAATATTTCAATATATTTCTAGAAAAATTTCATATCCTTCTCCATAATAATGAAGTTGATTTTCCAATAGATCTCATAACCGGTGTTATTCATATTTAATGTAATCTTTATAAAATATTACTAATTCAGTTCTAGGAATTGATGAATAAACTCTAGGAGGATATTAATAATGGATTACTTCAGATAAGTTCACCATCATTGGGTGAAGTTGTTCTTTTTGTTAGGAAAAATATGAGTCAATGCATCAATTAATTGATTACTAGTAACATAATAATATTAATATTATAAAAAACTATTCACTACCTCATATTTATGATTTTTTTGATTAAATAAAAGGAGCTCAAAAATTTTCAACCATTAAACTCTGATATGGACATAATATATCAATGGTAAACAAAGGAAATATATAAGAAAACATTATATATTAGGTGTAATAGTTCATTCCTTCATGGTCCGTTACTTTTCTGTTTATGGGTGTTAGAGGTGCTTATTGGAGGCCTAGAGCGGGGTTTGTAAGAGATGGGATATAAAAATTTAGAAATAGAGGAAATGCATTCCTTGTAATGTTTACACGACATGAAAGCAGGGTTGACAGCATGTGCAGGGCTGGTTCACAATAGGTAATAATTTATATGACTAATCATTTTAGGTGATAGGAATTATAGTGAATGATGAACATTTTCTGAGTCCTGAGGATTACGTGTTTTATAATGGCCACATGACGTGAAACCTATGGGATTACATGTTTTAAGAAATTTTCCCATTTGAATTTTCATTTATTTATCTGAACCTTCTTCTCTATCATTATAGGTGTACACTAGGTTCCTCGAAGAGTTTTTCATGACCTCTTTATTCTACTTAAATCCTTTGGTTTTGGTGGATCTTTTTTGGCGATCCATGTTGAGTTATTCTTCCATCCCTAGGATTTTATTACATCATTGTCTTAAGAATTCCCATCGGAATTATTGTTTTGGTTTGATTTGTGTGTTGGGATGTATTTTGATGATATTTCTGTGTTTTGTGGGTTTATCAATAGTATCTCGGGTTGTGGTTTTGAATGGTAGGAATTTATTCTTCACTCTATAATTCAAAACTTGTTAGAAAGATTCTTTGTGGTTGAGAATCCCTCATTTACATATATTATGTATTATAGAGGATCAATTTTCTTTTGATCATCTATGGGTTATGGTTATTTAGTATTAATCAATGATAAAGAATTGATCAATTGAAATTGTCTGGAAAAGTGGGGAAATGATTCATAGGTTTTTATATCATTAATTGGTTTGTGATATTGTGAGTGTACATGCTTGATGTCCTGTTGAAATTGTAGTTGTTGGGGGATTTTTTTACAAAGGATGATTCTTTTGTGACTGTTTCTTTCATTGTGATTATTATGATATAATCGTAAAATAAAATTTCAAACTACTTATATTTGGATAATAAAGTTGTTTCCCCAAGATTATGGATTTTGTGATAATGCCCCTAAAATAAAGAGTAATGTGAAAAAATCCCCTTTGTTAATCTGTAAAACGTATTTTGATCTATTGTAATGTCTGGTCGTGCTTTTGGGGCAGCGATGTGTAGTTGATTTGTGTTTGTGGCATGTGGGATGATGGTTTGATGGTTGTGATTTTGAGGATGTTGTGGCGGTGTTTGTTTGACCAGGATTTTAGGGTGGTGAGGGGGTGTCTGTTTTGTCGTTCTTTTTGTGTTTGTGAGGTGGTGTTCATTTGGTCATGATTTTTCAAAGGTGATGTGGTGGTTTTTTTGACCATTCTTATGGGACATTGGGGTGATGGTAAAATGAAGAAGATGAGATACATGTTTCCTATGTAGCTATTTTTTCAAGATACCTGGGTAGTGATTGAATAAGTGACTAGTTAATAATGATTAAAATGGTATGGTATGTTTGGTTAATCAATTGGAAATGGTTGATGGATAATTAAATGATGGTTTTTGTGGTTAAATGTGGATGATGCTAAATAACAAAACAAAAGGATTTGATAATGGGAATTGGTTGGTGTTGTGATGCGGCTGGTGGTCTGTTTGGTGTTATGCATTTAGGGGTTTAAGAAAAAGTGATGTTGTCATGATATGGTTAGTTTTTGGTTATGATCCCATATGTTGGTCTTGTGTGTGGAAATATTTATATACTTTTATATACTTTTGATTTATATACACACCCCACCCACACCAAGAACTGTGTGCCAATGCCCACATATTAGTGAAGGGGGTATTTTCATTACATCTGATGAGGAGGATGGATGACTGGGTACTTAATATTTCCCACTCTCTCTTATTGATAAGGTAGGTATTCCATAGTCTTTTATGTCCAAATGTTTGTTAGTTCACTAGACGGTGGTTGTGATAGAACCTATTTCATCAGAAGAGTAATTATGTGGTTGTACTTGTGGAGAGACTAATCCCAGTGTCTTTGGGAAATATGTGACATATACTAGGTGTTTTAATGTGGTAACAGATATAATTAGGTGGCCTATGGTAGGGGGTAGTCATGGTAGGAGGATGACATGAGGTTGATGTATTTCATGTTCACAATACCCTACTACTCTGGTTATGGTTTTGATAGTATTAACTAGATGTTTCAAAGGGATATCGGATGTGGATGTTCTTGTGGTATGGAAATCCCAACTTTCTGTGTATGAGATTTTGTGTGACCATTCTTGGGGTGAGGTTTGGTATAAGAAGGATAAGGGAGCACCAGGATGTATGAATTTTGGGTGTGAGAGAGGCATACCAGTGGGAAAGTAGTGTGAGGTACCCTATATTTATATGATTCTTGTTATATTTTATTACATGGCTTGCATTGTTTTGTTATCATGCCTTGGAAAGGATTGGTTTGGTTAGTCTACCTGTATAGATTATATTTGGGTTTTCAATTTTCTATGGGGTTCATTAGTATGCTATTTTCACATGTGTGTGAGGGACTTTAGTTTTCCAATTGAGTTTACCTGTATGCTCACCACATGTATATAAACTAATTTTTAGGTTTCCAGGGGAACATAATGTTCTGGGTTACTCATTACTATCTTGTAACTTAGGATAGTTATTGTGACACTTGTTTAGATTTAGTTTTCTATATTTACTTTCGATAATTTTATCTATAGCAGTTATATTTATACACACTCTCAGGGATAATTTTGGATTTATTTTATATTGTGTCATGTATTTATTATGGATTATTTATCTTATATACCTTTACTATTTATATTATAGAGTGTAATACCTACCTTAAATGATAATTTTATATCCTCAGTGCTAGTTTCCAACCCGAGTCTTACTGGAGGTGGGACTCGGGGGATCATTATCTCTCTCCCCTCATTACAGTATCCTTGGAGAGAGGGATTCAGGAAGAAGTAGTATCATAGGGGATGGTCGAGATATAGGATGGAGTGAGGAGTTAGGAATAGTGAGGATTGCATCATTTGTTATATAAATTGTTCCAGTTGACCTTGGTAGTGGAATAGTTTAAGGAGACTATCGACGAAATGGGATTTTAGGGACATTGATATCAAATGCATGAGATGTAAACTTATTGAATGACCAAGTGAGGTAAACATGTCTATAAGGTAGGGACCTAGGAGAGGTACATAAATCATGGTAATGTGTGTTTGTATTTTAATTGAGTTGTTTTGGGAGGTTTAAATTTTATTAAATACATTGAAATGAATCTTAATAAAATTCCACACTACTTGGTCTTACGAAATCATTGCTTCTAATTTCAGTTATGTCTCTTATTATTTATTTTTGTGTAGATTAAGTAGTTTATGTTTAGTAGGCTAATCTTATTGATCACCGTAGGGTTGATACGGAAGGGGAGGATGAGTCTTGGTAGAGAGTTTTGTGTTCTTTCCATTAGAAGGCATAGGGAAAGTTTAAGTGAAGTGTTTCATTTGTATAGACACAATTCTTGAGAATGGAACTCAAGATCTCTTCTAGTTTGATCCTATCCCTGGTGGGATAATGGGTCCCATTGGAACTTAGTCATATGTAGGGAGATGCATGTCAAAGGTGGGTGTTGTATCTTGGAGAGCTGAAGGAGGAAGATGTTTAATGGTGTGACTCTTAAAAAGAGTTCTGGGGGATTTTCCTTTCAATGACTATGACGGTAGTGAAAATGTATGGCCCTATTTATATTCTATAGGAGAGTATGTCAGTGTGAGAGTTGGGTCTAAAGTTTAAGGAACTTCAGTATTTTCCCAAAAAAAATTTACAGATGAGTCGTCTCATACACAAAAAATTTAGGAGGCACTTTATCCATCTATCCAATATGTAGTTAATCCATTTACATTTCCAGTGAACTAAGAGGTTCATAAGAAGGGAAAGGTGATACAGTAGATGCATTATTGAGGAGGTTTTTTTATAAGGTAACTAATAGGGTTCCTCAAGGAGCATAGTTTCCAATGGTAGGCCATTGGAAAAAAGGCCTTCGAGGTTTTAACTTCTATAGATTTGACATCAACACCTTAATTTTAGGTCTTCAAGGTCTACTAGTTTTCATGATTTTCCTTTGGATTTTTTAAAGTGTGTTTTGGTTTTATGGTTTATGGTCATTTCTAGAACCTGTTACCAGTGGTTCCTTGAGGTCAGATTAGTGGAGGTGGACTGGTTCCACACCTTCCTCAGTAGAAATTTCCAACGAGATAGTTACAACAGTGTGGGAAGTAGTATTATACTCCACCATGGGGAGATGGATTAGGTAAATGCCTTCCTTGGGATGTTTCTCATGTTTAGGGACCTCGATAAAAGCACAGTCATGGAGGTGATCATTAGTGTAGAGGTAGAGGAGCTAGTCAAGGTTAGTTTCACACAGTGGAGAAAGTAGTGCTAGAGGGTCCAGAGATCATTATAGGTATGATAAATTTATTTATTACCTTTTGTTGTGAACTGTTTGATTCATTATCTACAAATTAAATTTATTCACATGATCTATTCCTTTCTTTGGGACTATATTTAGATAGAATTTCAATTCCTATATAGTTAAGTACACCATTCAGAGGCCATACCATCTTGATTGATGTGTTCTATGGGTCTAAACTGATGATGGGGCCACATTAGTCATTTCTGATTATTTTATTCCTTTCGTAAAATGTTATAATTGACATCGATTGGTTTAATTCCATAAGTGATATTATAGACTACTTACCTATGAGAGTCATGTTCCCGGATGTGGGTGGGTAGCATATTTTTTTCTTTGGAGAGTAGGATTTTCAGGTAAGCAGTCGAAATGTAGAGCCACTTATTTCATTGATTGTCGAGTTTTCAGTGGAATAAGTGGAAATTGGGATAGTATAGGTTCCCAAGATTATTTATGAGTTTCTGTATTTTTTTTCAAGGAGATTGTGACTCTACCCCATCAATTTGATGTTGAGTTTGGGATAAACTTTCAGCTTGGCGATTCTACAGTTTTGATTGATCCATATTAGATGACACCTTATGAGTTGTGGAATGTGAGGATTTATATTGATGATCTGGTGAAAAAGGGTTTATTTGGCCCTATGTGTCACCATAGGGTGCCCCAATGTTGTTATACATGATGGAAGATGGTATTCTGAGGTTTTATATATACTATTGGAGGTTGAATTAGGTGATGACCAAGAATAGTTACCCTCTCCCAAGGATAGATAATCCTTTTAACCAACTGAGAGGAGGAAGTTGGTTTTATATGATTGATATATAGTATGAATATCACTTATTAATGTTGAGTTATAGAGATATCTCAACGACTTCCTTTGGATAAAGTTATGGGTACTTCAAGTTTGTAGTCAAGCCATTCAGTGTTACAAACAAACCATCTGTGTTCATGAGGCTTATGAACGTCGTGTTCTACAGGTTTCAATATTTTTTCATCATCATATAAGTTGATGATATATTCATCTACTGAAAGTCATAGAGGATACTTTTTATCATCTTAGAGCTATCTTGAAAATCCTTTGACACTAATAAAATTATGTGAACTCATTAAAGTGTATGTTTTTCACGTAGGAGGTGAATTTATTCAAGAATTTGGTGTCCCAATAGGGTGTGTCACTAGACACATAGAATGAAAATTATGTTTTTTCTTGAGAGTCACCCAAGAACATGAAATAGGTTCAAAATTTTGTTGGTATCATTGGTGATTATCATAGTTTTTTCCCCAATTTCAGTCGAGTTATAGACATGTTGATAGCATTGAATAAGAAGAATCAGTATATTTTGTGGAATTATCAATGCTTGAAAACATCTATTTATCGAAAGGGGATATTGGTTTGTGGTCTAGTGATTCGATTTCCAGAGGAGGGTGTGAATTTTGAGGCGTTTTGTGATGATTCCCATTTAGGTTTGGGATGCATGTTGATGAATTATTAGTAAGTGATCTATTATGGGTCTAGACAGTTACATCCCCCAAGTGTAACTATAGAACCAATGATTTAGATATAGAAGTGGTGGTTTTTGTGCAAAAATTATGGAATCATTACCTCATTGAGGATTTCATTATTAGATTCACGGATCAAAATATCTTGAGGTATATATTTTCTTTGTTTGATTAAAAATTGAAAATTTGGAGGTGGGTAGAGTTTCCTTAGGGTTATGATTTTTAGATCTTCTAAACTTCTAGAAATCGGAATTAGGTAAAAAAAATAATTGAGTAGGAAGTAATAGATAGATGTTTTTTAGTAATATAGTGATGCTTGAAGAGAAATATAAGAGGGGGTAATCTTTTACTTAGATGAAATGGAGGATGGTGGAAGCGACTAATTGTTTTATATCACATTGAAAAATTATCTAATGCAGTATGTGGAGGAGCCTCAATGGGGGGACATAGAGGTATAAGTGGTTTGTGATCTTGTTGGACATGATGATACTCTAAAGGGATGGTCAGAGGATGGTCAAAACCAAATGTTGTTTAATGGTGGATTATTTTTTCTGGTAGTATGTTTGGGGGAGTTCTTCATTAGTTTCATAGCTCACCTTTGGTGGCACACCCATGATTTTTCATGATGACCATGACTTGAAGATACATTTTTGGTGCCCCAGAATGAAATGGGGGGAGGAGGAGTTTGCAGAGAGGGGTTTGTTTTTATTGTAGGTAAAGGCAGATAGTCATGTTCTAAAAGGTTTATTGTCACTATTGATTGTTATTGTGGGGAAATGAAATGAAATATTAATGTATTTCATCATAGGGTTACCCAGATATTAGGGAGGTTATGATGTTTTCTGGGTGGTCATGGATCAGATGATGAAATTGGATCACTTATTAGTAATCAAGGATTCAAGAACGATGGATGAATTCGACAAGTGGGGTGTGGATGAGGTATTGTGGTTTCATTGAGTTCTATGTTCCATTTTCTCAAATCAAGATTCATGTTTCACCTTTTTTCACGAGGGGATTTCAATATTCTTTTGGAAATCAGTTACACCTCAACACAACTTTCCACCATCAGACAGATGTGTATACAGAGCCAAATATCTACACATTGGAGGATATATTGAGGGAATACATATTGGACAGTTTTGGATCTTGGGTATGATAGTTTCCATTGGTTATGTTTCTTTATAAAAATATTCATCACTCTTATACTATAATGGATCAATTTGAGGCTTTGTACAAGAGGCCATGTCATTCTCCATTATGCAGGGAAGAGGTTGGGGAGTCAGTAGTTCATTGATTCAATGTGATGAAGAACACTAAAAATAAGGTCCAATAGGTTTTAGATTGGTTTAAACTATCATAGGTCTGACAAACATCTTACTACAATCTTATGAGGAGTCCTGTGTAGTTTTATATTATAGACCACATGTTATTGAAGGTTTTCCATAAAAATTGTTAGTAGTGGTTTTGCAGAGGGTGTAATATTTCACCCTTGTAAATTTGTCCATTTTTGGTGTTAGGTAAGGTTGGTGAGGTGGAGAATCTATTGGAACTCCCCCACAGTTGGAGATGATCCACGATGTATTCCATGTCTCTTAGCTTCATTGGTATCTTCACCATGACTACCATGTCATTGAATATGAAGAGTTGAATATCAAGGATGATGCGACATTACAAGAGTAGCCAATAGAGATACATGATTATTAAGAGAAAGCATTGTGTGTGAGGAATATTATTTTGGTATGTGTTTTATGGAGGTATGGTGGTTTGCAGGAGAGTTCTTGGGAGCCATATATGCAGATACATGCCTAGTACCAGATTTTTTTATAGTTTTCCTTTATTTTTCTTTTTGATATGATGTTTGTATCATTATGTTTTATGAGATGTGTTATTTTCCATTGATGTGATATGTGATAAATTCCTAAAATATGAATAGGGGATTCCCTAACTTGTAATCAAGACAAATTAATAATAATATGATTAATCATATGTAAGAAAGTCAGTTCCACCCTAAGTAGATAATATCTTGACAAGGAGGAAGAAATTCCCAGATTCATGTGTTAGAGGTAATAAAGTTGGTTGGTTATAATGATTATTGGTTTGGGATAATTGGAGGTTGATATGGTTGCATGGATGTATGGTGATGAGTTCATGCAATATTTTTTGTGGTTATTTGGTGGGGCATGTTTGGTTGGTTGTTGCATTTGAGGTAGGAATAGATCCATGAGAGATATCTTATGGGTTAGTGGTGAAACAAATCCTTCCCTTCTAGTATTAGTTTTGGATTATTGAGGGTAATAATAGTTTGATATTAATCTCATTTAATGGTTAGTTTCTTCCTAGGCCATTACTTTTCTAGTTTTGGATGTTTGAGGTTCACAAAGGAGGCATGAAATGGGCTAAGAGGAGTTTGGATACTAAAAGTTAGAATCAGAAGAAATATATACTATTTAAATATTATATGATGTTAATGTGGGGTCCAAAGCTTGTTTTGTGATGGTTAATTATGTGTAAAAATTTGGGTGATCACTTCTTTTTGGTGACATTATTTTTAGTGAAATTTATAAATTTTTTGAAACTCGAGGTTTACATGCCTTGTAATGGTTACATGATAAGAAACCTATAGGATTCCATCTTTTAATTTAATTCCTCAACATATTTTAAATTCATTCATCCAAACCATACTCTCTCTCTCTCATTTCAAATGAACCCTAGGTTCCCCGAGGTGCTTTTCAATCCCTATTCCTTCCTCATTGATCCTTTGGTTATGTTGGATTCCCATTGGTGATATATGGATAGTTCTTCATCCTTCTACAAGTTTTTATTTTTACTTTTAATGGGTATTCATTGTAATAATGTTTTTTTTGGTTTGGGGTGTGTGTTGGGATGTATTTTTATAGTCTTTGTGTGTGGTGTAAGATGATATGGGGTATCTCATGTTGTAGTTCTGGATGGTAGGAATTTTTTATTTTCACTAGAGTGAAAAATGTGTTGGAATGATTCTAGGATATAGGGAATCCCTCATTTCCCTTTATTTTTTACCTTGTGGGATGGGTTTTATTTTTTTCATCTATGGGTTATGGTTGTTCTGGATTAGTCAAATATAAACAATTTTTTAATTGAAATTGATATGGAAAAAGGTGGAACTTATTCTCAGGTTTTTATAGATTTGATATGTTTTTCGATATTAATATTATACAAGATTAATTAGCACTAAAAATTATTATCATTGGGGGAAATTTTTTATGCTGGATAATTTGTGTTGTGATAGATACTTTTTTTTGATTGCTGTTATATAACCCAAAAATGGAAATTTGTTAGCCACTTATATTTGGATAATAATATGGTTTCCCCAGTACTATGGATTGTGGAATAAGCCTCCTAAGAAAGGTTCTATGTGATAAAATCCCCATTGTAAATATATAAAATGTATTTTGATGTGATGTTATGTTTGTAGATTATTCTGGGGAAGAAATTTTTGGTTGAGTTGTGGTTGGTGAATGTGTGGATTATGGTTTGATTTAAGTAACTTTGGGGTAGTGAGGAGGGGGTTGTTTGAACATGATTTTAAATTTAAGAGGAGGTGTTTGTTTATATAGTATTTTGGGTTTTAAAGGAGGTGGTAGTTCAGACATGATTTGGGGTGGTGTGGTGGTGGTTTGATTGGCCATTCTTATGGGATTGTGGGTGATGGTACAATGGGGATGATGAGATTCTTGTGATGTAATTGGTTGATTTTTCCTAGATTCCTGAGTAGTATTGGAAGACATAAATGGTTATTAATGATTCAAATTGAATGGATTGGTTTTGTTAATGGTTTGGAAATGGTTGATGGAAAATTAAATGAGGGGATATGTGGTTAATTGTGAATGATGAAAAAAATAAAATGAATGGGTTAGATAATCGGAATTGGTTATATTCCTGATGTGGATTGTGGTTTGTTTGTTGTTATGAATTTAGAGGTAGTTGAAAAATCTATTATGCTGTGTGTTGGTTAGTGTTTGGTTGTGAACCAATATTTTGGGATTTTTTTGGGTATATGTATATACTTTTATATTCCTTGTTATTTCTATAGACACCCCACCTACTTCGAGCACTTTTTAGTACACTCGTATAGTTAGAGGAGGGTGTTTTCTTTAACATCTTGAGAGGTGGTCATATGGATAGGTACCTTCTCTTTATCACTCTCTCTTCTACGGAAAGAAGGTATTTCATAGTTCATGATGATCAGTTGTATGTTAGTGCAGAAGAGGGGGGTTTTGAAATCCCACGTGTCTTCGGGTGAGTTCTGATGTGGTTGTGCTTATGGATATGTGAGATCGAGTGTATTTGGGTGAGATGTGACATAGATTAGGTGTCTGTGGGTAGGATTATATTGGATGAGGTGGCCTATGGTGTGGGTCATTCATGGTAGTAGGAGGAAATGAGGTTGATTAACTTCATGTTCATGATACCCTACTACTGTAGTTATGGTTTTTATGGGGTGTACTAGGTGTTTTTTGGTGAGGTGTGATGTGCTTGTGCTTGTGGGGTGGAAAACCTATGTGTCTGCAGGTGAGATGTGGTGTGACTATGCTTCTGAAAAAGGTGTTGTATAAAAATGATATAAGAGTTCCATGACATATTAAGTTGGACTGTGAGAGTGGCACACCAATGAGAAAGTGGTGTGGGGTACCCTATATCAATATGTTAACTATTATATTATATTACCCAGATTGCATTATTTCAAAAGTGTTCCTTAGTGAGGTTTGGTTTGGATAGTATACTTGTATAGGTGTTGTTTGGTTATTCAGTTTTCTCATGGGTGTATTAGTATGATAACTTAACATGTGTTGGTTTTCATGCAGAGTAAACCTATATTCTCACCCTACATATAAAGACTATATTTCACGTTTCCATGAGGAATTCATTGATCATGATGATCAATAATAACTCATACTTTTGGATAGTTTCTATTTTGTTTTTTTTATTTCATCTTTTGTGTATTTAATTTGGATATTTTATATGTATCAGTTTTATTTTATACATGCATTGTGGGATGTTTTTTTATTTCATTTATAGTATTTCCTGGAGCTTATTGTAGATGATACAAATTATCTCCCAATCCTATTTATATTATAGAGGGTAATGCCTCCCATACAGGATATTTTTATATCCTTAGTGCTAGTTTCCAACTAAGGGCCTACTAGAGGCAGGACTTGGGAATCATTATCTCTATCCCCTCATAGAAGTATCTTTGTAGGGAGGGGTAGTGACATGAGTTATGGAAAAAATGAATCTATAGTGATTCCTTTTGGACTTACCAATACTCCTATTATCTTCATGGATGTAATGGATAGAGTCATTATAGATTTCCTTGATCATCCTTTTGTAGTCTTTATAGAAGAAATTCTTATATATTCAAAAATTAAGGAATCGAATGAAAATAATTTGAGGATTATTTTTAATACCTTGATGAAAGATAAGTTGTAAGTATTATTTAGTAAATGTGAATTTTGGATAATAATCATTTTTTTTGTCATGTAATCAAAAATTTAGGATATTGATGGATTTATCAGAGAAGGAATTTATTAATGTTTAGACCATATGAACTATGATGAACAAAATCCATAGTTTTCTAGTGTTTTCTATATAATATAGATGATTTTTGAAAACTTTATCATGGATATATAATATAATAACAATGTTGATACTAAAGGGAACTAAGTTCCATTGGACTAATGAATGTGAAAAAAAATTCAAGGAATGGAAGAGGTGGTTGTTTAGTGAACCTATGATCCCACTAATGTCCTGCGGAGATGGTTTTTTATCTATAGAGATGCATGAATGAAAGGAATGAGAAGCTTTCTCATGCTGAATTATATGGTGGTAGATTATGCCCCTCGCCAATTAAAGGATCACGAGAAAAATTACTCACCATATGATTTGGAACTGGAAGTAGTAATTTTTTCTTTGAATATATAGATAAACTATATTTATTGTGAAGTTGGGAGAATATATACCAATAATAAAATCTTGATGTGTATATTCACATAGATAAAGTTGAATATTAATTAGAATAGATGGCCGAAACTGATTAAATTTTGTGATTTATTAATACTCTACGACCCTCGGAAGGTGAACCAGGTGGATGATGCTATAATTCATAAGTACCATACTAGTTTTTCCATGTGGAGGATCAAAAGAGATCCAATACTTTTGAATTTTAAAAAGATCTAAATTGAGTTCATAAATAAAGGGAAAATATCCAATCTTTACGAGACAAATTTCCAACCATCTTTTGTTGTGAATGTTAAAATGTTCAAAAGAATATGTGAAGCTACAAAAGTATATAAATAATGTTACTGAGTTCAGTTACGATATTGATTGAAATATATGTTTCAGAAACAAAGTATATTTCCCATTAATAACAAAATTATAGAAGGATCTATTAAATGAAGATAAAATTTCATCATTCTATATTCAAACTAGAAGTATAAGGATTTATAGTGATATTAGAGATCATTACCAGTGGGTAATCATGTAAAGAGATACCACATAGTATGTATCTTGATGCTCAGTATGTTAGAAAGTTATGTCTAAGTGATAGAATTATAAGGAGACGTGATAATGATTACCTATACCTAGGTGGTAATCTGAAAATATCACCATGGATTTTTTGGGGACTTTTCAAGATATATAAATGGAAAAATTCACATTGGGTTGTAGTTTATTTGTTATGAAAAAAACACATTTCATAACTATTAGAGAAGATTTATATCTTCATCATCTCCTAAGGTTATACATTAATGATGTCTTATGGTTGCATGGAGTGCCATTATCAATTACATCTAATCAATATCTAAGGTTTATCTCAAAGTTCTAGGGAACTCTTTAGCAATGTTTAAATAGGGACTTGGGCTTTAGCATTGCATATCATCCTCAAACAGATGGTCAATCTGAGAGGACCCTTAAAAACATAGAATGTATGTTGAGAGACATTATTTTGTATTTCAAATTAGTTTAAAATTGGAAACTTTCTCTAGTTGAATTTTCTTACAATAATATCATTCAGTTGGGTAATTATATGTCTCCTTATAGACCCCTCAATGGAAAAAGTGTAGGAAAATAACATGTTAAGATGATGTTTGAACCTGAGTTAGCTAAAAAATAGTAGATAAATTTAGAATAATTAAATACAAAATCATATAATCTCAATGTACAAAAATAGTTATTCGAATAACGTTTTTTGGGATTTTGAGTTCAAAATTGGTGATAAGGTGTTCCTATGGATATCTCCATAGAAGAAGGTTATGATATTTGGAAATAAAGAGAAGCTAAGCCCTAGGTATATTAGTCCTTGTTAGATTATTGATCACATTAGGGAAATATATTGTCACTTTTCTCTTCCTTTATACCTATCCCAAGTTCATAATGTGTTCCTTGTTTCTCTTTTATGAAATTATACTCTATCTCCTTCACATGTAATGAACTTAGAGTTTATAAAATTAGAGTGTGATATTTCTTATGGGGGGAAACTTATTTTTTTATTATAGTGATAAATTACTACAAAAAAAGACTAAGCACTTTGTTAAGGTTATATTGAGAAATCAAAATTTTGATTAAGTTACATGGGAACGTAAGGATGTGATGAGGAAGAGGTATCCTTAATTTTTTGTATTTATGTAACAAAATTTAGACGTAAAAATTATTATGAGGAGGTTGAATATAAGACCCTAATATTTTAGAATATATAACTCATTAATAAATAAATTTATTCGATGGGGCATGAAGCATGAAACTATGAAATTACAAGAATAATAATTATATAATATAACATTATGTACATATTAGGGTATATAATTGTTAAAAATAATTTCTAATTCAGTTAAGAAATTCAATTGATCATAAAGAACTGTTTTGAATTATTTTGTTTATTAGCCCAAATTTTTTTAATATGTTCTTTTAAATAAATTCAGAGTACTAATATTATTGAAAATTATTCTTTACAAATTAATAAAATGCATTCATTGGTTATCAAAAGGGTTGAAATGAAAATAAAATTATTTTAAGGTAAAATAGATACTTTTTTGAAAAAAAATTATGCATTCAATGTGTTTTTATAAATTATGCTAATAACTATTAATGAGTTATTTTTATAAAATGTCTATAAAACATATTCAGTTTTTTTAAGATTCTTTTAATGGTTTTTTCTAGTAAATTAATGTGAATACATTTTGTTTCATGCTTAAAATTCATTTTTCTTTAAACAATTTTTTTTCTTTTGCATCTATACATAAAACTAATCTCTTCAAATTTTAGAAATAGAATTTTTAAAAAGATTTCAACAATTTAATTCATCATTTCCAAAAAAATTAATTAGACCACATTAATTTTTTAAATAATGAAGCGTAACTATAGAAAAATTCATTACTATGGTAAAGTTTAAAAACGGTCAATGAGGGGTTAAACTAAATAGATAAGGGTTAAAATAAAAAAAAATTATCTAAATACAATTAGTTAATTTATTTGATAGCCACCCTAATAATATTGTTTCTTATGTGTGTGTGCTATGAAATTCATATCCTAGGGTAAGGGTTTATGTTGAAATATTTGATTTGGATTATTTATGGTTGAATCTATGTTGTGATTATTATATTTTATTTTTCCTCTAAAAGACTTATATTTTATTCTACCTTATTTATTTGTTTGTTTTTTAGGGTTTCCATTCATTCTCCTCTATTTGGTACTTAAATATTATGGAGGAGTTATTAAGATATATCTGCGTTATTTTGTATTTAATCAATAAACTCTTTCTTCCATATCCATGTTCACTAAAAATATTTAAATAATGTTATTTTATATGATAAAATTAATATTTATATTCATTTTTGAACATATTTTACTTTCTATTAATTTTTCTAAACTAATATTCTTTTCATTTTTTGTATGAGGTACTTCTGGACCTTTTACCAAAAATGTGAAAGGAATATTTGTTTTAACATTTATCAAATAAATGAATTTTCCATGGGTTATGATATAGAGAGTTAATGATTTTTTATGATATTATGGAACACATATGTACGGTTTTAATTATATGAGGAGGGGGTATGTTAAATCCCTCTAAATCATTTTATAATTATTGATATCTCATTAGATAATATGGAATAGAGTGAGGAGAGAACCAAGTGTAGTATGGGATTCTATCCACTATGATAGTCGTTGGATGAAAAAGAAAACATTGGAATGGAGTGTGAACCCAATACGTTATGGTACTTTCTCCACTATGATAGCTACAAAAGTGAACCTTGAATAATTAAATTATTTTATTCTAATTTTTATTCCACAATTCAAATTACATTTTCTCATGCTTGTGATATGATCTCATAGCCCATGTTTGATTAATGATTATTCCTTAATCTTATGAATCTTGCCTTTTAAAATTATAATGACTCATTATGTGACTCATGATTTATAATCTATGATTTTTTTGGTATGAACATTATAATTTAAGATCATACTCTCATACCCTTATACAAATATTAAGTTTTCACATGATCATAGAAATGTATGTCTAATATTTAAGCATCTGAGTTCAAACTTTCTTAAGTTTCCATTTCCTGAGGTTATGAATGGAGATTTTATGTTGTATATGTATAATATGGTTACCATGACAAAATATATTTTTCCTATGTTGAATATATTTTAGAAAATAAGTTGATTATGTATCTAGACTTAAAATACACTAACCATTTATGGTTATGCAGTGTGTTTCATTATGTTATGTGTTGAATATCCATCTAAAGTGATGAAATATTTATGTTTGTTATTCTAATGTCATCTAAACATTTAGTTTGTTTCTAAATCAGAAACATATGGTAGATTTTCCACTAGATGTGTCATGACATGGGAGCATATATTGTAATTACTCTAGATTATATAGTGTGATCCTTTTAATATTTCTATATATATATATATACGGTTTTCTCATCAGAGTTGGTGTTGTGCTTTGGGTTTCATAGGACCCCATAATTAAAATATTAAAAATATCAATAAATATTGATGAATTCACACACATAGATTCAAAATAAATGGTTTTAATAATAATAAAAAACTCAGAAGGGTAATATGAGACCACATTTTTTTTCAAAATGCAGGGTTTCTCCTAAGTCTGACATAAATTCAGTCAGTGTCAGTTGTTCATCTTAAGCTAGCTATTAGTGGGTGTGCTAAGAAAATTAAATAAATCATTTATTTATTTTACTAAATTAACTAGTACATAATATCCTTATATTAATACATCATTATGAATAATATTCTAGGTATCCATATAACCATGGGATATTAGAAGATGATTTCATAGCTCTATTGGAATTGGAAACTCAAGGATGTGGATCAGATAAAAAATCTTGGAGAATCATGAGACGAATGAAGAGCGCAACATGATATTCACCTTCATCACTCAATAAGGCCTTATTCACCAAAAATCAATCTTCTATTAAGGTATAAATTTTTTTTCTATATTTATCCCTGTGATTTAATTTTTCAAGAACGGATTTCATATCTTCCTTACACTTGTGATTTTTTGTTCTTCACATGAGCTTAATTTTTATTGGTTTTCTTAAACCAATTTATTTATATTTGTTACACCCATATTTTCACACCCTTTGTTTCCATAACTTCGGACCAATTTCTATTATCACATCATCCAATGATGATCTCACTTCATTCTTGTGTTTTCTTCTCCAATGATATTCATGTTCTTCATCATTGTCCTACAAGGTTTGTTATTCAACATTACTCAACCGGATTCTAGTGAAATTAAACCCCTATATTCTTTATTTATGTTGTAATGACATAGGGATTAGTATTTTATAGATTCGTGAATATGGATTTATAAGAATCAGGTGATGGAATTATGGGCTGAGACCCTAAACAACGATAGGAGGTGTGGTGGTTACTCCTCAGGTAGCCTAAATCCCGTTTTCCAACTAGGGGAGGCTAAGAAATAAATATTAGAGATTAATTACATTGATTTTAGTTGTTTTAGGTGAGTCAAATTCTGGTTCATGTAGTAGGAAAGGTGGATCTTACATAAACATAGAGACAAAATTCATTGTCTCTGAAAAACATGACTATATGCCATGTTTCCCCATGGAACCCATGTCATTTATCACAGGTTCACGTGGAAACTATGGTATCATGATGAGGTAAATATCATGTTTCATGTGGTCAGGTGCACATTCCATGTGACCATACTCATGTATCCAATCCCTATGTTGATAGCACACACCTAGAACCATGTGTAAGGGGACACTCTATATTCCCATAGGGACATGTAACATCCCGAACTTAATCAAGTATGAACCATTCTTACATTATTGTAGTCAAATTAATTAAGCGACCTGGGGTGCACCCTTGTGCACCGTACTGTGGGTCCCAGTCAGCTTTTTTGTTTAATTTAAATAATTACATACGTTTCAGGAAAAATGTCACATCACACTTTGGTGCGGTGTTCTGGTTTTAAATAATTAATTATGTATTGGAAAAGGGTAATTAGATATTTAAATAATATTTAAAAGAAATAAAGAAAGGATAAAAAGTAATTCTAAAATAAAATAAAGAGGGGGTTACTGGATAAAATGAAAATAATTAAAATGTGGTATTCCCGTTTTTAATTATTTTTATTATTTTCATTTCCATTATTTTGTTTTATTTTCACTTTTTCTTTTTCCCTTTTTTTCTTATCTTTTATTTTTATGATATTTTTATTTTCTTTTATTTTTCATTCATTTCTCTCTTTTATTTTTTTCCTCTCCTCTCTACCTATCCCACTCATCATGTCGCACCCCACATTCCTATTACACCAACCAGCAGCCCCTTCGGAAGGCCGCTTCTCCTCTGTCTGATGTATGATTCCTTCATCGTCAAGTGTGCAGTAAAACTTAGGAAAAGGATAACATTGTGCAAGTGGAATAGTTTTATTCCATTGAGTATTATGCAGATAGTTCTTCGTGGAAGATTCTTACCCTCTTTTGGGGTTTTTCTAAAATCCATCGTTTTCATCCGTTTTAGGTCAAATAAAAGTCTACTGCAGATCTTAGAGTCATCTATGACTACAAGGTAAGGTGCCTACTCACATTACCTCTGTTTTGTTGTGATTTATAAAAAATGCATTATTGTGCAGTATGTCCGTGCCTACCAGCTTTGTGAAATTTTACCCATTTTAATTAATTTATTGTTCTATTTAATTTTTTCAGGCATAATCACATTAAATTAATTTTTTTGAATGGTTGCAATAATATTGGACACCCCTTTGGGTGTGCTGATATAGCCGGTGTATTTTTCTATTAGTTGGGTTATTAATTTAATTTGATGTAGGTATTGCGCATCCCCTTTTTATTGTTTGTAAATTAAATGAATAGATGTTTGAATTATTGCAACAAAGTTGGTAACCCCTTTGGTAATGCTAACATGATTAGCCTATTTTGTCATTAGCCAAGTGTATTGTTTTATTAATTTCTTGTGTTGTGAAGCAACTTTTTATTGCAATTAAATAAAATAAATAGTTTCTTGAACATGAACATCAATTTTTGGATCACTGGAACCTATTTTTCTGAAATGTTTATTATTTAAATATGAATTATCCACTGAGGTTGATATGATATGTATATTTCCTTGCATGTTTTTTTGTTGTACTATTAAATTCATGCATTGTGATGCACGAGTGTGTCTGGTTAGTTTTCATGTTGCGACTTTACATGCTGATTATGTCATATTTACTGCTGTGAAAACATTAATTAAATTCAGGGTAGGGAAAGGAGGTGGGTCCAAAATTAAGGGCCACTCTTAGATCCTTCATTCCTGACAGGTTACCTTTATGTGCCGGAGGGGGGGGGGGGGGAGGTGTCGTTGGATTTTCCGGAACGAGAATTCCCCAGAATTTCTAATACTTTTGAGTGATACTGGTTCCAAAAGGGACCATCGGGAAGGATCCATTGGAAATGTGGCTAAGCCATCCTCGGATGAAACTTGACCCATGTTTTTTAGATCGGGACAGACTCAGGGTAATGCCATGCCTCGGGCGATACTTGGTCTTTCGAAAGATTTCCTTGGATGGGCTCGTGTCATTGGATAAATTTACGGATATTTCGTAGCGATACCTTTGATATGGGATCAGAATCTAACTCTCAACTTGAACATTAAATAATTATGCACTTAATGTTAATTTTATTTCTAATTGAGTCTCTTGAGAATTGGGATATTTCCCTTGATATGTGGAAGTGTGCTTGGTTGACAGTAGACTTGAACCCCAAGTTAAAGCACAAGCTTGGGGTATACTTTTTTCTGTATTTACCTTGCTTTCTGGGTTATATGTATATATATATATATATATATGAATTTTAGGGCATTTCTGCTGACAGGTACCCTTTAAGACTACCAGCTTAGGTTAAAGCAGGGGACCAGGCACCGGTGCCGTTTGGGACCCGGGATGACTTATCTATTTCATTTCACTGTAATTAATTTATTTGAAATGGTTATGTAATGTCACACTAAATTTTTAGTTTTGCATGAAATGGAAAGGTTTAGACATCGTGGGTGCCGACCTACTAGGATTTTATCTCACACCCTGCTCAGGAATCATCGACACCCGAGTAGATTACATTCTCGCAGGTATTGACAAGGGGAAGCATGCTGCTTTCGATGATTGACTGTTCATTAATTCCTAGGATAGATACTAGGGTAGAGGAACATGCCTTGATCATGATGCATTTGCTACTTGTGTCTTTTCTTTTATTTTACTGTGTGTTTGAGTTCTATTTTCCGTACTTTCAGTTTAGACTCATATCATGGCCTGACACTCTTTTGTGAGTTTCCGCACTTGATTTTTACTATTATGTGGGGTTATTTACATTGCTTCTATTGCATTTTATTTATTCACACGCTTCGGATACTTATTATTTGTTGTTGTTTACTTCCGGTATGATATTATCTATTACCTATGAGGGTATAGTCTCCCCTATGGACACAAAAAGGGCCCTCGCTGCTAGTCTGCAGCCTCTAGCATTCGGGGAGATGCACATGAGGTGATGTGATGCACCGGTCCGACCATCTTCATAGAGGTGAGCTGGGTCAGGATGTTACAAAGTGGTATCAGAGGTGGTTTTTACTTTTGTCTTACTTTTTGGGTTAGACATGATACTTGGATATAGTAATTGGGGATGTACTCTATGCTTGGACGTAGCTAACCCATGTATAAGGGAAAAACTCAAATTCCTGGGTTGGGATTACAGTTATTGATTATGACAGTTATTGTTGATATTATTTCACCTTTTTTTACTCTCTTTAATTTTGTTCTTATTGTGCTGGTATTATTGAAATAATTTTTTTACCATTGCAACCCGAAGATATGAGTTCAAAACAACCCATGAATCATGATAGGCACTATAGGATTTAAATTCCATGCATATTTCGATGCCATATCTACTTTCAGCATGTATTTTCCTATTGCATGTGAGTGATGTTATACCTAGTGGTAGAATTTTGAATTGTTGTTTTATTAAATATAAGGTTGTATTTGTCTGTTGTATGTTAACCTAACTCAACGTAGGAGTGGGCTGTAGAACTGTTTAGTAATCCTTTTGAGTTGTATCTTCTATATCGAAACCCAGATCATGAGGCGGGTTGTCTGTTGTTTAGTGCTTAGAGGGAGGCTATGTACCAAACCTCTTTTTCACCCTATTTGTTTTCTCACCTGCGTTACTCCTTTTATAAGTGTGTGTTTGGGTGTTGTATAGAAATGGAACTACGACGTATTCATGTTGTGCCTCAGGAGAGTAGAAATAAGTGCATTGCAGTGATGGTGGGTCATAAACCATCAGTGGTTCCTCTCGTAGAGCTTCCTGTGGCAATACCTCATGTCGATCTTCTGAGGGACCCTGACGCTCAGTTCAAGGATATTCTCCTTAGGTTTATGCAGTCGAATCTGAATATTCCCAGACCTACCCCATCTATGGCAGACCTTATGTGGGACTTTCTACAGCACCACCCTCCCACCTTCTCAGGTAGTGGCATCCCTCATGCTGTAGAATCATGGATAGAAGCTGTATGGTCTATCTTCGACGACCTTGGGAAACCTCCAGAGCAAATGGTCAGGCTTGCAGTATACATGCTTCGTGACATCGCCAAACACTGGTGGGACATTGTTTCTCAGGCTGAGAAGGCTAGTGACATGGCTTGGGCTGATTTCCAAGTATCCTTCTACAATCACTTTTTTCCACAGACTCTGAGAGGAGATCATGCACAGGAATTCCTATATCTTTAGCACGTCTCTATGCCTATGTTAGAGTATTCTATTTGTTTCACAGAACTTCAATGTTTTCCCCATCTCTGACTAGCGGCGAACTTACTACTACGTGGTGTTTTGAGGACGGGCATGTGTATACTATCTGCTCACAGGTGAATGTCTTCCCTATGATCATTGTTACAGTGATCGTAAATCAGGCTCTAATCTCAGAGTGAAATGTCACGAAAGCTAAACCAGTGAGCTAGAGTAGTTCAGTTCTAAGATAGGGTGATGGATTTTTTGGCAATAGGAAACACCATTTTGAAAGTGCATGTGGGGGAAATCCTAGCCGATCAACACGTCTCAATAGCTCTATCACTTGTTATCTGTGTGGTAGGAATGGTCACAAGAAGCCTCAAATCACAAGGCATCGAAAGGAGTGATGATCTTGCAGCAGGATGGGTCACCTTCAGTGTTTCTATCGTTCCTTCTCTTCAGTTTCCAGTTGTAGAGGATCCACACAAGCACCTCCTTCAGTTATGGGATCTATGACTCCACAGCAGGTTGGAAGTTCTTTTTCCAGCGGTCGATCAGGTCGAGGTAATGGTGGAGGTCATTTTTAAGGAAATAAACTCCCAGATTATCAGGGACATTAGAGTGGACCTGCTCAGGCAAACCAGGTAGTGTATCAGGGTCATGGCTCAGGTCCCATGTATGCAATGAAATCTTCACTAGAGGAGTAGAGTGTAGGGCCATCTATAGTTAGAGGTGCTATTATAGTAGCCTCTACTTTAAGTACTTCACTTTTTGATATCGGTGCATCACACTCCTTTATATCTATTACTTTTGATGAATGTCTTGGTTTTTGAAATGAGTTCCTTTGTGGATTCATGTCTCTAACACCTTGCTTGGGGTTAGGATAGATGGAATACACCAGTTCCGGGAGTTCCCCCTTGAGATAAGTGGGTAAATATTTGTTTGGAATTTCTATATCCTCGATATTTCTGACATTGAAGACAGTCTTGGTATGAACTAGCTTTCTCTTTACCATGCCCAAGCGGATTTCTATCATTGTGGGGTTTCCTTCAAATCCCCTCCAGGTGATAGATATCTTCACAATGTAGAATAGGACCTGCAGGAAGACCAAGAAAAGCCTAAATATGCAGGACTGGGCAGAGTGACTACTCTATTGGCAAGTCTCTTCATTAGTGATCAGGGAACTCAACTAGTTGAATTCCGTCTAGTGGTGGATCTTTTAAGGGACATCTTCCCTGATGATTTCTCTAGCTTTCCTCCTATGAGAGATGTGGAGTTCACTATCGAGCTCATTCTAGGTGCAGCACCAGTGTCTATCCATCCTTATAGGATGGAACCATCCGAGCTACAGGAACTCAAAAAGCTGCTTGAATACCTTGAGTCTAAGGGTTTAATCAGACCTAGAAAATTGTTGTGGGGTTAACCTGTCCTTTTTTCGAAGAAGACTGATGGTACCCTAAGGTTATGCATGGATTATCGTCGACTCAACCAGCTCACGGTAAAGAATTGATATTCATTGCAACATATAGATGATCTCTTTGACCAGCTCCAGGGAGCAACTATTTTCTCCAAGATTGATCTGAGGTCGGGATATCACCAGGTGCATGTCTGACTATCTAACATTCCACGCACACCATTACAAAGCAGGTATGGCTTGTACGAGTATCTGGTTATTCCATTTGGCCTCACGAATGTGATGGCAGTCTTCATGGCCCTGATGAACCAGTTTTTTCATCCATATCTTGATTCCTTTGTGGCAGTCTTTGTGGATGATATCTTAGAGTATTCTCATTCTAGACATGACCATGAAACCCATCTTGAGATCATGATGTGTACACTAATATAGCACTATCTATACGATAAGCTTAGTAAATGACACTTCTGTATTGATTAGGTACACATCTTGGGTCATATTATATCTGAAGCAGGGGTATCAGTTGACCCAAAAAAGGTGAGTGTCGTGGTTTCATGGTAGCAACCCAAGAGTGTCTTCGATATTCACAGTTTCATGGAGCTTTCTGGCTATTAGAGGTGATTAATCTAGGATTTATCCCACTTATCAGTGCCTCTCACTACCTTAACTAATAATGGTGTATAGTTCATCTAGTCAGAATCTTGTGAAAAGTATTTTCAAAAGTTGAAAGGAAGACTGACCTCTGCCCCGATCATGATTCTGCCAGAACCTGGTAAGAGCTATACAGTTTATTGTGATGGTTCCATAATTTGACTGGGTGTAGTTTTGATGCAGGGTGATTGAGTCATGGCTTATAGATCCCACCAGCTCAGACCTCATGAGTGGAACTATCCTACACATGACCTTTAGTTGGAAGCTATGGTTCATGCTCTATATTGTTGGAGACACAATTTTTTGGGTGAGAGATTCATTGTTTACAAAGATCATAAAGGCTTGAAATATATCTCCACTCAACATGAATTGAACATAAGGCAACATAGGTGGGTCTAATACTTGCAGTAATTTGATTTTGAGCTTTCTTATACCCCTGATAAGGGTAATGTTGTGGCGGATTCTTTAAGATGCAAGACACAGAATCAGGCTATGCAGGAAGCCACCAGTGAGTGGTAGATGATGGCCTTTATTTTAGAGATGCTTCTGGAGGTTCAAAAGTAGGGTGGACAACTGGTTCTAGAAGCTCTTACAGTGACATCATCACTTCTAGAGAAAGTCCACAGGCAACAGTTGGTTGACCATGAGGGTCTCTTTTTTAGGTAATGTGTTACTGGAGAGAGAACCTACCTTCTAGTTGGGTTATTTATGGCAGTGAAACTCTCCTTTAATGTGGCCATGTATAGGTACATTCAGGTATACATGAAGAGATGATGAAAGAATATCACACCTCTTTTTAGGAAGTTCACCCTGGACTGACCAAGATTTACAAAGACATGTGTTGACAGTATTGGTGTCCTGCTATGAAAAAGCATATAGTAGGTTTCATCACTCAGTGCTCTACCTAACAACAGGTGAAGGCAGAGCACTATTGACCTACTTGACTTCTACATCCCCTATCTATTCCATAATGGAAATGTAATGACATCACCATTGATTTCGTTACAGGCTTGCCAAGATCTCCTTAAGTCAGCGATGCGGTATGGGTGGTTTTTTATAGGTTGAACAAGGTTGCATACATCTTGCTTATCTGAGAGACCTTTATGATTGATGATTTGGGGAGGCTATATATCCAGGAGATTGTGTGACTTCATGGTGTACTTCTTTCTATTGTCTCGAACATGGATGCATGTTTTAATTCACAGTTCTAGTAAGGGTTGCAAAAGGCACTGGGCTCACAGGTACTTCTGAGTACTTCATATCACCCCAGGCCAATGGACAATCTCAGAGAGCTATAAAAGTGTTATAGGACATGTTACAGGCTTTTATATTTGATTTTGGAGGTTCCTTGGAGAATAATTCACCTCTTGTCAAGTTTACCTATAATAACAGATTCGAAGTGACAATCCAAATGGCTCTGCATGACGATCTCTATGGAAGACAATGTCGTTCACATTTATGTTGGATTGAAGCAGGTGCGGTAGTTCCGTTGGGTCCTTATCTTGTTCATGAGACATCTAATCAAGTTCAGCTGATTTAGAAGCGTATGAATACAGCTCATTCCAAGAAAAATTCTTATACCGATCGTCGTCGCAGACCTTTGGAGTTACAGGGTGGGACATCGAGTCTTTCTATGTGTTCTCCAAGGTTGGGTCACATGCATATCAGGAGACAGGGGAAGATATCACCAAGACATGTTGGGCCATTCGAGATAGTACATAGAGTTGGGCCGATAGCCTATCAGTTACTGCTACCTCAGAGGTATCATGCCATTCATGATGTTTTACATGTATCTCATCTTCAACAATATCATCCAGACCAAACTCATTTTTTGACCCTAATGACATCGAGCTTGATGCTGATGCATATTTTAGGGATCATTTAATCCGTATCGTCAACCATTGAATGAAAGTCCTCCGAGGCAAGCCAGTCCCATTGGTCCGGGTTTGGTGGAAGCATGGATGCGTTTAGGACAAGACCTGGGAGCAAGAGACAGATGTATGTGCGTAGTGGCCGTAACTCTTCTCTGGTGACGTTCCACTACCCTCTAAAGGGAAACTCGGGGACGAGTTGTCTTAAGGAGGGGAAGTTTTAGCATTTCGATCTTAATCACATATGGACAATTTTTACATTATTGTAGTCTAATTAATTAAGAGACTCGGGGTGTGTGCATGTGCACCTCATTGTGGGTCTCGAGCAGCTTTTTGTTTAATTTAAATAATTGCAGACGTTTTTGAATAATGTCACGTCGTTCTTTGGCATGGTGTTCGGGTTATAATTAATTAATTAATGATTGAAAAAGAGTAATAAGAATTTTAAAAAATATTTAAAAGAAAGCAAGAAAAGATAAAAAGAAATTCTGAAATAAAATAAAGAGGGGGTTACGGGAAAAAATGAAAATAATTCAAATGGGGGATTCCCATTTTTAATTATTTTCCATTCCATTATTTTGTTTTATTTTTTCTTTTTATTTTATTTCCTTTTTCCCTTATCTTTTATGTTTCTCTTATTTTTCTTTTCTTTTCATTTTTTTTCATTTCTCTCTTTTCTTTTTTTCCTCTCCTCTCTCCCTCTCCCATTAATCATGTCACACCCTACATTCCGATCACACCAACTAATAGCCCCTTCGGAAGGCAGATTCTCCTCCTTTCTATGTCAGATTCCTTCACTATTAGGTGTGTAGTTATCCTTAGGTAAAGGATAACGCTACAAAAGTAGAATCGTTCGATTCCATTGAGTATTCTACACGCAGTTCGTCGAGGAAGATTCTTACCCTATTTTAGGTGTTTTAAAAAATCCTTCATTTTCATCCGTTTTAGGTCAAATAAAAGTATACCCTAGATAATAGAGTCATCTATGACTACAATTTAGGGTTCCTACTCGCTTTCCCTCTGTTTCGTTGCAATTTATAAAAAACACACTGTTGTGCCGTTAGTCGGTGCCTATTGGCATTGTGCAATTTTACCCATTTTAATTACTTTAATGGAACTGTTTAATTTTTGCAGCCTTATTAATCTAAAATTATTTTTTTGAATGGTTGCAAAAAGATCTGACACCCCTTTCGGTGTGCCGACATAGTCTGCGTATTTTTCTATTTGTCGGGTTATTAATTTAATTAGCTACACGTATTGTGCAACCCCGTTTTATTGTTTGTAAATTAAATGAATAGTTGTTTGAATTACTGAAACAAAGTTGGAAGCCCCTTTGGTAGTTCCAACATGAAAAATTTATTCTGTCATTAATTGATTTTATTGTTTGATTAATTGCATGTGTTGCGATGCAACTTTTTATTATAATTAAATTAAATAAATAGTTGCTTGAACATGAACTTAAATTGGTGGATCATTGGAACCTGTTTTCCCAAACTGTTTATTATTTAAATATGAATTATATGATGAGTTTGAAATGATATGTATATTTCCTTGCAAGGTGTTGTATTGTATTTTTAAATTAATGCCTTGTGATGCACGAATGTATCTGGTTAGTTTTCAAGTTGCGACGTTACATGATGATTATGTCATATATGCTGCTGCGAAACTTTAATTAAATTCAAGTTGGGGAAATAAGGTGGGTCCCATATTAAGGTCCACACTTAGATACTCCATTCCTGATGGGTTAACTCTATGTGTAGTGGGGTGGTGTCATTGGATTTATCAGACTGAGACTGGACCAGACATTCTAAAACTTTTGAGTGATACCGGTTCCAAAAGGGCCCAACGGGATGGATCTGTGGGCTATATGGCTAATCCAGCCTCAGATGACACTCGAACCCTTTTTGTGAGATCGGGATGGGTAAATCCAGGCCTTGGGTGATTCTTGGTCTTTCGAAATATTTCCTTGGATGGGCTCGGTGGCATTGGATAAATTGACGGATGTTCCATAGCGATACATTTGGGACGGGCATGGACTCCAACTCTCAACATGAACCTTAAATAATGATGCACTTATGGTTTATTTTATAGCTAATTGAGTCTCTTGAGAATTGTGATATTTCCCCTGATATATGGATTTGTGCCTGGTTGACACTGGAATTGAACCCTGAGTTAAAGAACAATCTTGGGGTATACTTTTTCTTAGTTTTACCTTGGTTTCTGGGTTATATATATATATGCATGTTCATGTATTTCTACTGACAGGTACCCTTTCAGACTACTAGATTAGGATGAAGCAGGTGACTAGGCACGGGTGCCGTTTGGGACCCAGGCTCACTTATCTATATCATCGCACTGCAATTAATTTATTTGAAATGGTTATGTAATGGTACACTGCATTTTTCTTATTTCATGAAATGAAATGTTTTAGACACTGAGGGTTCCGAACTACTGGGATTTTAACTCAAACCCTGCTCGGGCATCACCGACACTCGAGTAGATTACATGCTCATAGGTATTGACAAGGGGAAGCGTGCTGCTTCGGATGATGGACTATTCATTACTACTTAGGACAAAGACTGGGGAAGAGGATCGGGCCTTGGTCACGATGCAATTACAGCTTGTGTCTTTTCTTTTAGTTGATTGTGTGTTTGAGTTCTATCTTCCATACTTTCGATTTAGACTCATATTATGGAATGAAACTCTTTTGTGAGCTTCCATACTTGATTTTTACTATTAATTTTGGTTATTTACACTGATTTTGTGGCAGTTTATTTATTCACATGCTTTCTCTACATATTAATTCTTGTTTTTTACTTCTGATGTGATATTATCTGTTACCTATGAGGGAATACTCTCCCCCACGGACACAAAAGGGCCCTCGCTACTATTCAGTAGCCTATGGAGTTTGGGGAGATGCGCTTGAGGTTATGTGATGCACCGGTCCGGCCACCATCATAGATGTGAGCCAGGCCATGATGTTATACGACACACCATCTGAAGTTACATGTTTTATAATGTAGTTTGTTTGGAGAACATACCTAGGACCCCTGGTGGAAATACAAGTCATGTTCATAATGGAAAATTCCATATAGAGAAAAATGGTTGGCCAATTTCTGTCCAGATAAGGGAAATACCCTAAGTCCAGTTGAAGTCACACATTGTGTGACTCAGTGTACATGAAATGTACTTCTCCCTAAACATATACAATGTGTATATCCTTATTTGGGACTCAAATTTGGGATCATGAGTATCCTATTTTGAGTCATTTTTTCCATATTGTATGATGGTGGCCTTATTTGTTTAATCAGAGGTAAAATTGATGTTTATGTCTGTAGGTTTATTATTTCATTGATGCTTAACTAGTGGCAGTGATTGGGTGTGATCATCGAAGGGTAACCAAGGTTGGTACTCACCTATATCTCTAGGTGGTGGGTCTCCATTTCATTTATATAGGTAGATACATAACCACCCCATATTATAGATGGCATGGTTCCTCTATCTTTAGAGTGGTACTTAACTTTATTGAGATCAGGTGGTTTGAATGTCTTCAATTCGAGTGGTGATCTCATAATTATAACACACACTATAAAGGTGCAGGTCCTCCATATTCATTCTTGAGAGTTTACATGTGATTATTAGGTCAGAAATGGGACCATTGGATATATATATAAATACACTTTGTTATTATCTATTTGGGAAGATAAATATCCACTTTCTCTAATTATTTGGGTTTCTTGGTGATCATATCTGTTATTGGGATCCTTTATGAACTTGTATTATGTGTTGAGATAATTTTTTTATTACAGTTCTTCCCTAATTATTTTTGGGGTGTCCTACTAAGTACATATAGTCTCACCCATACATGGGATACTCCCACACATATTATGTTTTATAAAGATGAAAGACATATCGTTAGTGATTTTGGTGGACCCGATATTGGAGGATCATAATAGTAATTTGTGGTGTTGAACATGTTTAGTGGTCGACATTTGGGATTGTGATCCCACCTCTTCTCAGTTTACCTCTGCCCCATTAATTTTCATTATGTGACCTAATTTCTGGTTGGGCATGTATTTTTCAATTTTATATATTTTTTTATTAACATTTTTCACTTTGATTTATTTTCTAAAAGTTTTTGAATGTATTGATTACACCCTATATGATCATTGTTTTATTATATCTATGGACTGTTGCATGGATCTAGTTGTTTTTATCCCTATAGGTAATTTAGGATAAGGCCTCCCATTTTAGTAATATTATTAATCGGTACTTGTTTCCATCTACTAGAAAATTGGAGGTGGTCTTGGGGTGTCAACTTCTACTTACTACTAGCCCAGGAGGTGTCCATGTGAGTTGGTTCGTGATAAAGTGGATTAAAAGGTGAGTTATCCTTTATTTGATGTTTAGATTTGGACATGTCATGAGGTTTTTGTTTGGGAACTTAGGGAAACAATTGTAGAGTATCTTGATTTCAACTCTTAGTCTATAAAACATACTAATGGTGTGGAATCTAATGTATCTATACACCATAACTCAAACTACATTCTATCTAACTTGTCCTAACAAGGTATCAGTTGTAGAGGACCAATGTTACATGAATCATATATGATTGGATCTTTTTAATTTCTCGTCCTTCATGAGTTAAATCCCCAGATAATCTCATCTAACTATGATAAATATTATTAACTTTCAATATTCCTTTGCAAAAAAAACTAGATTGGATACTAATACTTGGTTGTTATGATGACTAGTTGAGTGATGAGGCCTTAGTTTAAGGACTTATTCATTTAGTATTCAATATTGGAGAGTGTATATCAATGCTTCCACCTAATGGGAAACATGAGGATCAACCTACAATGGGCCATATGGATTATTCACTTCATGATAGGAATATAATATCTCTTTAAGGTTATGGTGGGAAATCATGTAGGCTTATCACATTATGATAGTTCCAAAAATATATATTTCTCAGGTTTTGTGATGAGATCGCCCCTTAGGAATCAGAGTATTGGATCAAGACATGATCCAAGTATTATATATTGTTCATACCCCATCATTTTAGATGGTTACACTTGTGAAGAACCTTTTACATGGATATGATTTTCATCAATTATTACATGATAAGTACTACCCTTTGATTTAGTGATCTGTGTGGATTCATGAACTCCTTTATATGTAGTAGAGTTACATGTTAGTTTCTGAGTATGCTGAGAGGTTTATAGACCTCCCACAATACTCTCTTGATATGGTATGAGATGGATACTTAATGTAATGGAATTTTGAGTCGTTAATTCATAGAGAACACAATGATAGTGTGGTGTACTTATGGATTCCCACTTATGCTGGAGTGTTGGAGTGATAATTGGTTATATATAACATTATAACTGAGGGATGTTTATTAGATAGAGATGAAAATGGATATAGTGGGGTTGAGTTGTCTACTATGACTAGTAGAATTCACTTATTAGAGTATCGGTGTAGGATGAAAACTCATTCCTAATCTCAGACACATGGATCTACACAATAGGGTTCATGTAGTGGGTCCACTTACCCTAAAGAGGGGTGATTCCATGCTTGTGTTGGTTGAGGTCACTTGAATCATGATTACCAGACCTGGCATGTTATGGAAAGTGGACAAAAAGAAGATAGACCTCCACAATAGAGGCATAGTTGTGATTAGGTATATCCTAGGTAGAGTCTAAATATACTCCCAAGAGGTGGTGCTGATAAAGGATCAAGAGGATCTATAGATAGAGGAGTTGTAGGTGGAGGATGATACTATGATCTACTCCCAGAACCACCAAAAGGTAGCCCAAATAAAGCTCATAGGGTTGGTGGTCGTGGGAATGGAAAATTTATGACCATATTGGAATATGATTTGGATACTCATGAGGTGATTTAAGGTATGATTTTTATCTTATCTACTTTATCTATGGTACTTGTAAACATTGGAGGGATTCATTAAATTATCTTTATATCACCCATGAAATATCTAGAGCTTCTGGTAGAGTCTTTTTTTCATCATCTATGGATAGATGTTTGTATAGGAATAAATCCTCCTATATCACACATCTTATGGTAGTTTTAGTTGATGCTAAGTGGAGAAAGATTCTTGTGGGACCTCTTGGACATTAAAATGAAACCATATATCATCATCCTAGGTATGTACTAGTTTTCTATGGTACATTCCTAGATAGAATTTCATTAGAAGAGATTTAGATTCTGCCACATAGATGGGATGAGATTCTCCTTTAAGGGTGAGAAGAATCTTATAGCTGAATGAGTAGGTCTTGCGAGTTGGAAGATTCAACCCATCACCCAACAATTGGATTGTTTAGACCTTGTCGAAGAGGACTCTTCAGTAATCTAGCTTCTAGTGGTATTGGAAGATTATATTAATGTATTTGACAAAGGTTTTCTATGACTACCTTCAAGGTGATAGATTGAATTATGTATCTACATTCACCCCAAACCACATCAATATCATTCATGACATATTTCATAACACCTATTGAGAATTGGGAGTTAAGGGTGACAATGTAAGTCCTTAGAGAGAAATGTTTTATCAGACCCAATGTGTACCTCTATGAGGCTCCAGTGATTCTCGTGAACATGTTAGATGGTATTTTGAGGGTTTTCATTGATTTCCATTTCCTAAACCTATTTATGATAAAGAACAAGTACCACATTCGGTTCATGAAATTTTTGACTACTTTAAAGGTGTCAGTAAGTTTCCAATGATCCATATTAATTATAACTACCATCTATTGTGGGTTCAGGAGGATGATAATTTGAATATGACATTTCAATGTTTATATAGGAATTATGAGTTCCTGGTGATTCTTTTTAAAGTGATTAATTCCCCTTGTATTTTCATGGATCATATGAACTAGATCTTCCACCCATAATTGGGATGGTTCATATTTTTATTTACTAATGAAATTTTTATATAATTTTCATCAGGGGAGGAGCATACTGAGAATTTGAGGATGGTTCATAGTTTTATTTACCGATTAAAGTTTCATATAATTTGCATCGGAGGAGGAGTATACTGCAAATTTGAGGATGGTCATAGACTTACTACATCAAAACCAACTATATGGAAATATCTCAAAGTGGTAGTTTCGGATTCAATATTTTCACTTTCTAGGGAATGTTATATCTAAGAATGGGGTTGTTGTAGATCCATTTAATATTGATGTAGTTCTCACTTGGTAGACACCCAAGTAATTATAGGAGGTGTGGAGTTTCCATAGTTTGGAAGGATACTATTCAATATTTTTGGAATAATTTTCTATGATTATAACACCATTTACTTCCAATATGTGGAAATGGAAATCATATACCTAGGTAGAATAGTGTCAGAGTTCCTTCGAGGAGTTGACAAATAGATTGTTTTGTGCACTTATACAGAGCCAACCAGAGGAGGGAATTGAGTACATGGTATTTTTTGATGCCTCTAGAGTTGGAATTAGAATCATTTTGATTCATATGTAGTTATTGAACACTTATTTTATAAGGTTGTTAAGACCCCATGAGTTGAAGTATGTGACTCGTGACTTGGATTTGGTAGTGGTAGTCTTCGCTCTGAAGATATGGAGGCATTATCTTCTTGGTGAGCATTTCATTACTTACTCAAATCACCATAATTGTAGGTAAATATTCACCTAGAGATATACAAAGCTAATAAATGTGTTTTGGTTATAATTCCAATAGAACTATGAATTGAAAATTGACTGTAATCTAGGTATGGAAAATTTGGTGGAAGATTCCGATTGCAGGAAATCTCAATCTCACATTGTGGAGGAGGAATTAGAGTATATGGCCACTTTGAAACTGAACCTAGTGGAGGATAGGGGTGAATACTATCTTTAGTAAATGGTAGTGGTTCCACACATTCGTTATCATATGATATAAGATCAGTTTGGAGATTTCATCTATGAGGTTTTTCTTGACTAGATATCACCAAGAGATACACTAGATTAATTTTCTGAAGGTGGGGATCCTATCAACCATTTTAATGGATGGGTTGTATTTATGGTCTCATTTCATGAAAACATAATGGGGATGTTTTACACATCTCCCTTGGTTGTGAATACAGGTGTTTCAAACATGTAAAAATACATTTAGTAGTAGTTTTGGGGGGATGGTACGATTTGATGCATTTTTTGGGTTTCCTCTTGATGCATTACAAGTTAGTACGTAAAGGATGAAAATTGGGTTCTAGAAGGATTGATTCAACCCCCAAAGATTTAAGAATGGAAGAGGGATATAATATCAAGAGATTTTTGATGGGTATTCCATGGATAGAAAGGTTTAATGAATCTATATAGATTATTTTCAACTGATTTGTGAATTCATCACACTTTTTATGATAAGGGATAGGGGTTAAGTTGCGCGTTTTTGGAAGTTTTATGTGTATGAGATCATTTATCTTCATGGGGTACTAACAATGATCATCTATAACTGTGATACTTGGTTTATTTCATGGTGTTGGTGGTGATGGAGGATGATTTTAGGACTTAGTCATATATTATTATAATATATCACCCACAGACAGATGGATAGACCTAAAAAACAACTAGGTTTTAGAGGATATTCTAAGAACATGTTTTTTGGACTTCATATAAATCTATGATGATCACTATTCTTTGTTAGATTTTATTATAAAAACATATATCACCCTAGTATTGGAATTTCAAATTTCAAGGCCTTCCATGAGAGACCCTGTAGGCCACCCTTTTTCTAAATTGATATTGGTGATACATCTTCCATTCAGCCAAAGCTGGTACATATAATGACAGAGACAGTTCATGTTGTCCAAAAGAATATGGATATGGGTTAGAGTCAACAAAAATGTTAGGTATAATGACATATTAGTCCAGTATAATTAAAACAAGGTGACCGTTATTTCATGATAGTCCTCCCATAATGTGGATTATATAGATTTATTCAAGGAAGATAGACATCCTTGAGGTTCATTGACCTTATTGAGACCCCATGGAGGATGGTAAAGGTTTCTCATCATCCAAAATTTCCCCCACATTTAGACAGAGTGCAAGAAATCTTACATTTTTCATAGATAAGTAGCTATGTGCACCATATATCACATATCATTGACTTGGGTGATATGGACATTAAATATTGATCCACCTTCTTGGAGTATACGGTGATGATCAGGGACTGACAGGAGGGGATCCTATATCAATGGACCATTCCTTGGGTTTGAGTGCTTTGGCAGAATGAGTGCATGTATGAGATATTTTAGGAACATGAGAGCCAAATATAGTCTTAATACCCCTAAATATTTCTATAGCTTCTATTTTTAGGAAGAAAATACTTGGAGGAGGGGAGAATTTAATGAATCAGTATTCTATAGTTTGATTCTATAAATATTATATGTATTTTTCTGTATTTTTCTTCAATGTTGGCACTACATTTTGGGTGTCGCAGGACTGTAGAATTAATATATTAAAATATTTTATGAATGAATTTGTTTCCCATTGATTAAAACCTCATATGGTAAATATGATATCAAAAGTGTTTCTAGAGCATTAGATTCACCCTAGGAGTGACATAAATATGCTAGACATTGGGAGATTGTCTGAACTAATCCATTGGTAGGTGGGTTATGTAAATTAAATTATTTATTTATTTATTTCACAAAATGATCTAGAACTTAATATCACTCTATAAATACATCATTATGATAAATCACTAGGGTTATCTATATATCCCTGAGAGATTAAAGGAGTATTTGAGGGTTCTATTAACATTAGGAACTCATGGACGTGGATCAATGATAAAAATTTAGGAGAGTCGTGAGATGGATGAAAAATGCAGTGGGGCCTTCATATTCATCGCTAGAGAACATATTATTCACTAATTATTGAACATTTATTGAGGTATGCCTCATTATTTAATAAATTTTTACCATTTTATTTAATTTTACAAACATGGAGTTCATATCTAATTTATTTCACCAATTTTCCATTGTTCACGTGGGCCCATTTTTATTGGTTTTCTCAAACCTATTTATTTATATTTTTCATTCTCGTATTTCACACACATGGTTTCCATAATTTATTATTTATAGATAAGATCACATAGGTCAAAGATCATATCACTTTTTTCTTGTGAATTTCTCACCACCATTCTTCATGTTATTTATCGTTGACTCATGAGGTCTGCGATTTGAAATTTCCAAGTTAGATTTGAGGGAAATCGTACCCCCAAATTCAGAATGTTTGTGAAAATGAATTAAGGATTTGAGTTTTGTGCATTGATTGATATATATTTTTGGGAATCATGTGTTGGAATTGTTCATTGGGACCCCAAATTATGATGGAAGGTGTGGTCGTTGTCACTAGAGTAACCAAAATTCCATTTTCTAGCCACTAAAGGATGGGAAGTGAATATAAGAGATGAATTAATTTTATTTTTTTGGTTTAAGGCTTGTAAAATGGTTGAGTAAGTGGTAGTAATGACAAATATAGATTTTTTGGGGAGATATGATTTTCTCTCTGTAAAAACATGACTATACGCCATGTGTTTTAAAGGAAAATACACAGTTTGTCACATATTTTCTTGGTGTCTAGGGTTTCGGCCCAAGTTAAATATCATCCATCATGTGGAAAATGCCACACATCATGTGAACCTTCCAATGAAGATAATAAGTGTGATAAGAAAAGTTTCCCAAGAGCTTGGGTGAGTTGGCACACCATATACCCAGAGGGACACACCATGTGAAGGCACATAACTAGCTAAGTTGTGTGTTGTGAGCACACATCCAAGACCCCAGTTTGACATACAAAATGTGTCTCCTTATAATGAAAATACTTTTAAACATGTTACAAATCCACGGTTTTTCATTTTGAATATTTTCTTTAGACATGGTAAAGGTATAGTACAGAATAGGGAAGACCTGAGGACCTTTCTAGTGCTGGTTCGGAGCCTGAAGGTCTAGAAAAAGGGGTTGTAGGATGGGCCTTATGGTTAGTGTAAACCATGGGAACTAGGCTACATGGTTTGTGTAAATTGTGCGACTGTAGACATGGAACCTAAAAGTCCACATGGTTTTTTTGCAACCTTTCGAACCTAGGTGAATATCCATGTGTCCTGCTGCTATTTTCAAAATAGATAAGATCCACATGGTTTTCAAACAATTTGTAAACCATGAGCCTAAACCGTGTGAGACAAGTTTTGGGAAAAAATTAAAATGCCCCCTCTTTCAAGTTAAAATTTAATTTTCATATTTCCTCACCTCTAGAGAATATAACCTATGAGTTCTACTCTTCACTGAGTTAAAAACCGATGAATATTTAATATATTTATACTCCTCTATCTGACAACTGGTCTTTGATCTGAAGGAAGGATCAGATAGCCCAAGGAATGTCTAAACTCATCCAGTCCTCATTACTCAGTTTATCTCTCCGCCGGTTATGCTATTTAGATGGAGGCTTATTCACCCTATTTTTAGAGTCTTGGATTGAAACTCAGATCTTGGACAATCTTCTTTGAATCTAATATTGATATCAAGAGAGGCTTTTTTTTACAGCCCTAAGGTAGGTTGTCACATAGATTTCTATTTGATATTTGGTCATTTCATATTTATTCCACCTTTCCATGAGTTGGCCTTTATCGGTCTTCTTTCTTTTGTTGATTCCTTCATATATAATTGACCCTAGTGAATTTATTAATGTTAATTCTATATTGTTAAGGGTTTAGACATCACCTATTATCTATAAAGACACCCAAGGAGAAGCCAACAAAATTGGACATTTTCATCCAATTCACTAAGATGATTGAATCTTGTTTGTATCTCCTGGGTTGAGTTTAAATTGAATTGACCCTTGTATCTTGTTTGTTTTGATGAAACCAATACACTCCATGGGTGTTTGGACCACATATGTTTGGAATTTCCAAACTGGGCATGTGACTATTTGATAATACATTTTTAAGGCTTGTTCTCTTGTGTTTTAGTTTTCCATGTTTGGAAAAGTGAATGAGATATATTGATTAAAATGGTTCACATGTAATGAATGGTTTCCCATGAAATGAATAAAATTAATTGACATATATAGTATGGTCTAACTCATGCCTTATGCAAATAATTTTGATAAATTCCTTATGTATATTAAAACAATTTAATTAGAAATGGGTACGGCTAATGGTATTCTGGAGAGGGTTTGCCTCATGTCATCAATTAAACATGTGACCATGTCTTGAATAATGTTCAAATTGAAATGATATAATTTAATTTTTCATTATGTTACATGATATAAATGGAAATGAAATTTCTATAATGATAACCTATTTATATCCATGAATGTGTGGGAGATATTATTACCCCATGCCAGTAGTTTATATCCATGAATGGGTGAGAGGAAATCTTACTGCGTGCCTACGATATATGAATGTAAACGGGTAGGAGGAATTATTATCCCATTCCAGCTGTATATGAATGTGAATGGGTGGGATGCATTCTTACCCAAGTGTAGATATATTTCTACATGAATGGGTTAGAGGAATTTTTACCGCATGCCATATTTATATATGTATATGGGTGTGAGGAATTCTTACCCCATGTTAGCTTATTACATAAATACATGTATGGGTGGGAGACATTCTTACCAGATGATAATCTATATATACATATTTATATGTGATGGATTTGTACATATACCATGTATCCTTTAGGGACCTGAGAGGAATGTTATTTATTTATTCTGCACTACTTTACCTACCTTCTTATTATTTCACACTGTTTAATTAAGAAATCTTATTCAGATTACATGTATTAAAATTTGGGGTGTCCTATTGAGAATTTATCTCAAACCCTACTCTAACATGCCTAGGAATATGAGAATCATATTTTTTTGAAGGTTTTGGAATTGGTAAAAGACCTTCTATAGGTTGATCATAAAATAAAATTTTATTCAAAGAGAAAAGGGTAATGAAAAACAATGAAGAAAACACATCTCCTCCTCACCCATGTATGTGGTCCATCATCTAAGGAGGCCTGAAATGGCGAAGACCGAGGGAATCCCATTTAATAATGATGCCCCCTCAGGCTTCATACTCTCCATAGTATACAAAAATACCACAGCTAAACCAGGGGAATCCAACAAAACCAAGTGATCTGATACTTTATTCCCCTCCCTCTATGTATGAAGGACCTGAGTTCTTCTACTAAAGATTCTTTTACAATTTCTGATAAAATATCTAATTGACCAAGGATAGCTTCCATACCCTTTCAAGAATTGTTTCCTAATAAAAGATTTTGTTTCAACTTCGATGATATCTATGCCCTTTTTCCCATATTATCTGTGCCCAGTGAGCAACACCATTGCCTCCCCTTATAGGGAGGAACCCTATCACAGCCTAGTATATAACACTAATTAGACCAAAATTCTTTCATTTCACACAACCCATCCCCCTTGTATGGCCCAAGGATAGAGGACCCATCCATATATAATTTCTAACCATACAAGGGGGGCCGATAGCATACCTAGTTACATGTACTAATGCTGGATGGAGGAGAATCCCAGGACCATGCTTTAAAGAGAACCAGATAGGGACACATAATCCATATCCTCAAAACCTTGTCTAAGTCTATTAACATATTCATTTCCTTTATTCTTATAGCATGATCTAATACAACCACCCATTCATATCTCACTCTATTTTGTGCCTGCTAGAGACACCGGCACCCCCCCAAGAAACACCAAAGACCAAGGCAAACCTTCCGAGCCTCCTCCCCATGAGCCATGGTACCATCTATCATGAAAGGGAAGGTTATCCACAACTTTGTTAGGGACCTCAATGAACTCCCAAAGGACATTCCACACTTTTCGCTCCCAATTGTTAGACAATGTGAACCATATAACACATGGACCTAGATGAATGGGCCCCATTCCTAATCCTCCATGTGATAAAATCCAAACTGGTAGGGATACCTTTCATTGAAATAACCTTATCCCACAAATTAGGCTACCCCTACTCATTTAATATACACTAAATTTCCTTCGATGAGAATAACCCCATGGGAGAAGGGGTGAAAACACATTTGTCTGGCCCCAAATTCACCTCAATGAGATTGAACTGGTCCTATTGCTCCATATCTAGAACATATTTGTTAAAGTAGTGGAAAACTATGTTTTCCAGGAAGGAAAATTCAGTGACTAGATATCAAGGAAAGCTGAGAACATCCTTGCAACAAATCTAGTACCTATAGAAATGATTCCATCTTTTAATGATTTAGAGGGACTGACAGAGAAGGACAGTGATGAGGTGATTTATCATTGAACAAAGAGGTGATGAGTGAGCCTCTGCCGTATCCCAAACTCTCAAAGAGTAACTATTCATAGTATTACCCCAAAAAGTACATAGTTCCAGAAAACTCTATTCAAGCTTTTCATGCATGTAATAGAGTGTATCCTCTAGACAGTGCATGATGATCCCACCCTCCCCCACCAGATTGAGAATATGGTTCTAGGAAATACAATATCTCCCCGTGGTACTACCCCCCACACCCCCACTACTAGTCAGAAACCCCTTACATATGGGGAGATGTTCCAATGGTCATGTGGCCAATCGGGCTCGAGGCTTGGGTTAAGTGGCATCCAGGTTCGGGATGTCCCAATGTGGTATCAAATGGGGTTCCTTTATTTATTTATTTTTTGGAGATAATAGAATGGATATTTTAAATTCTAGGGACTTGGTCATAATTTGTTCTTAGGCATCGCAAACCCATGTATGGGGTGAAGACCATGTTTTTTTAATTATGATCATTATTGATTCTGGTATTACAATTGATAAAATTTCACCATTGGGTGTTTTATATGATTAGTGATGTTACTGATATTGATTGCATTGGAATTATGATTTCATTATCTCAACCTGTTGAGATGAGGGTTGTGTGTTAGATCATGCATCAAGATACACACAATATGAATAGGCCATGCATTTTTTCCATGACACATTTAAATTTCTATAAGCATCACCTATTTCATTGTCATTTTTCCTTGTTTATATATATAATGTTGTGTTGACACGTTTTTCAGGACATGATTTATATTATAGTGTTAGTTTTGTGGGTATGACTCTTTGATTCATAAGGTTTATGGGCCCTTGTGGATCAAAAAAATGAAATTCCATCTATCTCAAACATTTACAGGTATTATAGTTGTATGAAAAAAATAACATTAATTAAAATTAAATCCAGTTGCATTCCATATTTTGATTCATAAGGTGTATGGGACCTTATGGACTTGAAAACATTATATCATTATATTCATCCATTTCAAATTCATTAAATTTTTAAATGAGAACATTTAAAAATGGGAAATGCTTTTAAATTGAGAAAAATAGTTTTTCACATGCCTAATAATGAAACAAGACTCAAAACTAGCCTTAGTAGTGGGTAGTGGGTTTTTCCCATTCTTGTGTCCTAGTACAGTCTGCTACTATGTCTATTCCTGGCTTTATAACTAGGTAAAGAGTCATGTCAATTCTTATATAAAGGCTTTAGTAAATATCCTTGTTTCATAAATTATATATTCAGAATTGATTGAATATGTTAGGAGAAGTTCTTTTTGAATTAAAGTGTCATTTAACGAAAACATCCTCAAGTCACGTGCCTTAAAGGCAACAATGATCATGTTTTTGAGGTGGCGGGCCATGAGCCACCAGTTGTTCCTCCATTTGAGCCACATGTGGTTCCTCTTACAATATCTGATATGGTTTATGAAGCCCATTTCTGAGAGGGATTATTGCATTTTATATTGTTGATGAAAAGCAATGTGAGACCTACCCTGAGAATAGAAGAGCTAACTTGTGAGTTTCGGCAGCATCATCCTCCTACATTCTCAAGGGATAGTGGAAAACTTGTTGTAGACTCTTAGCATGAGGATACCCTATCTATCCTTGACCACCTAAAGACACATCTAAAGTAGAGGGTCAATCTAGTTTCTTACATGGTACATGATTCAGCAAATAGGTGGTGGGATGTCATCACCCAGGTAGGACAGCTTATTGAGAAGTTTTGTTCTGACTTTCAGACCATCTTCTACAACTAATTATTTCCCCAGAATTTGAGGGCTAAGATAATTAGGGAGTTTATGAATATGTAGTAGGGGACCATATCAGTTATGGATTACTCAACCCATTTCAGTGATCTGCAATATTTTTTTTCTTCCTTAGTCATTGGTGATCTAACGAATGGTTAGCGATTTGAGGATGGGTTCTGTTACATCATCCAGTTACAAGTTGATGTGTTCAGGCTGATGAATGTTTCTAAAATCATCATCCATGACCTAATTATAGAGAGGAATTTTATGGATGATGATGGTGTGATGTCGGTAGGTTTGGAACCTAAGGTTTCTAGTGGATCCTCTTCTTTGTGGAAACTAAGATTCATTGAATTTTGTTGTGGTTGTAGTGGAAAAGCTCCTTTCAAAGGTTATTCCCCTATTTATCACCATTGTGGAGAACCCTAGAACATCCAAAGGCATTTTTTGCTGAACCTAATTGAGTGAAGAGACTGTGGCAGAATGGGACATCTCCACCATTTCTGTAGGAATTTCTCTCCAGTTCCTAGTGAGATTTGATCTATGCCAGCACTTCGAGAAAGGGACAGATAAACAAGATCACCACAGTGATGTAGCTAGAATACCACTAATCGAGCATGCTATGGTGGTGGTCGACACAGATGTAACCAGAGATATGATTCTTAGCGTTAGTAGAGTGGTACTAATTAGGGCATCCAGGCAGTGACTCACGACCATGGTACTAGCCAATTTCATGAAGTTCAACCTATACCATAGGAGTAGAGCACCAAGACATCTACTTTACAAGGTATATTTTATTAGCCTCCACTTTAGTGTCTCCTATATTAGATATAGGCATGTCACAATCATTTATATCTGATGTAATTACTAATATTTTGGGTGTCAACATCGAGTACTATCATGACATATTGTCATTAGACACACACTTAGATATCCATTCAAAGGGAAATCACCAATGTCAGAATTTTACCCTTGAGATATGAGGTTTCCAATTTTTATAGAACCTATATGTTCTCAACATGATAGGCTTCGATGTAATTATTTGTATGGACTTGTAATATCTCTATAGAGTTAATATTTACATATATCATATGAGGGTGATGTTTACATCACTTGAGATAATTATGCACCTGGATAAGGGAGAACAAGATGTTAGTGCAACACGATCTGGACCTAAGCAGTAGAGGTTGGGTAGTGTTATAGCATAGGTCACCATTATTTATCTTGATGACTAGGGTTTTCAACCAACAAACTATCCTCTTATAGTGGAGTGTTTTAGATACTTTTTTTCGGATGACTTCTTTGGTATACCTTTGGTGAGAGAGGTAGAGTTCATTGTTTAGCTTGTACCAAGAGTAGTACCAGTGACCACTAATCCATTTTGGATTAAACCTCAGGAGCTTATGGTGCTCAAGAATCAGTTGGAGGGTCTAGAGAAAAAAGGCTTCATATACACTAAAACATATCCTTAGGATTCAAATGTCATATTTTATATGAAGGTATATGGTACCCTTATGATTTTTTTAGATTACTATTTGATGAATCAGCTCAAAATTAATAAACGGTATCCACTTCCTAAATTAGATGACATCCTTGATTAACACAGAGTAGAGAAGGCGTTTTCAAAGATATATCTAGGGTTGGGATACCATTAAGCGTGTCTTAAGATGCCATACATACATTGTATGGCTTTCATGAGAAATTATTTTCTCCATGGGTACCTAGTTATGTCGTTCTGACTCACGAACACACTTGTTGTCTAGATGGATCTTATGAACCGAGTCTTCCACCCCTTTTTGGATTCAATTTCTATTGTCTTCATGGAATACATCATGGTGTATGCACTCTCCTGACATAACCATGAAGACCATATTGTGATCATTCTGAATACACTGAGATAGAATCAACTATATGCTAATCTCAGTAAATTCCACTTATGGATCGATACAGTCCACTTCTTGGGTCATATCATCTTGAATTCAAGAGTTTAAGTTGACCCAAATAATATGAGAGTTGTGGTGTCTTGGGAGAAACTGAATACTATGTTTTTAATTAATAATTTCAATGGGATTTATAGATATTTAATATTCTTCATTCAAGATTTCTCATGACATGCATCACCTCTTATAGGCTTCACAAAGAAGGGTTTAAAATTTCAATGGTCTGAAGCTTGTCAAGAATCATTTCATGTGATGATGGGAAGAATGAATTCTGCACCAATACTGATTCTACTGGAGCCATTTAGGTATTATACAATATATTGTGACACATTAGGTATCAATATTGGAGATATTATGATGTAGGATGAGCGAGTCGTTTCATATGGTTCTCATCAGTTGAGGACTCACAAATAGATTGATATGATTCATGACCTTGAGCTCACCATTGTTGTTCATGACATATGATACTGTAGAAAATATTTATTAGGAGATCAATTTGTGGTATTCATATACCAATAAATCCTCAAGAACATCTTCACCCAATGGGATCTAAATCTCAGGAAGCAAAGGCGGGTCGTGTGACACAATTGTTGGATTTTGGGTGTTCATACACTCTAGGGAAAGGTAATTCTATAGTTTATTCACTTAGTCAAAAAACTCAGACATAGGTTGTTCAAGAATCTAGTGATGGATGGATTCTTATGGAATTATTCTTATTGAATAATTTTGAAGTTAAGGAGGACCATGCTCATAATTGTATCTCATTCTTAGCGGTCAAATTCAATGTTTTGGAAAAAGTAAGGTGGAGAAAATTATCCAACCCTAAAGGAATATTCCTATGAGAAAGTGTCTCATATAATGATACTAATTCTAATTGGATAGTAGATAGAGATGATTCTATATTGTTCTGTGGGTGTGTATGGGTCCCAATAGACATCCGAGAGTAGATGAGGGATTTCCACACCTCAACATGGGTAGTTCACCCCAGTGCAACCAAAATGCATCAAGATATATGACATCAATATTGGTTTCCTAGAATGAAACTTGAGATATCTGGTTCCATCACTCATTGTTCCACCTATCTATAAGTGAAGGTGGAACATCAACAACTAGAAAGGCTTCTTCAGCCATTGTCCATTCCTAAGTGGAAATGGTATGATGCTTTGATGGAATTCATGAATGATTTACCCAGATCACCCCATGGAAATGAAGTAGATTGGGCTGTCGTTGATCATATGATAAAGGTCACATACTTCTTACCAGAGTGAGAGACCTTATTAGGAAAATATTTTGGAAGGATGTACGTTAAGAAGGTGGTATTCCATCATGGAGATCATTCTTCTTTTGTTTCTGATAGAGACACATGTTTCACATCATGGTTTTAGAAGGGGTTAGAGAAGGCCTTGGGTATATAGGTACTTTTGAGCATGAACTATCACTAATTGACGAATAAGAAAATAATGCATACAATTCAGTTACTATATGATATGCTTTATGTGTGCGTTCTCTACATTAGGGGTTCCTAGGAGTAACATGTTCCCCTCATCATGTTTTCTTATAAAAAAAGATTTTAGTCTAACTTTGAGATGGATACATATAAAGCCTTGTATGGTAGGCCTTTCCACTCACCTCTATGTTAGATAGAGGTATGGGAGGCAGCTGGGC